>OX336400.1:2923527-3486874 GCA_946902985.2 Meconema thalassinum
TAAGACTTCAGAGAAGAGTGGTTGTGTTTGGAGTTTTCCTTGAAGTGCAACTCGGCTTTTCTTCATTTCGCCTGTTAACTTTTTGTTCCGCAAAATGCACAGTCAAGTTAAGATTGGACGGAAGGGGGATTTGTGTTTCATACACCTCGCCATTTTTAAATTACGTCCGACAAGAATTCGTTGCACATGCATCTCCATGATAATATAAAATAGTCCAGTCAGTAATTTTAATCCATCATGCCGAGACGTAAAACGGATATTGGTCGTAGTTCATTGACATTGAAAAAAAAAGGGCTTATCATGTAATGCATTCATAAGTGTTCCCGGGCGAAGCCGGGGCGGGTTGCTAGTAAGTGTTTATATAGTAAATATGATAACATAACCCATGCTAATTAATTATAGGCTATTTGAATTGCAGCCAATGGCCATAGTTGGGTACTTCAATTGAACACCGAAGGCTCCCAGCACGTTCAAATTCAAGCAGTCCCAACCTTGGCTACCAGAGATGCAACTTCACTGACACCTAGCGGCGTACGTTATTACTTTATAGAGCGTTTCTAACAAAATAACCTACAAAATTAGCTGCACACCACCAATTGACATGGGCCCACCGGCTCTACTTCCCCTCCGAAGGAAGGCACACTAAAGGATGTTAACGCTCTTAAAAAATCCGACGGCTCCGGCCGGGTTTGACCCGCGATCATGGCCGTACTTATAACTTAATAGCCAAAGTGTAACGGATCTGATGATGATCGCTTGACGATCGAAACTGGTCATCCAAGTGTATTTATTAATCCCATGTAATTTGTTTCCAGGTTAGGGAACCACCATTTACAGACCGACTGAGAAGGATTAGTTGTATTGGACCTGCGGCTTGATGTCCCAACCCAATCTCTTAGCCTACTGCGACCAGACGATCGGCTGGCAGGTGCGGATATAACTGGCCCATCAACCACGTGCGCGTTTGACTATAAAAGTCGTGCGTAAAATTGGCCTTGTGCCTCCAGTCGTACAATCTTAATTGTGGCATAGCTGCAGCACTACGTCACTTTATAGTCCTGTCTTAGGACCTGAAATATGACGTAGTTCCACTTTACCTGCTTTCATTCAATTCGCTAGAAGACGGCACCTATCCCTCCCTATATTATTCTGCTAAGGTCCCATTCCAGTTTTGTACCGAAAATAAGGTCCCATTAACACCAACCTACTCATATGGGGTACCTACAGGCTCAGCATAACGCACTCACTTACTCTTTAAAAGCCTCACAATTAAATAAATACCTTAAAACATGTATATTTACAATGAAATAATGAAGGAATGCAACACGGTAACCATGGTAACAGAATCTCACAGGTCCATCTATTTCTGGAAGAAGCAATGCAATTCCAATTATTACATTACTGTGAAAGTTTCCAGACGGTTATAAGGTTATCACGGAACCAAATTAAGCTGTAACATTCATCAATACATACAGTATACTGCGCTTAAGGGGGTCAAGGGGCACTCTAGATTTTTTTCACGCAATTTTCACGTGTGAGTGTGGTACGAAAGGTCTTTTTCACCCGACTATAAAGGGTCTCCGAAAACCACATTTAAAGGCCCTTAAATTATCAGTGTATGTGATATTCCCAGAAAACTAACTTCGCTCTGATATACCTATGAAGGAATGACAAACCCCTAACCACTGCACCAGTAGCTGAATTGATAAAGTCAGATTATTCATACCAAGGATAAATCAGTCATAGCATTCATGATTGAGATTTTGCTAAGTGTACTCTTTACAACTAGAATATTCGCGGGCGAAGCCGCGACGGGTAATGCTAGTAATATTTATTTTAGTCACAAATATTTTATAATCTAAAAGCAGTTGCTAGAGATTTAAAGTATACGGCATCCAATAATTCAATAATATTACATTGTTTCTATGGTTATCTACAGAGTTAGACATGAACTAGACAACTAAGATTAAACTTCGATTTCCTTCGAGCAGGAAAACAAAGCCTTGGCTCTATAAGAGATATTTTGAGTGAAGTACAGCAAGACCAGTGGCTGTCCGCTTCACTGGCAAGACATTTATCAAAGTAACACGCACATGCAAAGATATTGGAACACCGAATTATTCGAACACGAACATTTTAATCGAACATGAGAATAATTCAACTATCGTTAAAATATTCGAATTAACTTACAGTAAACTCTCGATTATGCGCGGGTGGTAAAACTGAAAATTATTTCTCAAAAATTGAAATAAAGTCACTAAATACTTAAACGTAATAAAAATCGTAAATCGCAAATACAGTACAGTACACTTAATAATGTACAGTACAAAACGTTTATTGTAGTTCAGTATTACTGTACAGTGCTGTACAGGCCGGACGTTTGTTTTAGACGATTGCCCTTGACCTTGAAGCTTGCGGGTGAGCCTGTACACAGTCACTTTCTTGCCCTATCGCTTCACACTTGTCACCACCGGTCGGATATAATGGAATTCCAGACTTGAGCACGTGACGACACCGCCTTGGAGACAGTACAGTCCACGTCGAAGTATTGTGTGACGCGGAAGTACACTTTACGAAGTTACGAATAAAACGTCATTTTATTTGCCAATGACTGTACTTCAGCAGTAGTGTCAGACAGCTTTGTCAATCATCGGACCGCTTGGGGCAGCTGATAACAACACAGGTACTGTAGTAACTCACCTCCAGGCTTCCATTAAGATTTTTAACTCGTCTAAAACAACGTCCGGCCTGTACTGTATATCGGTATACACACTATACGTCGTGTGTGCTTGATCTGTTTTGGACGCGACCAGCGGCCTTTTATTGTATAAGAAACTTATTTAAATCACGTGTGTGTTGCTTTTAGTGCCTTCGACCTTTGTTTAACCATTACCAGCAATTTTGCGGCTTATCCGCGAAATTCGATTATCCGCGGTATCCGCGCCAGTCAATTCTGCGGATAATCGGGAGTTTACTGTATTTGAATTTCCAAACTATTCAAACATTCAAATTTCGAAACATTCGCATTAAGTTAGTGAGATAATTGACTATTCAGTCAACGACTACCTCGCGATCATGAGCCTCGGGACCTCCATTCTTTACGTTGAATCCGGACCACAGGACATGGCATTTCACTACGAATATCTCACATGTACCTATGAATGGGAATCGAACCCGGTCTGTCTTGGTAAGAGGCAAATAACTTGACCGCTGCACCACCACGTCCCTTAACATAGAAACGAAGAGAGCGATGCTTGCTTTGAATGATTTAAGAGGATTTATCAAACTCAATGGGGAAGAGATTAACTCCATGTGATCTCTTGGATTCGCCACCGCTTCTAACAACTCGTCCACTGGAGGATTTTTGGGTACTTATCTTCTAATAAGTATTAAAAATTGATTACACACACACACACACCAAGTACACGGGGCTACATGACCGCGTTGTGTCAGTCCCTAAACTGAGGAACCAACCACTGAAATTTTCTGATAAGACTGTTCGATGTAGGCTAAATAAAAGCTAGTGATTAGAATCCAAAACATTACAAACAGAACATTATAATGCATTTTATAACCATTGTGTATTTCGTTCTTATTTCGGGCAAATGATAAGGTTGGCCGAGTTGTCCCTAGCCTGTTGTTTCCATCAAGAGATGCACGACCAAACTATATTATAAGTCCGTAAATTACTCTTCAGATGCAACGAAAAGCAAATTTCAATGCAGTGATAAACATCTTGAAGTAAAAGAACAATGAGAAACGGAGGGGGGAAGCTAAATTCCACGGAGCTTTTTTGAGGGGAGGGGGTAAAACTTTGCATCCTTAATACTGTAATTCGAAAATTATGTCACCGGTTGATTAAAAACGAGGCCCGGAAGACCTTGTCCTCGGGGCGGTGATCGCTCTCTACCGCCCAGCCGTGGCCCAGCATACGGGTCCAAGAAGACACTTGACACCACGTGACAGCCAAATGGTCCAATAACAATGCGAAACAAAAAATAGCCTACCATCTGTGATGCAGTGAGTGGAGCTGTCAATATGTAGATTCCAAGCACAATTACCCTACTTTCTGACATAACATAGCGTGAAGATGCAGGCTAGTATGTTTACTATGCACTTCATAAACAAATAACAGTACCCACACCTATATCTGGTAAGGCCTTCAAGAGTTGTCACTGACAATGCATAGAAGTACCGTTACCTGCATGCCTTATGAATATTAAAAATAATACTCACGTGTGAACTGAAGAGATGTTGTAGAATGATGTCAATATCCAAGGCACTGATATGTCAACACAAAGCACCAATTAAATTCACTATCACAACACTTTAATTTTTAGATGAAATAAACACAACTAAACACTTGAAAAACACACCACACGCACACAATAAATCAACACTACACACTGCACTGCGATTGGTTATCACGAGCCAATTGTTTACTCTTGTCCACGATTTATAAAAGCACACCCATTCGATCGCGCCACGTAAGTTTTCAACTTTCGTTTCGGCACAAGTCGAGATCTGCCGCTAGGTTGGCGTGCGGCGCGTTGTTCGCTTGTCTTTAGTTTAGCCGTGAGAGGGGAATGGGTCGGCGAGGAGAGGGGAGGGGAACTAGCCACGCCATGTGATAGACCACGTGACAACACACAATAAAAGACTAGCGTTCAATAAGGTCGAAACGCACATTCTATACAGATGCACCGGTAAACCTTAAGGGAAACTCAATAACCTCGCGTTCAACAGGTTTACCTCTTGAGAGGTGGAATTAAACCGTGTTTCGCAGAAGAATATAAGATTATTCTGTGAATTGCTGCAGCAGACTGTTGACGATATTTCCAACAACTAGGCACGCTTGTGTTTGAAGGAGTCAAGGGACTGGTTCAATTGTTACCACTCTTAATTAATTGTAAGGGAACGGTCACTGGGGAACCAGCAATTGACGAGTTAACACTCTGGCTAGGGGTGACCATTACTTGGAATACCAAAAAATTACGCTAAGGAGGAAGCGTGCCTCAGCCTGCCTCTCCCCTCAGCCGTAGCATAGTAGACGTCTGGGCTTTGGTACAGGATGTTCCGAAAACTTTGGAATATTAGAAGCTATTTATTTTTTCAGTATTGCCTATTAGAAGCATTGGTGACACTTCAGGAGTGTTGAACCTTCTACAAAACTTCTTAAATTAGCCGAAATACCTTCTCTAATGTATGTCTACCCATTATTGATCTTTCCACTCGGTTGCTGGATATTTTTGTGGGAGTGATTTTGAAAGATGGGACGGAAGTGTGTAAGACGCACTGCCAGCTGGTTCGTATCCCTCCTGGACATGAGAGAGAAGCTGGTATTCAGAATGGTGTAAGGCAAGGCTGCAACTTATCACCCATACTTTTCAATCTTTACATTGAACAAGCAATGAAGAAAATTCGAGAAAAATTTAAAGTGGGAGTGAAGATTCAAGGAGAAATAGTTTCATCTCTGAGATTTGCTGATGACATCGTCATCTTGGCCGACATGCCTGAGGATTTGAATGAGTTTTTGAATGGTATGGACTCGGTCTTGAGGAAATAATTCGTGATGAAATAAATAAATGTAAAACAGCCGAAAAAAATCAGAAACCTCTATGGAAATCAAATTGGCAGGTGAAAAGCTGAAGGAAGTAGGAGACTTATGTTATTTAGGAAGCAAAATAACCAGTGATGGACGAAGCAAAGAGGACATAAAATGTAGTTTGGCTCAGGCAAGGAAAGCATTTTTACTAAAAAGGAATCTGTTGACTTCGAATATAGATTTAGGTATTAGGAAGTCATTTTTGAAAGCCTTTGTCTGGAGCGTGGCACGTCGAAGTGAAACTTGGACTATTGGTGCAGCTGCAGAAAAGAGGAGAATTGAAGGATTTGAAATGTGGTGTTACAGGAGACTGGTGAAGATCAGATGGGTAGATAGGGTTACAAACGAAGCGGTATTAAGACGAGTGGGAGAGTAGAGATGTGTCTGGTGACTGCTAATGAAGAGAAGAGATAGGTTGGTAGGACACATACTAAGACTCCCAGGAATAGCAAGATTAGTTATGGAAGGAAGGGTCGAGGACAATGAACTGTAGGGGTAGTCCAAGGTTAGAATATTTTAAACAGATTGCCTCGGATGTAGGGTGTGGTAGCTATGTAGAGATGAAACGATTAGCTCAGGACAGGGAGGCATGGAGAGCTGTATCAAACCAGTCAAAAGACTGAAGACTCAAACAACAACAACCGATAGATGCTGGACTGTCTCCACCGGTTCCCTCAGACCAGAGAGCAAGCCGCGCACACGCGTTAACGATCTTGCCCAAGCGCAAGAAGTGGACGCAGCTGGAATAAATTAAGCTGATTAACTCTTTTAAGCGTTGCTATTCTGTTTCCTGGTCGTCATTTCATGCATGTAACAGGATTCTTGTCTTCGTACTGTATGTCTTTGACTGCCGAGCACTGCAACGCCAACACGGCGCAGACATAGCGTTATGTGACATTTGGAGAACGCAGATTATTATTATGTATTATTATGTATATCTTCAGGCACTATAGTTCTGTGCACAAGGCCACTCCAGCACGCTGCTCTCTTGCTTAGAACCCTGGCAGTGTATGCGTTGGAGGGGAAATAGTGAGGAGGGGGAGAAGAAAACTAGGATCGCTATTATCCATGAGGTAGCTATGCAGGGGCGTATATAGAGTTTTATTTCGGGGGGTTCCCAACTGGGGGTTAGGGGCATGGTATAGGCCCAAAGAATAGGGGGTCCGGGGTTATCCCCGGGAAACTTTTGTATAATTTGAGGCAAAATGATGAGTTTTAAGGCTCTCTGACATCACTTTTCAACCAATTTGTTGTGATGTTTTATGTTTGGTTAATGTCAAACACAACTAAGATCATTTTATGATACTTTTTATTGATACAATCATCTTGCTCACCTGATAGTGCTTACTTGGAAAGAATTAATGTTACCGTTTTGATTTACAACTCGCACTATAATATAAAGTCAAGATTTCTTGAAGCAATGCCAAATCGATTCATAACTTCATCGTCAGTGAGATGAATGCCTCTGTGAATAGATTACCGTTGAGTCTGTTTTCAGAAGTAGAATTTCTTAAGTATGTTTTCAACCAACTCTAACTCTGTTCAGCAGTACCAGTAGCTACAGAGAGAGGAAAATTTGCCAAAAGTTTGATAAGGGTATAAAAGTTAGGGAAACAACTTTTGTCACACGCTTCAAGGGCACTTGTTGCTGTTCTTGGTTCGTTCATAAGAGCGAAGACACTGGAGAGTAATAACAGCTTATGTTGTTACACATAAGATCAGAGCGAACTGATTGTTCACATCGCTCTACCTTCGCCTCGCTTTGCAACGTTGCCACACGTCGCTTAGTAACAATAGTACCTTGCTTTGCAACGTTGCCATACGTCGCTTAGTAACAATAGTACCTCGCTTTGCAACGTTGCCATACGTCGCTTAGTAACAATAGTACCTTGCTTTGCAACGTTGCCATACGTCGCTTAGTAACAATAGTACCTCGCTTTGCAACGTTGCCATACGTCGCTTAGTAACAATAGTACCTTGCTTTGCAACGTTGCCATACGTCGCTTAGTAACAATAGTACCTCGCTTTGCAACGTTGCCATACGTCGATTAGTAACAATAGTAGGCCTACATGATAAGTATATTGGTTTTTAATGTTTTAATTCATAAACAAATAATATTTTGGGGGGGGGGGGCACGAGCCCCCCCGGGGCCCCCTTTATATACGCCCATGTAGCTATGAGGCCATTAGGACAAGATGCAATATTGATGTACCGACACGTTCCGGGTCAACATCTGGCTTCGGTGTGTAGTTGGTAGCATGCTGAACTGCTGTCCCAAGATAGCGGGTTCGTCGGATTTTTTTAAGAGCGTTAATATCCTTCAATATGCCTTCCTTCGGAGAGGAAGTGAAGCCGACGGTCAAATGTCATAGATTTATGGCATGTAAAAGATCCTTCCACAGAATAAACTTGTGTGAAGCTAAATTTCTAGGTTAGATTTCGATGGAACGCTCTGTCAAAGTTCCAATGTTCACCACTAGGTATCAGTGACATCTGGTAGTGAAGTTCGAACTACTTGAAATTGAACGGGACTTGTAGCTCACCCCATGGGTGTCCGCTTGAAGCAGCTACAGTCTCTGGCGAGCCGAACATGTCCTCGGACACTCCCGGCACTAAACGCCATACGATAAATAAATAGCTGGTACCGTTATCAAGATTAGAATTACAGTAGCTAACAATGCCATGTCACCTCCATTGATAAAGTTATATTAGATAGGAGGCCATGTTCAGACATAATTTTCTATTCCATGACCTTCTGAGCCAAAGCTGAAGACTATAGAGGGCAGTCATGATCTGCTCAAAGATAACCATCACATCTATTAAAAGTTATGATCATTCTGTACTGTATGGAGAGTAAACTTTTCCGGTTGGCAACATGGCTTTAGTAAAACTGTGTCGACCATTATCCCCGAAAATTATGGGACAAATAGAGTATTGTCAACCCCTCGTATACGGTAAAATAGCCCGCATTGTCAAAGTGAAAGCAGCGCCAAATTCAATTTATAGTCAGTAGACGGATGGTTTAACGGGGTGCAATCAGGCTCGTGAGGACAATTGAGTAGCTGTCTGACAGTGAGGCAGCACCCCGATCACGAAAACTAAGATTAACGGCCGAGAGGACCCGATGCGCCTGGGCAGCGGTCGCTTGGTAGGCCTAGGCCCTTCACGGGCTGTAGTGCCAGGGGTTATTATTATTATTATTATTATTAGACGGATGGTTTTGGTACCCACCGGAATTAACTTCAATAAAGTAATGTCATGACTGCGTGGTAAGTAATAGTTGAAAAGTTCTCAAGCGCCTCTTTCAGTAGCTTCTTATTAACTCATACGAGAAACTTGGGATAACTTTGTCATAAGCCCCGTGTAGTTGGGTGTGTGTTAAACTTGTCTGATAACCTGTCTTGCTGTGTTTAATAATTGTTATATGGACAGGGATGAGGTAGGTGCCCCAGGACTTGAAGTGAGGTACTATCCCAGCATTCGCCTAGAGGGAATGTGGAAACGCGGGGGTAGCCTTATAAGGGAGGCAGTTGAAATTCGTAAAAACCCCAATAATTTTAACAGAGACACTGGATATCAGGTAAGTGACACTTGGCTACCAGTTATTAAGGATCTAGGAAGATAGTTCCTCTCAGTCTCTCTGTTCTTCACCTATTTCAAATTGTACTTTTGTCCTCTATGGCTACAGAGCCTGGATTTGATCTCCTTTGTTCGTCACTGGAGGAGTTTCCATCTGTTTTTTCGCCGTTGCCTGTGTGACGTTAGGTATCGTTCAGATACACTGCCCTTTTGTTTATGTTTCCTTATATCCATCTAACCCTCCCACCGCCCCCCCCCCCCCCTTTTCTTTTGGACATCCTCATTCTTCTTTCACCCCGCCCCCTTTACCTTCTCCTTACTCACTACTCTGTCCGCTGCTCTACCATGGTCTATACAGTAATTTCTGGCAGCTGTTCTCTGGTGACGAACAGAGGAATTTATCTATATTTTTTGTAATTTTTGTAATCTCATTGATATACTTTCTTTGGCCACATTGTTTGATTTCCATTGCAAAAGGAGGCAAGGTTTCTCCGAGACGTATGGTTCTAATCTAAATACATATGGCATTAGTCCAAAAAAACATGAATTATTTAAACTAAAACAAATTCGAAAACCACTTCCGGCCTAAATTCAGTTACAGAAAACAGCCGAAAATCGCTTGTTTCTTTACTCGTTTTCTGTTCCACTTAAATCCTACAGCTTATTTACATAATTATTTTTAATGTATTCCTTGGTTCAATACCCACAGGTTTTTTTGATTTTTTGAAATCCACCGGAAGTAGTTATAAGGACTTATGTGAAACTCTGCACTGACTCACACTAGCGCTCGTATTGGTAGAAAAGACAAACTGCTAATCTAATTGACCGAATATGGTTGAGTTTCCAGTGAACAACCATGAGTCTACCACGTGGCATCATGCCCGGACGTCGCGTCGTAAGAAACGTTTATTGAGTCCTCTGTTTGTAAAAGTTGATAAATCAACAAAAAATGATAAAAATGCAACAACAATAAGATTTAGTGATGAACCGATTTCCAGTCGCTAATCGGGCGAAAATGTAACAGTTAACGAACGAAGAGGAACCTCCCAAGAAACGACAACGTACTATAGTCTGCTAAAAGTTAATAATATCGTATGGCCTCGGGTGAAAAGCTTTGTTATTTGACGCCCAGAGGGTAGCTTGCATGTCGAATTTTGTTGTTCCTTGGAGTGCTATGAAAGTCAAGGAGGTTAGATATCTAAGCTCCTTGACACTATAGCGCGTTCTAGTAGAGAAAGGAGGAACTTTGTGTTGGAAAATCCCAGATTAATTTTGCCATTATGAACACGGCCTACTGAATTCAAATGAGTTCTTTAACATGCCAACAAAGTATGACATGACATGACATAACATGACATTAAAGGATGTTTTTAGCAATTAGTTGCTTGTCTGAAGAGATTTTATTTACAAGTTGTCTCCAATCTGTTAGTAACGTAAATCCCACAAATTACTATACACCCTGTGTATATTATATTATTGTACACTTCTACTGTATTTGTGTTTTCGGGGAAGGTAAACACTCTACTAGAGGAGCTGCTGAGTGTTTACAGAGTAATCAGCGAGCCACGTGCAGTTCATTGACCTGGAATGCTCATCTGCTCTGCCATCAATCAAAGCCATTGACATCTATCACACGGAGGACAAGATCAAGTTTTCTGAACCAACAACAGGGTCAGGTCACACTTCTATTTTTTTTATGTTGACGTTAAATGCCAATAAAGCCTCACTTCATTTCTGTGCACGCGGCAAACGGAAAATGGCGAGAGGCGGAACGTTCAAGATGTTTCCGTTATTAGCGCGGAAGTTGACAGCAGGATATGCGGGAACTTAATTGAAAGTACAATGTTCCTCGTTGACTTCAGTTTCCATCCTTTGCAATAAAAAATATATCGTATTCTAATGGAACAAGCAATCAAGAAAATTAGAGAAAAGTTTAAAGTAGGGGTAAAAATTTAAAGAGAAATAATCTCATCTCTGATATTTACTGATGACTAGGGCCAGGATTTGTAGGTGCTAAAAATCGGGGAAATATTTATTTTTTATGCATAAAAATACCTGAAATATGTGAAACAAATAAAAATATTTAATTATAATTTAGTTTATTAATGTGAATATAAACAATATGCAGTGCTCACTGACTGCTGAAGCATTACAATACACAACAGGTTGTCCGTCACAAATGACCGACGATTATCGCGAAACACTTATTCTGAAGGCACAAAACTGCGGCAATGTGTTTCTTGCCCCTGAGGTCTTGTGCAACTTGAGATCGTTGTTCAGTCTTGATTGCTTTCCCACATCGTCGGCAGAACAGAACGCCCCCATCAGAAGTAAAATTATCTTTAAATTCTACAACAGGCGATAACTTGTAGTTGTTTTTACTTTAGGCATCATAGAACTAACTGCCTTACACTTCACAGTGCCAGAAATGAACTGCATGTGAGTGACACTGGTTCCAGGTAGCTGGGGGAGGGGGAAGTCTAGCACATGGTCCAATATGGCTTTGGACAAGGAAATCCCCGGCTTCCACAGTGAGTGGCACGGGGCGACAAGTTAAGAATAACACAGTTCCAAGCTGATATACGCTCTGCATGAAGATTAGATAGCTCACAGGTTCTTCCCCGTTGAGGTAACGCAGAACAAAAAATGCAATAAACTTAAAGACCTAGCATACTGATTTTAAAAATGTAAATATTATGTATGTTTATGTGCTAATGAGGGAAAAGCAGGAATTTATGTATTTATAGAAAAAAATGCTAAAAATAAGTATTTACATAAGAAAATATTTATTTATCTAAAAATCCGAGCCCTAGTCATGACATTGTAATATTAACCAATTCACTAGTTTATAGAAGGGTAACGATGCGTTGCCTGGACTATTGTAACTGTAACGGTGACTTGGTCATTATTGTTGGTAAGTAACGGTTGTAACGCAGTTATAAACACCATGTGAGCAGTGTTTTATCGAGATTGGGAGATATTCCCTTGTTAGCTTTGCTAACTGAAGGGGTGTCTGTTTTGTTCGAGGAGGTCTTACCCTAACTAGAGTTTCAAACTCTGTTAGGTCTCGCTTGGCCGCGTCCTGAGACGCCATTTATCTTGCAGACTTGTCCATTTCCCGCGGGGCCGCAGCCAAGGAAGGAAGACGTAGACGTGGTGTATGTACTTTGAAGTGATACAACTCCTGGAGAAGACAGCCGCTTCAAAGAGCCGTCTGCATTGAGCCAAGTAGCTAATATAGCATATCCATACAGGGTTGCCATAATTGAAACGTAAATTCCAAGCCAAATTTTACCGGGCTCATTAAACGTTTAAAAGTTTTCTTCCTAACTAGAATAACGTGAAAGCATAGCCAAAAGCAAGTTGGATTACAAATTTCATATGAAATAAATGAAAGAATGCCAACCCTCAAAGTTCCAGCACCAGATGTTCGATTTAACAATAACAGACAAGTTAAAATTGTAAATAATTTTGGTGAAATTCTCACTTGGAAAATCGTCGAATGAAAGTGGAACATTTCAATTAAAAACCTACACCCGATTACTTGGTTAACATGCAAGAAGAAATCTCTTTTGATAAATGCTAAATGTCAACATTCCTGTACCGTCGTTAAACCTGAAGCGACTTACGCTTGTGAAACACCAAATCAACGACACATCAACTGCAGAAGGTTGACAGAAAGATAATCAGAACAATAATTAATTTAAAAAAACACCAGGTGGATGGTCAATGGAGATTGTTGCCTAATGCAGTTGTCTACCGGGAAAGTGATTGAATGATAGACGCAATGAGAAAAAGGAGACTTGCCCTTTTCTGTCATTTATTGAGATTGCATGACAATAGACTTCTAATCAACTATTTTACTACTTTTGATAAACTAAAAAAACAAATAATATGTTCAAAAACGTTCAAAATGATTTACAAGAGATGAATTTCACAATGGAACATATTGAAAATAGATAAGAAAAAAAGGGTCGCCTCCGTAGCGTAGCGGTCAGCATCGTTAGCTGCCGTCCCGGAGGTCCTGGTTTCGATTCCCGGCTCTGCCACGAAATTTGAAAAAGTGGTATGAGGACTGGAACGGGGTCTACTCAGCCTCGGGTGTTCCAAATGAGTAGAGGGGGTTCGATTCCCACCTCAGCCATCCTCGAAGTGGTTTTCCGTGGTTTCCCACTTCGTCTTCGGGCAAATGCCGGGATGGTACTGCCCCCGTAATTGAATTATATAGAGACCACGGTGGCTATATGGAAAATATAAGGAAAGTTATGGCAGTCATAGTTATGACGTGGGTAGTCATGACGTAAGCACGGATGACGCAAACGTTATGCCAGCAGGCTACTTGAGCTGAGATTCTCAGTGACGTCAGCATTTAGTCGAGAATGTTCCAAGATTTACGACGCAGTCGCAGGAAACGAAGAATTCTGCTGAGGAAGAAACTATGCTATTGGAGGGGAGGCTTGAACCAATGAACGATAGTTTCAAGGAAGACGGAGATTGCTGAAACTATGGTATTTTTATTACTTTTGGAATGCAGAATTGTGGAAATCCATTTGCAGTAGAAGCATTGATTTGGAATTTTGGTGAAATTTATTTTCAGTTTTTGAATTTTGAAAATCCGTCATGTATTAACGAAGTTGGAACTTTTAGCGATGACGCAGTATCACGCTATGGAAGGGATGGAAACGCCCCTCGTGAAGTTCATAAAAGGGCTTGCGCAGAAGAGAGGAGCCTCATTCTCTCCGCTCATTCTCCGATCATTCTTAGATCTCATTCTCAGATCATCGAAGTCCAATTGTGAAAGTTCTTTCTTATATAGTCATATATAGTGAAAAGTGTGAAAGAGTCGTTTTTAGAACGCGGTGAGGCCACTGCATTATACGAGATTCAAGTCAAACTAGGTGAAGTTAAAACGCACCTTAGAATGCTTCTACAAGTTTAGCTTTGAACAGTTAGCGGTCGTTTATAAGCTAATTCTATTGTGCAGTGCTACATGAAGTAATATAGAAAAGCTGAACAATTTCGAGCGATTAGTTTGAAAGATATTAGCAAGTTTCGACGACTGACAAAAGTGATTATCTCGCCACCTGAGAAGCACTATTGTATCGCCAGAATTTACGCCACGGCTGACGCTGCTAGTGAAATAGGGAGACTTCCGATTGCTTTTGTTACACAACACTACAGTATAATGGAGCAATTTAATAAGGCAGTTTGTTCTTCTAATACTACAACCGAAGAGAAAATGGAAGGCTAAAGGACTTAATGCAATTGGGACATATTTCAACGGAGTAAGATAGCAACATGGAACTTCGCTAATTGCTATTCCACACAAGCGAACATGTGGTGAATACCATCTACACCCATGTTTCGTGATTAAAAGCTGAATACTATCGAACAACAATGAAATCTATTACATACTCATTGAATATGAAAATTTCTTCGGAAATTTCTACAAAAACTTCATGGCGATTGTCTACTGGAACTTCAGGGATATTTTTCAAGAGAGGTCAGGGTTATCCCGACGCACAAAGAAGATTATTGCCGGAAGGATGTCTATTCGTCTTCGAGGAGCAGAGCGATTTACGGAGAAGGAAGCAGTTCGATTCTCCGAGGGTGCTGTTTCCTATTTCGAGGATGGAGCTCAGCTGTAACTTGGTGAAATGGATCCATCAGCAGTCTTCTTTGGGGAATTTTCCTCTGGAACGTCAATCGGCAGATAAGGTAGTCGTGAACGTTTATTGTATTTGAGTTTCTTAATAATGTTTGAGCAACCATTTTTCCCATATTTTTGTCCTCATGTATTTTGCCCTATTTTCTTGTTGAGATTCCTATTCTCAGTACACATTGATGAGTTATGCCTTTTTCGACGATTTATTAAGACATTGTTATGTCATGGGCATAGTTAAACGATTTTGGATCAGTTGAGACTGATATTTAGATTTTTCAGTTATTAATATTTTTGTAGTCACGATTTGACTGTAAGTTAATGATTTTTATGGCAGATTTAAATTCAGACAGCGTGTCACGTTATTAAAGTAATTCTACCCCAGTTTAATTACTTTGACCAATTTTCTGTCATCATCAAGAAGGAAGAACATTTAAATGATTTTAGAGCGTTAAAATCTCTTGCGTTGTCGACGATCTTGGAAATGCTAGTCGTTATTTGAATTGATTGCAACACAGACATTTATCGTCAGTTATGAACGATCATTGCATCATAGACGTTTTTGTGAAAGATGAACTTTATTAATGAATTATTGAATGCATTAAAGTCAAGAACTTTTGCTAGGAGTTTTTCTCAATTAGAGATTTATATAACGATGTTTGCATTCCCCAGTCTAATTGGATTCTATTCGACTACTTTGCAGTTTTAGTCACACTTTATTTGATGATAGTATTTTTATACTACAATTCTTTTAAGATGTTAATCTTAAATTTTGATAGACCAGACAGGCGTATATAAGCGTATTCACTATTAAATTTGTTTGTGATTGGCAAATTTTAACTTCAGTTCGATTCATGAATGAAATCCACGAAGGTTAAATGAAAACAGTTTTGAAACAATTAATGATTATAAGAATTTTTAAGTGGAACTATGGATGTATAATCGCTAGTGCAGCGCACGTGTTGAAAGTCGCTGATGTATAATGCCCTTGAATATGAAGGAGGTTCCCACAGGAATTAATGTTAAAGAATTATTTGTGGAAGTTTTTGTAAGTTATATGGAAGTTTTGATGCCATATAGATTAATATATGATGAATTTTGGGCTTAATTATAATGCAGTTTGTGCATTATTGTGTTAGCGAAGTATTTTCCGCTGGAGTGAATTGTCATAGTTCGTTGAAAATTAATCAAGTGAATTTACTGTTATAATTAACAAGAGTTTTGAAAGAATTTGAGATAAGATATTGAATGAAGATTACCATCACAAATAATTATTAAAACCTTTATTAAACCAGATTGTGACATTAACATGTATAACTAACCTTCATTGGTCGATTATATTAAACACGATTATGAAAATTACCAACCGGATGAACCTGTGGTTAATGTATTTCTTAAAATGAATAATTTAAACAATTTAAATGTTAATATTGTGAATAATTGCTGTAAATATTTTGAAAATAATGTGGAACGAAAGTGATGTTAAAGGCGTGTTTAAAATATTTTTATTGTCTTTGACAAATATTATAAACAATTTCTAATTGTTATAAATAATTTATGTGATTTTGTTATAAACATTTAAGAGCTAATTAAACATTTGGATGAGAACTTAACAAGTTCAGGAATTATCATAATAATCCAGTAGGATGTGAGTGAAGTATTTGAAAGAATTGCGTAAATATATATTTGAGTTGTCTTGCGGACATTTAAAGCCTGAGAGAGAGCTGTACTCTTACGTAACGTAGCATGTGAGAAGGGAGTCCATTTGACAAGTATGCGACAGGTTGGAGGGTAGCTTGCAGCTGTCCCAACAACTGGTTATCAGCGGGTGAGGTCGTCCACACTCTGGCCTTGCGACAATAAATACAATTGTCATGTTTATTAAAAGGAAACCAAATGCTCTATATATGTCTCGTCCTCACTTCCGTTCCAATCCAATTGTGTTATGAATATTACGTTATTTGGAGCTCGTGGGAGCTAATATGTTCTTTATCATGTTGTATGATAACTTTGCAAGTCCTACAGGAGGACGTAGTCAGATTGACTTGGGCTACTGATAGCCACGTTGATTTTGTTGTGTTATTAAAATCATACCCTTTATTTGAAATAAAGCTTTTGTACAGTTCAAAGTTCTCGTCTTCGTTATGGTTCATTTTTAAATGTCATGGTGGAGGTTATTGTGTGAACAGACTTTAGTGATCCTGTTGTCAACTCAAACCCCGAGATATTTTTAAGAGGTAAGTAACGGTAAGTATGAACCCCCGTCTATTTTGGTGTGTTCCACAATGATTTCCTGTGAACTTCTGTGCTCATATCTCGATAGTATCTGTCAGTGCCATTTTCATTGATGTAGCTGTGCCGGTGCGATTGATTGTTGGCAATCCGATTGAGGGGGCGGATATCTGACAGCCTACTATCCGGGTAAACGGGGACAGTAAGATTGGCGACCCAAAAACGTTGGGGCTCGATTCAACATAGCTGGATTACCAGGTTGAACGCGCGTAAGATTGACAAACCTAACACGTGAGGTTCGATTAGACTCAAATAAAGAGGTTGATTCTTTGTTCGATGTCTAGGCCAATTGTAGTATTTGAGAGTGTGATTATATAGGAATTAAATGTTGTATTGTATTAGGAAAATTACACTCAGAAAAGATCAGATATTATACAACTTGAGAAGGGTTAAATAGGCTGGAAACTTAGAAAAATCGCCTATAATCTGGAATCTTATTTTATTTGACCGGCTTATGACATTTTAGTCATATTAAAGATAAAATTAAATTATTTGGATTGTAAATGTAAATTATTTGTGTTAGGATATTTTAAAATGAGCCAGGGAAATTTGAACAGGTGCTTGAGTTTGTTTCAACATGAAGTATCTTCGAAAGTTAATTATAAGGTAGTTATAAGTTAGATTTAAGACAGAAAATTGATCAAATATATATATGGTGAAAAGTGTTGCTCAAATGTTGTTATTTTGCTCTTTTGATGTATGTCCCTACAGCAGTCTATTTTTGAATAATATTGTAATGGCAGATGAAAGTATGAGGATGATGTTAGAGGAAATGTCTGCTAACATGAATAGAAGTATGAAGCAGATGATGGAGGAAAATGCTAGTAATTTGTCTGCTAATTTGAATGCAAGAATGGAGGAGAATGCTAGTAATATGTCTGCTAATTTGAATAGCAGTATGAAGGAGATGGAAGCTAGGAATACTAGTCGAATGGAGGAGAATATGAAGGTTCTTCATACTAGTGCTGCTAATTTAGAGGATAATATGTCGCGTTTACAGATTAATACCCAAGGAATTGAGAGTACTGTAAGTGACATCCGCACAAATGTGTCAGATGTTAAAAATGATGTGTCTAAGGTACAGAAAGACCTTACAATGTTAAATTTAGATGTGGCTAATGTCCGAGGGGATATTTCTTGTGCTAGAGCCGAAGTAGTTGTTGTCAAAAATGATGTTGCGACTGTCCAAGACAAGGTTGAGGAAGTCCAAAAAGAAATTCAAAATGCTAGAACTGATGTATCCAATGTTCAGGTAGATATTAATAACATTCGTGCGGATATAACTGAGGTGCAAAGTGACATAACTAAGATTCAGGTAGAGGTCAACACAGTTTTCGTAGATATTACTAAAGTCCAAACTGATGTAAATAAAGTCAGGGAAGAAATAGAAAACTCAAAAACTCTTTGTACGCGTAATATAACTGCATTAGCGACTAGATTAGTTGATGAGTCAGTTAGAACAACAACGTCTTTAGCAGATTTGAAGTATGATTTAGAGGTCATGAGAACCCAGGTATTAGACCATAATAGATTAATAAAAGAGGATATCGAAGTAGACATAGCAGAAATGTTAACAGCAAACGTAGCGGTATGGAAAGACGAGTGGAATAAGTCAAGTGGGGAACATGTAACCCAAATTCAGGAAAGGATTGAAAGAAAACTTGCCAGTACTCAGATAGAAATTAACAAGGAAGTAGTACAGATTAGGAAAGATTTAAGCGTCAGGATAAATTCCCTATCCGAAAAACAAGTTGACGATAGAACACAACTAGATCAGGATATGCAAACATTAAAATCTACATTAGAGGAACAGATGCATAAAGTTGTCTCGGATGTAAATGAAACGACGAGCAAACTGCAAAATTTGAAGTTAGGAGAGGCTAGTTTGATGGAGAACTACAAAGAAGAGATAATCAAGAAAGTCTTAACGGAAATCACTGACAAGGATACAGAAGGCTTAGCTTGCGAAATGAATAGGAATTATACCAGAAGATATAACCTAGATCCAGAAGAAAGAGACGTGACTCCTGAAGAACGTATATCCAGATTCAGAGAGGAGGATGACGAGAGGAACATGGAACCTGAGTGGAACTATCGAGATAGTGGGAAAAACTATCCGGATTCATATCCGAGGAACGTGACGGTCATCAGGAATTTCGAAGATAAACCGCAAAAATTCAGTAACACGGATAGTTTGACACCTATAGAGTATGTAAGGAACCTCAAAGATTATTTCATCGAAGCTCACATTCCCAGAGAGAGAGAGATGAAGATAGTAGAGAGATATCTGATTGGAGGACCCCTCGAATGGTTTCGCGCATTTAGATACACATTCAGTAACTTTGACGAGTTTGCAGAGGCATTAATCAAACGATTTTGGTCCATAGAAGCGCAGAATTCGTTAAGAGCGGAAGTGTATTCAAGAAAATACTCAAGTACTCTTCCAACACGGTACGCTGATTTCTTTACGAGTCAATTGTCCCGCTTGAGATTCTTACAACCCCCATTATCCACGGAGCAACTAATTGATGCGATTTCTCGTATGCTGCCAGTTGAGGTGAGAAGACTAATAATTTCGTCCAACATCAGGGATTTAACCAGCATGGATGAATTACTGAGGAGATTAGACTACACAAGCCCAATGCCTAACGTAGTACAGAAAGGTCAAAGGCAGGAGTTTAAAGAAATCAATACGGTATATATGGACCAAGTCCAACAAACTGACAAGCCAGAGGAGGAGAAAACTGACAATGTAGGTCCTCACAGGAATAATCAGTTTAGAAATAGCAGATCACAAGGTTACCGACCGTATCAACAGAGAAGAGGTTGGAACTACAATCGAGGAAACTACAATGGAAGAGGCAGATATTACAACAATAATGGGTATAATCGAAACTATAATAGGAATAACCAAAACCAAAATAGAAACCAGAATACTCAAGGTCAGGTTATGACACCCGATCAGTATCAGCAAAGAGAGAAGGAAAGCCAGCAATACCTAAAAGAATTACGGGATAAAGAAACCGAAAATCAAAAGAAAAGGCAGGATGTTGTAATCGATCCTGGGCCTTCTACGAGCCAGCAGAATTTTGAGGTCGGTAACACAAAAAAAAACGCCGATTTCTCAACGTCAGTGAGAACCTGTAAATACATTGCCACACCACACCTGATTACGATTAATGAGATATATGAAGTTACCGATGAAGATTTACTAGATGAGAGGGGTATCGTTAGAGAGGAAAGACCATGTGCATTACCTATCATTTCTGTACTGATAGATGGCCAACAGTATAAAGCCCTGATGGATACTGGTGCTATTATTTCCATCATTTCAGAGGAATGTTATCAAAGTCTGCTAAGAGGAGAGAACATGACAGTTCTACCTGTTTCTACCGTCAAAGTGAGAGGGATATTCCAAGATAAGGCAGTGAAGTGCAAGATTCAAGTGTTATTGAACTTTGAGATAAATGGAAGGAATTATGAACAGATCTTCATTGTAGTGAGCAAGATCAATTTTGATATGGTGCTTGGAATCGATTTTATATCGAAGGTCGGAGCTATTATTGACATGAAGAACAGAAGTATTAGCTTTAATGATGGGTACATAATCACAGAAGAGATAGAAAAACAGGACGTGAAAAACAGTCTGGAAATAGACCTTAGGGAAGAAATTTTGAATACCATAATTAATGAAGTGGAAAATTTAGCAGAAATACCCAGTAGAGAAACTGAAGGATTTGAAGAAATTCAGGGGGAATTTGAGGATCTGATAAAGGAATTCCAAGATATTTTCGATGAAAAGCCTGGATTGATTAAGGATTATAAATACAAGATAAGGCTGACAGATGAAACCCCTTACCAGAAGAGAATATACCCCATTCCTGAGAAATACTATCAAGAAGTACGAGGGTTAATCAGAAAAATGGAGGTAGACGGGATTATTAGAAAACAGGCGTCGTCTTATATAAACCCCATCACAGTAGTGAAGAAAAGTAATGGTCAGATACGTCTTTGTCTCGATGCCAGGACCATTAACTTGAAGATTCTTCCAGAAAATGACAGACCACCCAAGATTAGAGATCTGCTTCGAAAATTCAAAGGAAGAGCATGTTTCAGCGTTCTTGACTTGACGTCTTCATTTTATCAAGTTCAACTAGAAGAGGATAGTATGCAGTACACTGGATTCCTATTTGACCAGACGTCATGGGTCTTTGCCAGAATGCCTTTTGGTATGGTTAACAGTGGACCAGCACTTATTCGAGCACTTGATAGTAAGCTCACTGACGAAGTGAAAGAAAATGTAATCTGCTACATTGACGATTTAATCGTATCTTCACCCAGCGCCGCAGAACATTTAGTGCACTTAAGAAAGTTGTTCGAGAATTTAAGGGAGGCCAATATCAAGGTGAATTTTGGAAAATGTCAATTCTTGAAGAAGGAGATAAATTACTTGGGGCATACTATTGATAAAGATGGATATCATCCAAACATGAAAAAAGTAGATGCGATCACGAGATTTCCAAAGCCAACTAAGGTGAAACAAGTCAGAGAATTTGTAGGTGCATGCCAATTTATTAGCAGCCACTGTCCAAGATACTCGGAAATTATGGCTCCTCTGTATGACTTACTCAAGAAGAACAACAGATGGAAATGGAGTACCGCTGCAGACGAGGCTTTGGAGAAAGCAAAAGAGATGCTCAGAAATAATGTGAAACTGGAGTACCCAGACTTTGAGAAGGTGTTCTATATTGAGTCTGATGCATCAAGAATAGGCATTAGTGCAGTCTTGTACCAGAAAGACGAGGCAGGCAACAAGAACTACATTGCGTTCACTAGTCGGAAGTTGAAGAAGCACGAGGAAAACTACTTCACGACAGAGCTTGAAGCGTTAGCTTTTGTGACAGCTTTACAAGCCTGGAAGAAAATCCTGCTGGGACATAAGGTCATCATTATTACTGACCACAAAGCACTACAGTTTATGTTGCAAACTGACATGTCAAGTGATAGATTAACACGTTGGGCTTTGTTCACTCAACAGTTTAACGCCACTATCGTCCACCAGCCTGGGAAAGATAACTTACTGGCTGATGCCCTATCACGTAACCCTATTAAAAATGTGCAGATACACCATGTACAATTGGAGCAAGAAGATCAAGAAACCGTTAGGAGGTTAGCCCGAATCGGTGTGTCACAGAAGAGACACGCTCCAATAAGGAAAATGTACAGGTTCCTCAAGGGTTACATGGACAATACGGATGTTGACTATGAAGCTACACGGAGAAATTCACGACACTTTGTCTTGAGTGGAGACATCGTATGCAAGTATGCTGACTCTGCGCATACAAAACTCCGAATAGTCGTGCCACCTAAACTTGTTGTCAATTTAGTGTGGGTAGCTCATCACGCAACTGGACATGCCGGTTTAGATAAAACTCTTAATACACTTAAAGAGAGATTTATCTGGACTAACATGCGTTCCAGCATTGCCAAGGTCATTCGATCATGTGACAAATGTCAAAGAGCAAAGTATGCTTCTGCTTTACTAAAGGGAAAACCGAAGGCGATGATTCCTTCTAAGCCAAACGAACTTATGGCGACGGATATATTTGGCCCCTGTCCGAAGGGATATCAGGGTAACCAATACCTATTGGTGACCGTGGATGTTTTCTCAAAATTTGTTACAATGAGTCCCATGCAGAAAGCGAACACAAGGAACGTAGTAAGCAGACTGGAAAATGCTGTATTTCCTAAAGCTGGTAAACCAGAATATCTACTGTCAGATCATGGAACGCAGTTTACATCCGTGGAATTTGCAGCGGATATGGAAAGGCTTGGCATTAAGCACTTATTTTCAAGCGTGCGTTACCCTGAATCGAATTCCTCAGAAAGATATATGGCTGAATTTTCGAAATTCTGTCGAATTTTCTGTCCGAATGATCATTCTGGTTGGGTGAGATTTGTACCACTTATTGAGGAATGTCTGAACTCTACAGTGCAGGAGAGCACAGGAGAAGTACCAATGCGACTTCATCTAGGAAGAAACCCAGAAAGGCCGTGGGATAATCTTTTCAACCACATACCTAGAGATCCCGACCTAGGAAGGCAGCAGAGGATTGACAAGGCGAAGGAACAACTCCAGAAAGCAGCAGAGAAACGATTGAAAAGAGTAGCTGGAAAACGTTTTGGTACACCCTTACAAGTTGGAAATCTTGTATTATTACGCAGACCTGTCAAGGCTGATATGACCAAGAAAATATACCCCAAATTTGGATTAGTGTTCCTGGGGCCGTTTAGGATTACGAACGCTTATGGAAACAACTGTTATGAACTCTACGATGATGAGAATAATGTCGTTTACGGCAAGTTCAATGCTGGAAACTTGAAAAGATACTATCCTAGAGTAAGCCTGTAATAATTCAATTTCGTGTTCAAGAGAGTTGAGGTACTTGTAACACTGAGTTTAAAAACAATTTGCAACTGTTTCTAAAACGTGGTGAGAGGAGAATGCCCCCGTAATTGAATTATATAGAGACCACGGTGGCTATATGGAAAATATAAGGAAAGTTATGGCAGTCATAGTTATGACGTGGGTAGTCATGACGTAAGCACGGATGACGCAAACGTTATGCCAGCAGGCTACTTGAGCTGAGATTCTCAGTGACGTCAGCATTTAGTCGAGAATGTTCCAAGATTTACGACGCAGTCGCAGGAAACGAAGAATTCTGCTGAGGAAGAAACTATGCTATTGGAGGGGAGGCTTGAACCAATGAACGATAGTTTCAAGGAAGACGGAGATTGCTGAAACTATGGTATTTTTATTACTTTTGGAATGCAGAATTGTGGAAATCCATTTGCAGTAGAAGCATTGATTTGGAATTTTGGTGAAATTTATTTTCAGTTTTTGAATTTTGAAAATCCGTCATGTATTAACGAAGTTGGAACTTTTAGCGATGACGCAGTATCACGCTATGGAAGGGATGGAAACGCCCCTCGTGAAGTTCATAAAAGGGCTTGCGCAGAAGAGAGGAGCCTCATTCTCTCCGCTCATTCTCCGATCATTCTTAGATCTCATTCTCAGATCATCGAAGTCCAATTGTGAAAGTTCTTTCTTATATAGTCATATATAGTGAAAAGTGTGAAAGAGTCGTTTTTAGAACGCGGTGAGGCCACTGCATTATACGAGATTCAAGTCAAACTAGGTGAAGTTAAAACGCACCTTAGAATGCTTCTACAAGTTTAGCTTTGAACAGTTAGCGGTCGTTTATAAGCTAATTCTATTGTGCAGTGCTACATGAAGTAATATAGAAAAGCTGAACAATTTCGAGCGATTAGTTTGAAAGATATTAGCAAGTTTCGACGACTGACAAAAGTGATTATCTCGCCACCTGAGAAGCACTATTGTATCGCCAGAATTTACGCCACGGCTGACGCTGCTAGTGAAATAGGGAGACTTCCGATTGCTTTTGTTACACAACACTACAGTATAATGGAGCAATTTAATAAGGCAGTTTGTTCTTCTAATACTACAACCGAAGAGAAAATGGAAGGCTAAAGGACTTAATGCAATTGGGACATATTTCAACGGAGTAAGATAGCAACATGGAACTTCGCTAATTGCTATTCCACACAAGCGAACATGTGGTGAATACCATCTACACCCATGTTTCGTGATTAAAAGCTGAATACTATCGAACAGCAATGAAATCTATTACATACTCATTGAATATGAAAATTTCTTCGGAAATTTCTACAAAAACTTCATGGCGATTGTCTACTGGAACTTCAGGGATATTTTTCAAGAGAGGTCAGGGTTATCCCGACGCACAAAGAAGATTATTGCCGGAAGGATGTCTATTCGTCTTCGAGGAGCAGAGCGATTTACGGAGAAGGAAGCAGTTCGATTCTCCGAGGGTGCTGTTTCCTATTTCGAGGATGGAGCTCAGCTGTAACTTGGTGAAATGGATCCATCAGCAGTCTTCTTTGGGGAATTTTCCTCTGGAACGTCAATCGGCAGATAAGGTAGTCGTGAACGTTTATTGTATTTGAGTTTCTTAATAATGTTTGAGCAACCATTTTTCCCATATTTTTGTCCTCATGTATTTTGCCCTATTTTCTTGTTGAGATTCCTATTCTCAGTACACATTGATGAGTTATGCCTTTTTCGACGATTTATTAAGACATTGTTATGTCATGGGCATAGTTAAACGATTTTGGATCAGTTGAGACTGATATTTAGATTTTTCAGTTATTAATATTTTTGTAGTCACGATTTGACTGTAAGTTAATGATTTTTATGGCAGATTTAAATTCAGACAGCGTGTCACGTTATTAAAGTAATTCTACCCCAGTTTAATTACTTTGACCAATTTTCTGTCATCATCAAGAAGGAAGAACATTTAAATGATTTTAGAGCGTTAAAATCTCTTGCGTTGTCGACGATCTTGGAAATACTAGTCGTTATTTGAATTGATTGCAACACAGACATTTATCGTCAGTTATGAACGATCATTGCATCATAGACATTTTTGTGAAAGATGAACTTTATTAATGAATTATTGAATGCATTAAAGTCAAGAACTTTTGCTAGGAGTTTTTCTCAATTAGAGATTTATATAACGATGTTTGCATTCCCCAGTCTAATTGGATTCTATTCGACTACTTTGCAGTTTTAGTCACACTTTATTTGATGATAGTATTTTTATACTACAATTCTTTTAAGATGTTAATCTTAAATTTTGATAGACCAGACAGGCGTATATAAGCGTATTCACTATTAAATTTGTTTGTGATTGGCAAATTTTAACTTCAGTTCGATTCATGAATGAAATCCACGAAGGTTAAATGAAAACAGTTTTGAAACAATTAATGATTATAAGAATTTTTAAGTGGAACTATGGATGTATAATCGCTAGTGCAGCGCACGTGTTGAAAGTCGCTGATGTATAATGCCCTTGAATATGAAGGAGGTTCCCACAGGAATTAATGTTAAAGAATTATTTGTGGAAGTTTTTGTAAGTTATATGGAAGTTTTGATGCCATATAGATTAATATATGATGAATTTTGGGCTTAATTATAATGCAGTTTGTGCATTATTGTGTTAGCGAAGTATTTTCCGCTGGAGTGAATTGTCATAGTTCGTTGAAAATTAATCAAGTGAATTTACTGTTATAATTAACAAGAGTTTTGAAAGAATTTGAGATAAGATATTGAATGAAGATTACCATCACAAATAATTATTAAAACCTTTATTAAACCAGATTGTGACATTAACATGTATAACTAACCTTCATTGGTCGATTATATTAAACACGATTATGAAAATTACCAACCGGATGAACCTGTGGTTAATGTATTTCTTAAAATGAATAATTTAAACAATTTAAATGTTAATATTGTGAATAATTGCTGTAAATATTTTGAAAATAATGTGGAACGAAAGTGATGTTAAAGGCGTGTTTAAAATATTTTTATTGTCTTTGACAAATATTATAAACAATTTCTAATTGTTATAAATAATTTATGTGATTTTGTTATAAACATTTAAGAGCTAATTAAACATTTGGATGAGAACTTAACAAGTTCAGGAATTATCATAATAATCCAGTAGGATGTGAGTGAAGTATTTGAAAGAATTGCGTAAATATATATTTGAGTTGTCTTGCGGACATTTAAAGCCTGAGAGAGAGCTGTACTCTTACGTAACGTAGCATGTGAGAAGGGAGTCCATTTGACAAGTATGCGACAGGTTGGAGGGTAGCTTGCAGCTGTCCCAACAACTGGTTATCAGCGGGTGAGGTCGTCCACACTCTGGCCTTGCGACTATAAATACAATTGTCATGTTTATTAAAAGGAAACCAAATGCTCTATATATGTCTCGTCCTCACTTCCTTTCCAATCCAATTGTGTTATGAATATTACGTTATTTGGAACTCGTGGGAGCTAATATGTTCTTTATCATGTTGTATGATAACTTTGCAAGTCCTACAGGAGGACGTAGTCAGATTGACTTGGGCTACTGATAGCCACGTTGATTTTGTTGTGTTATTAAAATCATACCCTTTATTTGAAATAAAGCTTTTGTACAGTTCAAAGTTCTCGTCTTCGTTATGGTTCATTTTTAAATGTCATGGTGGAGGTTATTGTGTGAACAGACTTTAGTGATCCTGTTGTCAACTCAAACCTCGAGATATTTTTAAGAGGTAAGTAACGGTAAGTATGAACCCCCGTCTATTTTGGTGTGTTCCACAATGATTTCCTGTGAACTTCTGTGCTCATATCTCGATAGTATCTGTCAGTGCCATTTTCATTGATGTAGCTGTGCCGGTGCGATTGATTGTTGGCAATCCGATTGAGGGGGCGGATATCTGACAGCCTACTATCCGGGTAAACGGGGACAGTACCTTCTTCAAGGCCACGGCCGCCTCCTTCCCTCTTCCTTGCCTATCCATCCTGACCATCCATTACCTTCCCTCATGAGGCCCCTGTTCGCTTTGAGGTGAGGCCGCCTGGGCGAGGTGCCATTCACACCTCACCAGTTGTATCCACTCCGATTATATGTTCCCAGCTCTTGGACACTGCCCGTAGAGGCGGTAGTGGTGAGTTCCCTCGCCGAGTCCGTGGGTTCCACCAACCTGGAGGGTAAACGACTAAGAAAAGAAAAGAAAAAAATAAGAAAAAAGGATTATGAAGAACAAACTAAAAAAAACTAAGCAACGAATACAATATGTCATATGTAATGAAGAAAGGGCAGCCAGATTAACTGGAATGAAGAGGTTATTGGGAG
This sequence comes from Meconema thalassinum, assembly GCA_946902985.2. Classification (NCBI taxonomy): domain Eukaryota; kingdom Metazoa; phylum Arthropoda; class Insecta; order Orthoptera; family Tettigoniidae; genus Meconema; species Meconema thalassinum. The sequence goes on from OX336400.1 coordinate 2,951,451, forward strand.
AGGAGGGAGATGAATTCCCTGTTAATTCTTAGATGACTTAATGTATCTAGTTTGATTTAAGTGCTCCAATGTGAGCGTACATAAATAAATAAATATACTGTAAATAAATACTGTTAATAAATAAATAAATGAAGAAAGAAAGAAAGAAAGAAAGAAAGAACGAAAGAAATGATAATAATAATAATGTTATTGGTTTTACGTCCCTTTTAACTACACTGGCTTTTAGAGACGCCGGGGTGCCGGAATTTTGCCCCGAAGGGGATCTTTAACGTGCCAGTAAATGTACTGACACGGCTCCCTCGCATTTGCGCACCCTCAAATGCCAGCTGACTGCGCCAGGTTTCGAAGAAAGAAATGAATAATAACCGTGTTTCGTAAAGCGTTTAATTAAATAAACCTTTTAACTGTTGAAATAAATAAACGACAAAACGGTTTTTAACCAATCGTTCCCTATTTAAACGTTTCTTGAAACCGATTTATGATTTTAAAGATAAATCTATTTCCTTACCAAGTCTCACTTAAATGTGTTTCTCTGGCCTTTAATGTGTTCAATTTTTCGTTCCTTAATTCAATAAACTCACCGTAATGATATTGACGGGTGTTATTGTCGCTAAAATAAATAACTTTCCCTTCATCAGCTTTTGAGCCTGAGCGATATTTCCCTTACCGGTTGGCGGTGTTCAGTACTGAGCATTTGCTCCTCGCACTAGACTTTCCATCAGAATCACTCAAAACGTCAGTCTTCACAAACTTTGATTACATTTGAGTGAAAAATAGTTTTTGAAGGTCAAGGTTAAAAATAAACTCTAAACTTTTAAGAAAAAGTTTATTTAGAAAACGTTAAATGGCTATAGAAAAACGTTGAAGTTAAAAAAAGAAACGGCTTTAAACGTATAATTGGGACATCGCAAAACGTTTCTTATCGTGATCCCTACTTTATACTCGCAGAACTATTGAAATTATGGCGCGCCTAGGAGCCGTATGCTCGCTGTATCGTGAAAATGGAATGTTTCCGGATTGTCCGAATTCTCGATTAACCGCATGATCTTTGGTCCCATCAAGTTTGGATAATAGGAACTTGCGTGTATTTGTCTGATAACCTGTGTTATTGTGATGTCAGTAGTAGTAATTTAAGTTAGACGTTGAAAACCACGGAACATCACTTCTAGGATACCTACGGTGCGATTCTAACCTCCATCCTCCCTCTCAATAGCTGTCCAGTTTCTAGGGTCAGCAGTCGGAGCTTGTCAAAACACGCCCTTGTTCACAGCATTCAGACTAGGAGGACAGCTTTCTCAGGTTACATTCTTACACAACCAACACTTCTCAAATTACCTGATCGAAATTTGATCATCAATCAGCTTCAGGCAAGAAACAAAATCGTTTCAATTTATCTTGTCTCTGTCGTGTGAAACAATCCTCCGGCATGTCCTGTACTGCCCACGTTAATTCTCAACGCCTTATTTACATTATTCTCAAAAACTATTAACAGGAACTAATCGAAATCTTTCTGGGATGTTTTTCAAGAATCTCTCCTTACTTGATCAAATTCTTTTTTTTTTTAATTTTTATTTCTTTTATTTTTCATACATCTTTTTAAACATCATTTTCATGAACATTTCCATTTGACAATACTAAACTAAAATAAATTTTGAAAAACAGATGTATTAAAATATTAGATACGGTACATCAGGAGGAAGTACTTCAAAAAATTTCAGCTGTGTATGTAGAAACATTCCTAAATAAAAGGGGGAAATTTTATATTAAGAAATACATTTTAGCGAGAAACTAGAATCAAGATTTTTACAGCGTTTAGAACATGCCAGTACCATATGACTCGTCTTCTTCTATTTGTAGCACTAGCATCCATTTTGCTGTTCCACCATGTTCATGCTTCTAATCCAAACTGTAGTTTAAAACTTGTCTAATAGAAAGAAAATTAAAAATATACGTTGGTTGGTTAGGTAATAGGACGCACGTTTGTGGAAATGTATCTGGAAAGTGCCGTTAGTAAGCTAAGGACCCGAAGATTAATATGGTGCAAAAACCATTTTAGAAAAATGAGATTTTTGGCATTCTGGAGTCCGTTATGCACCGATTATCTGAACTTGATGGAACCGGGGGTCATTCGGTGAATCGGAAAGTTGGACAAACTGGAAGCATTCTATTTCCGCGATAAAGCGAACATACGGCACCTTCAATTCAATAGTACGCACATTTACCGTCTATAAATTAATCTTCAAATAGAGGTTTTGAAACGGTAAAATAACGTACGGTAGTTTATGATTGTGTTCGTTAAGTACAGACCCTCAAATGAAACAACAACAACAAAAATTTCTTATTTTTCAATTTTGATTAGGTTAATCCGGACGATAGGTTATTTGGAAATTAGGTGTATTTTAATATGAAAATACTGCTTGGCGATTGAAGATAATCTGTGGGAGTAACCGCGCGATGGGGAGCTGCATCAGATCCAGAGATCGGAGGTTCGAATCCCACCGCTGATAGCGACGACTTTGCCCACAATCCCTCCAGGCAAATGCTGGAATTGTACCTTAAATCAAGTCCCGTGCACCCACCCCATCCCTGTCCCTAATACAGCTACACACACTACTGCAGTCATTACATAAATACAGGATAACAGACAAATTCAACAGTCAATCAATCACACGAGGCTGATGACCAAACTATCCCAAGGTCCTAAAATGAATTAAATATCAACAACAACCAGAGTTGACAAATGAAGGTGGTGTGATCCATCGCGTACCTGCCCGGAATGCATGCTGTTGTTTCATTAGAGTGGCGTGAATATTGTGATCATTTAGCCCCGTAAACTTACGTGTGTCTAATAACCTGTGTTATTGTAGTGTCTGTAGTAGTGTGTGTATTTGGGAATGAGGCCAGAGAATCTGTCGGCGTAACCGTGCGTGTTAAACAGTTCATCATGATCAAGCTGGAGGGCTGCATCAAGTCTGTAGATCGAACATAAGAGTAGAAGTTCGGGAACCACGGGAAACCACTTCCAAATGGCTGAGATGGACCAGTTTTGCCTCACGAGACCCTGATCGAGCTCTCTGACCAGAATTACATTTCTTGGTAGAGTCGAGGATCGAACCCGGACTTCCACTATGACAGCCAAGAATGTTAGCCACTACGCAACGAGGCGGACTATTGTAGTGTAATAATAATAATAATAATAATAATAATAATAATAATAATAATAATAATAATAATGTTATTGGATTTACATCCCTTTTAACTACTGCGGCTTTTAGCGACGCCGGGGTGCTGGAGCTTTGCCCCGAAGAGGATCCTTAACGTGCCAGTAAAGCTACGGACACGGCTCCCGTGCATTTGTGCATCCTCAAATGCCAACTGGCTGCGCCAGGATTCGATCCTCCAACCATGGGAACAACAGGCGAGAAGGGTACCGCTCAGCCACGCAGTCAGAGTATCGAAGTGTCTGTATTAGTGTGTGTATGTGTAATTCAGGCGAGGATTGGGAAGGAGGCGGCTGTAGCCGCAAATTAGGAACCAACCCGGAATTCACCTGGCGTAGATTTGGGAAACCACGGAAAACCACTTTCAGGATGGCTGAGGGGGTAATCGAAGTTTTGCCTCTCCTACAGTGTTGACTGCACCCCGTTGCAGCCCTCAGACCAGAATTAAATTTCTTGGCAGAGCCGGGGATCGACCCCGGACTTCCGGGGTGACAGCCAAGAATGATCCCGGAACGCAATTGATGCAGGTTCGAGCCCTGGTGGTGGTATCATTATCAACTCGTACGCTTCAACGAATCAATAATACTGGTTTCAATCGTAGACATGTTTATGTTAAGAACTCGGCGATTGTCCTTTCAGCTGGTCTTTGCCAACACAGGTCACGGAGTCATAGACAACAAGCTGGTGATTTCCATAACAGCTTATGTTCGTCCTTGGTGATCTAATGGCTACCAGAACGATAGAATTGGGCCAAGCTAAATGTTGGCATTATATGGAAATCGACTGTGTGGCTCTAAAACCGGCTGTGTTCACGTCCGATCTCCTTCGTTCTCTCTCCATTTTGGGCTGGGCAAATCTCAGTCATATTTGCTCCAACGGGCTCACAACTAGCAGGACGAGAGTTTTTGGCGACCACGGGACCCCAGTTGAGCCCGTCAATGCTTCTGACTGAATACTTCGGGTTTTATGCTATCGCGGCCACTTACCATGTTTTGGCGCACCTATTGGGAGTTTAATCGCTCGAGCCAGAACGCACAAAACCTCCTCCCATTATAGCCGGGTCAAGTTAGACATGCAAGGTTACAAAAATTCGCATAGAGCTGAAAATTTGTACTAATGGTCGAAATACCATTATAAATGAAATGTGAAATGTCCCCATCGATCCGACAACGGCAAAAAAAAAAAAATTCAAGGTCAAAGTTCGCAAATATGGATTTGTTGCGTTTTTCAGCCAAACGGTACGTTTTATCATAAAAATAGTTCAGACTAAAGTAGTAGATCATGCCATTATCTATAAACATTGTCTCAGCACTTTTTCCCCTAAGAGTCACCGTTTTTGAGATATAACGATTCAAAAAGTTGAAAAAGTTGTATTTATAATATGCTCACGTTTCCACGCCACCTGTGAGGTAGTGTACTTGGCGCGTTTCTTTTAACGTTGTTTCCTCGGTAGGCCTATTCCACTATCTATTGTGATCCTGTTTAATTCAATAATATTTAATAAGAAAAATGGTACTATTGGAAATGAAGGTGGTGTGAATTTTAAGAAATTTGGGGAAATTATTCGGAAACATCTAATATTTCTGCTTCCTCATGTTCTTGTTCTTCTTGTTCCTCTTGCTCTTCTTCTTCTTTTCTTCCTACTCCTGCTGGGAGCAGGTAAATTGTCCTAACAGCGATGAATCACATGACTCCTCGCTGATATCGTACGAACACTCTTCTGATGGCAAATCAACATTCGAGCATGACTGGCCTTGACAACTGGCACATGCTAATGAACAAAATAATCAAACTTCTTTGCAGCCGCATTTAGTATTACATCCCTTTTTACAATTGCAAAAACTTTGTTGAGGAGTTTTCCGGTGCAGGTGGGAGTAAAGTCTGGATTGCTTCCAATGTATTGTCGATTAACTTCCAACCCCACTCTTCTGGGTCTAGTTGATTACCAAGCCACACTTGAACTTGATAATATACCCGAAATAGATATTGATGAGCAGAAGCAGAGGTTGGAGGAAGACAAGGTAATTGCACTTGTTTCTTGTTCCAACTGATGTTGAGCTTTCCGAGGTTTAAAAAAATAAATAATTTCTTCGGTTGGAGTTCGAGCAGTAAGTAATATCAGTAAGTCAATGTCTTCACCAACAACAATAGTTGTATTTGTCAAGTTGAACTGTTCTATTGCTCTTTCAATTATCAGGACATCAGCAATTGTAAAAAGGGATGTAATGTTAAATGCGGCTACAGAAAAGTTGGATAATTTTGTTCATTAGCAGTTGTCGAGGCCAGTAATGCTCCAATGTTGATTTGCCATCAGAAGAGTGTTCATACGATATCAGCGAGGAGACATCTGATTCATCGCTGCTGGGACAATTTACCTGCACCCAGCAGGAAGAAGAAGAAGAATAGCAAGAAGAGGAGGAACAAGAGAAACAAGAACATGAGGAAGCAGAAATATTAGATGATTCCGAATAATTTCCTCCAATTTCTTAAAATTCACACCGCTTTCATAATTTCCAATAGTACCATTCTTTATTACTAGCGGACCCCTGCGAGAAATCTCATAAATCACACTTTTCCCAATAGGTTTATAATGAGAGCCTTAAGGAGAAAGGTTGTTATGATTTTACATTTCAGTTAGAATTCCAAGTTGTACGTTCCTTAACTTAAGAAGGCAATCACTGAAAATTGGATCATCATAACACTCACCAGTTACTCGATATTTATGAAATTATACGATTTGAGTATTCATTTCTTTGATTTACTGTTTCTAAAATCCATGAACAATGATAAAGAAAATACCTCAGATGTTGAAAAAGACACGAAACAGGCGTAACAGCGGTTAAAATGTGAAGTGGACAACAATTATGGAGCGTATTTTCCTACAGCAACAGTATCTGCAAATCGCATACTTCGTACAATTTTTTGAAAGTCAATTTTTAAAGAAAGTATAGATATTTATGAAATTAGAGTGCAATTCGTCACTGCTAATGTCTATTCTCTTTCATTAGAATGCTCATTAGTCACGATCGGTCTCTTGTAAGCGCCGGAGGAGGGATCTATACTACTGAAATAATAGATTAAATATTATTGAATTAAATAGGATCACAGTAGATAGTGGAATAGGCCTACCGGGGAAACCAAGTTAAAAAAAAACGCCAAGTACACTACCACACAGGTGGCGTGGAAATGTGAGCATATTATGAAGAATACAACTTTTTCAACTGTTTGAATCGTTATATCTCATAAACGGTGACTCCTAGGAAAAAACGTGTTGAGACAATTTGTATAGATAATGGCATGATCTACAAGTTTAATCTGATCTAATTTTATGATAAAACTTACCATTTGGCTGAAAAACGCAAAACAATAAAAATATTTGCGAATTTTTACCTTGAATATTTTTTTTGCCGTTGTCGGACCGATGTGGACTTTTTACATTTAATTTATAATGGTGTTTAGACCATTAGTACAAATTTTCAGCTCTACTGTATGCAAATTTTTGTAACCTTACCCATATTTTTTGGGCTAACTTGACCGGGCTATTAATATTACTCTTCATAAATTCGTCATCATATGAACGTTTGCAGTAGTCGTAGTTTCCTATAATCACGAATGAGCTTCAAAATGAGGCCAAGTTTCCTGCTGTACGTTTATCCTGGGCTGAGAAAACGTTACTTCATAAAAAATCAAACTTGAGATTTAATAATAACTAGCAGAAGTACCCGTTCTTCGAACGGTGTTCGTTGTTAACACCAGACATTATCAATTGAGCTACTGTTGCAATGGTTAGAGGTTTGTCATTCTTTCAAGTTTATCAGAACGAAGTTAGCTTACTGGGAATATCACACACACTTAATTTAAGGTCCTTAAAATGTAGTTTTCGGAGACCCTTCATAGATTCCCGAATTTTGTATCTCAAATTGAGAAGCGCAACATGTGCTTTGGTCGTCCTTCTAGGATAATTTTTATATTTCGCCTATTTTAGCATATATTGAGAAGTTTTTCTCTATATCCACCCTTCTACTGCATGAAAAGTACGGTGAAGAGTTTTATAAATGATTGGTGTATTGACTCTCATGGTTACCATACCTAATTTTACGATGCACCAAGCAACCGAACACGAGGTATAGGCGTCCATAAAGATACACAGAAAGACAGACATACAATTCTATTGTCTACAACATATTACCCAGATATCCAAATATGGGTATATCTACCACACAGTATCAAATAAAATCATCCTTACGATGAACCCGTATGTCGACAAAAAAATAATAGTTAAAATGTGTTCTCAGACTAAATTCACCTAACGTGTACTTCCTGGCGTGAAATACAATTGAAAGCCTTGTAGACGAAACGCAATACACGTCACATAAAAACTGACCCTTTACGTTGTGCTAGGTGCCCATACACAGGAAAACCCCTTTCATAAATTATAAAGGCTTGTGGTGCATGAACATTCTGGTTCTTTAGCCTCAAATTGCCCAAATTCCTAAAAGCTGCAAATTCCTAAAAGCCGCATAAAATGCTGGTTCAATTCAGGAATTTTTGAAAATAATGTTGCTGTTTGGAGATATAATAGACCTTCTGTACTATATGTCAAACGTGAAAATTGCATGAAAAAATTCTAGGTTACCCCTTCACCCCCTTAATTGCATTGATGAATTATACGGTCTACGTTAGTTCCGTGATAACCTTATAGCCATTTGCAAACTTTCACAGAAATGTAATAAATGAAGTGACATTGCTTCTTACAGAAATAGATGGAAAGTTGTATGCCAGCCCTTGAGATAATGTTCTCATGGTTACCGATTTGCATTCTTTCATTAGTTTGTTAAATTAAATTTAATTATTTTTCTGGGAATATTTCAGATACTGTTGGATTTAGAGCCTTATAATGTAGTTTTCGAGGACCCTTTAGGGCCCCCGAGTTTTGTTGCTGGCACCGAGAGGATTTGTCTCGTCGTTGTACGCCATAATATAATACTAATAATAATATAATATAGGGAGAAATTATAACAACTATTTTATTTTATTTTTAATTCAGCCAATGGTCATGTACTTTTCTTTTCAGGACGGGTCAGGAAAGGGATATTATCAGAGAAAGAAGCATTCACATCACGCATGAGCAAAATGGAAATGGCCTACCATTTAACTAAGGACATCTATAAGAAAAGGTCAATATCCTTCAACGCAAAACTAAAACATTACTGCAGTGTCATCCGTCCGGAGGTCTTGCATGCTTCTGAATGCCTCACGATGAACAAAAAAGGCTTGATCGAGAAACTGGAGGCCAAAGACAGGAAAATTTTGAGAGGTTCCATCAAAGACAATGGGGAATACGGAAGTCGACATAACCATGACCTATATACTCATGTGGAGAAGATAAGCAACGTCATCCGGAAGAGAAGGTTACCATTTTTGGGCATGTGAAACGAATGAGCCCAGCGAGACTGACCAACCGCAACATAAATTACTTTCAGGAGAGGAAAACAAAATGGGCCTGGTTCATTGAACTGGATAAAGATCTGAAAGAAGTGGGGATTACACCAACAGACATTCAGGAGCGCGTCCCACTCAAAGGGAAACTTCAAGCTTGTAAAGGTTTCCGAGAAAAACCGAAGCTGAAAACGGGAAAGATTTGGACCCAGGAACGGAAGGAAGTCCACCGAGAACGAATGCGGGCGTACAGAGCAAACATCAAAGCCAGTAGGAGGCGGTTGGAATGACGCGGTCCATAGATGGCTTATACGAAATGAATGAATGAATAATATGGGGATATGAATATAATAGACCTGCCGTACCACACCCGCAGGTGTAAATCGCGTGAAAAAATTCTAGAGTACCCCTTGATCCCCTTAAGCGCATATACGTATTGATGAATGTCACGGCTTAATTTGGTTCCGTGATAACCTTCTAGCCGTTTGCAAACTTTCACACTAATGTAATTAATGGAATTGCATTGCGTCTTACAGCAATATATGGACCTCTGAGAATCCTTTGGCATGGTTACTGGCTTGCATTCGTTCATTAGTTTATTAAATTAAATTAGCTTTCTGGGAATATCTCAAAAAAAGGTTGGTCTTCGGTCCTTAAAATGTGGTTTTCGGGGCCCCGAGTTTTGTCTCTCACATTGAGGGGCTGAAAATGAGTTTTGTCTCGTCCTTCTACGCCTATTTCAGCATGTGTTTTAAGGGGATAGGCCCCCTTTTATTAGAGGTTCGGAGAAGAGTTACATCAATGATTAGTGTCGTGCCTCTGACGGATATCTGTACCAAATTTTACGTTGATACACCCAGCCGTTCTCGAGTTATAAGGGAACAAATTTGTCCACAGACAAACAAACAGACAGACAGACCGACAAAAAATTATTTTCGCGCGCATCCATCATAAAACAGTCTGAAACGTGTAAACAACTCAAATTTCCGTAGAAATTCAGAGAAAACACACAAATTTTCATTTTTATATAATAGAGATATACTGCACCGCTCGGTGTTGACCGTGTTTTATTGCACAGATTTTGGTTTTACTCGATAACCGTTGGAGATATACGAAAAGTGATAAGGACCTTTCGGATAGAAAATTAAATGTTAAAGCTCATGTATACCATCAAAAGTTTGCTATTTCTTAGCGTTCTCTTTTATTTGAAAAGGAAATATGACATTTTGAATCCAAAGGGTGCAGTGACGTCACAAATGTCGGTTTTACTCGCTAACTGTTGGAGATACACGAAAAGTGATAAGGGCATTTCGGATAGGAAATTAAATTTCAAAGCTGGTATGTGCCATCAAAAGTTTGCTATTTCCTACCGTTCTCTTTTTATTTGATATGGAAATATGACATTTTGAAACCAAACGGTCTAATGACGTCACTAAAATGGTCGCCATTTTTAATAGTGCAAAATTTCGAAATCAAAAGTATCCTATATGTAAACCTGGTAAATCAGCTACATCCATGCAAAATTTCATTTAAATCGGACCAGTGGTTCTTGAGTTATTGAGTAACAGACAGACAGACACACACCATCTCATTTTTAGCCTACTTTCGATTTTTGAAAAAATGAAAGTAGACTTATGAGATCAACACAGGGCGAAAAAAGTCTGTCTGTGTGTGTGTGTGTATGTGTGTGTGTGAGTCTGTGTGTGTGTGTGTCTGTGTGTGTGTGTGTCTGTGTGTGTGTGAGTGTGTGTACTCTGAATGTCTGGCCTCCCCTATCAATTCGAACACGGTGAATGCGAATTGAACGAAATTTGGTACAAAGGTAGCACTAGCAAAGGACACCTCAGTGTCATGTTTTATATCGCCGCCATCTTGACGGAAACGTAATGGCGGCCAGACAAATGATCAAAGCTTAAATCAAATTACGACTAACCTAATCATCCGATCTCTACCAAATTTTGCAACAACATACCTTTATGGAGGGAGCATCCTTTGACCAAACCAATAGGCCATCAACGTAATAGTTTGCGGATGGCGGCCATCTTTGTGTGAAAATCGATTCCCCCTATTAATTCGAACACGGTGCAACCGAATGGAACGAAATTTGGTACAGAGGTAGTACTAAAAAAAGGCACCTCAGTGTCATGTTTTATATCGCCGCCATCTTGACGGAAACGTAATGGCGGCCACACAAATGTTCAAAGCTTAAATCAAATTACGACTAACCTAATCATCCGATCTCTACCAAATTTTGCAACAACATACCTTTATGGGGGGAGCATCCTTTGACCAAACTAATAGGTCATCAGCGTAATAGTTTGCGGATGGCGGCCATCTTTGTGTGAAAATCGATTCCCCCTATTAATTCAAACACGGTGCAACCGAATGGAACGAAATATGGTACAGAGGTAGTACTAACAAAAGGCACCTCAGTGTCATGTTGTATATATCGCCGCCATCTTGACGGAAACGTAATGGCGGCCACACAAATGTTCAAAGCTTAAATCAAATTACGACTAACCTAATCATCCGATCTCTACCAAATTTTGCAACAACATACCTTTATAGAGGAAGCATCCTTTGACCGAATGACTAGGTCATTAGGCTAATATTTTGCGGATGGCGGCCATCTTTGTGTGAAAATCAATTCCCCCTATTAATTCAAACACGGTGAAACCGAATGGAACGAAATTTGGTACAGAGGTAGCACTAGCAATGGGCATCTCAGTGTCATGTTTTATATCGCCGCCATATTGACAGAAACGTAATGGCGGCCACACAAATGTTCAAAGCTTAAGTTAAATTACGACTAACATAACCATCCGATCTCTACCAAACTTTGCAACAACATTCCTTTATGGAGGGAGCATCCTTTGACCAATCTAATAGGTTATTAGCCTAATAGTTTGCGGATGGCGGCCATCTTTATGTCAAAATTGATTCCCCCTATTAATTCGAACACGGTGGAACCGAATGAACGAAATTTGGTAAAGAGGTAGCACTAGCAAAGGGCACCTCAGTGTCATGTTTTATATCACCGCCATCTTGACGGAAACGTAATGGCGGCCACACAAATGTTCAAAGCTTAAATCAAATTACGATTAGCCTAATCATCCGATCTCTAGCAAATTTAGCAACAACATACCTTTATGGAGGGAGCATCCTTTGACCACACTAATAGGTCATTAGCCTAATATTTTGCGGATGGCGGCCATCTTTGTGTGAAAATCGATTCCCCTTATCAATTCGAACACGGTGAAACCGAATGGAACGAAATTTGGTACAGAGGTAGCACTAGCAAAGGGCACCTCAGTGTCATGTTTTATATCACCGCTATCTTGACGGAAACGTAATCGCGGCCACCCAAATGTTAAAAGCTAAAATGTAATTACGACCAACCTAATAATCTAGTCTCTACCAAATTTTGCAACACCATATCTTTATGTGGGAAACATATTCTGACCAAACTGCAAGAACATCAGCCCAATAGTTTGCAGATGGTGGCCAAGTATGTGTGCAAATCGATTCCCCCTATCAATTCAAACACGGCGAAACCGAATTGAACGAAATTTGGTACAGAGGTAGCACTAGCAAAGGGCACCTCATATTCATGTTTAATATCCCTATAGCACGTTGTATTTCAACAAGCTACTACAACCAACATTCAATCATACTCCTTGAAAAGGACAAAGAGTTATAACAATACCCATGCATTTAGGAGAAAGTAGGCTATATGTTCTTTACTGAACATCTTGTTATATATTAGTATGATGTTATTAATGCAGCCAATGGCCATGTTCAGGGCGGGTCAGGGAAGGGATATTGGAAGAAAATTGGCCGTGGACCTGTTGAATGGAACCGTCCTGGCATTTGCCTGGTGGTGAAAATGGGAAACCACGAAAAACATTTTCAGAACGGCTGAGGTGGGATTCGAACCCACGCTCTCCCTTTGCCAGCGAGGCACAACGTAGCGCGTTAGCACTCTCGGTCACCGTGGCCGGCAAACTTGAGATTTAAACTACCAATACTTGGGCCTATAATAAAAAATTCATTACCCTCAGCCGAGTAGTTTTCCATTTATATATTTTTAAGCGAGAGGTTCCTAGAAAAAACGTCAAAAACCTGGACAATTTTTCATACAACCACAAATAAAAATAATAATAAACTTCAGAATAATTGGCGTCGCCTCCGTAGCGTAGCGGTCAGCATGGTTAGATGCCACCCCGGAGGTCCAGGGTTCGATTCCCGGCTCAGCCACGAAATTTGAAAAGTGATATGAGGACTGGAATGGGGTCTACACAGCCTCGGGTGGTTTGATTCCCACCTCAGCCATCCTCGAAGAGGTTTTCCGTGGTTTTCCACTTCGTCTTCGGGCAAATGCCGGGATGGTACCTACTGTAAGGCCACGGCCGCCTCCTTTCCATCTTCCTTGCCTATCCATCCTACCTTCCATTCCCTTCCCTCATGAGGCCCCTGTTCGCTTTGCAAGTGAGGCCGCCTGGGCGAGGTGCTAATCCCACCTCACCAGTTGTATCCCCTCCGAGATGCGGTAGTGGTGTGCTCCCTCGCTGAGTCCGTGGGTTCCACCAACCTGGAGGGTAAACGAAAAAAAAATAATATAACAATAATAATAATAATAATAATAATAAATATATATAACCATTCAAAATATCGGTCTAGTTTGATTGATAATGGGCAAAATTGAACGAAGGGGGTCGAAATGAGGGGCCATTTTCCAACACATGCAATCTCGTTATAACTTTTTTTAGTTTGTAAAATCGAAACCATTGAAAGTTGGTACTATTCTTAGGATAACGGCCACAATCGCATCTAAAGTTTTTTGATAGCACCAACCGTAGGCTTAAGGGGTGGGAAAAATCGATATTTTAGGGAAAAAAAAATAAAACATGCCTTCTTTCATTTTCCCGCCACAACATTGAAATCGTTTGAAGTTGTCAATATTCCTCTGAAAATTACCTAAAATTTTGTGTGACATATGTTTTGATATGACGCACTATTACGCCGAGGGGTGAGCAAAATGAGGAACGTTTGTAGCTGTATAACAATAGACAGATTTAATGAATTCAAAATATTGTTCTTTGTCCGGTAAAATGTTCCGGTGCGCTAAGAGGAATATTATTATTATTATTATTATTATTGAAACAGATCACAATATGCAAAATACAAATCAGAGTAACCTATTGTACATTATTCCAATCCCAATGGGTTATTGATATACGTCATTGTCGGCAATATTTTGCATGATATCGAGATCACACTGCACAGATCACACACACATTCTTCACTAGGTTGGTGGAATCTCTTGTTTTGGCAGAACTTGTAGTGAAAGCCATGTGTAGCGTATCGTGTCATTACGTGTCGGAGTTCATAGTTTGCCTGTTTCCATTCGTCAGTCATTATGGCGTCAGTTGAGTTTTGCTATTCTTTGAGTATTTGAAGGGCACTCTCATAGGCCTTGGTACGCGGCAGTAGCATCTGCAGCCTGATGTCTTCTATGTAGAAAATGTCTTTTGTGAAGACATAAGTCAGTCTTCCCGATACCCAAGACTCTTTTCAAATAGCGGGCTTTGATTTTCTCTAATGTTAATAGGTCGTTTTCTTTTAGTTTGTCCCAAATTATGTGGATTCCATAAGACGCCATGTGCACTAGATATGCGAAGAACGGTGGTTTCTACTCATACCGAAAGGGCATAGCTCACCGCTGGCTTTGGGGTTTATTAGCATAACTCTTGGTCATCTCCGTAATAAGCTTCTTGGATCAAGAGAGGAATGTGCTGGCTCTTATCTGGGTGTCCCAGAAGACAAGTTAACCCCACTTTAATTAAACACAACCCCTTTCCTCTTCCTCGCCCCCTCCCCTTTCCCCCGCTATTCAGCTCATATTCACAACATTTAACTAATTTTCTGAGCCTTCTTTTCCCGTCAGAGTGCGAGCCTTGTTCAGGGAATAAGCTACAGCAGGATGTGTCTAAAGGAGCTCACAACTTGTGGGACGTCTGTTGGCGACCACGAAACCCCAGCTAAGTCCGGCGTTGCTTCAACTTAGTTATGCCAGACTCCCTTTCTCATCATTCGTCTCAACCACCCTTGGACAACTGTTGATTTATTCCAAAATCGATTGTATTAAGGGTATCCGAGGCGTATCATTTTCTCGTCTTAATTCGTCCTTGTCTCATCTTTCCTGATGCCCTCATTCTTCGAGGGATCTGACCTCATGTTATAAATTAATAATTAAATAAATAATGAAATATACAATAAACAATTAAATAAATAAATCTCTACTAGTATAAACCAAAGTCCCCGATTCTTGGATGTCACGGTAATCTCGAGAACCACTGGATGGATTTTGATGCGGTTTTCACCATTCTGTAAAGGATATCTCGAGGAAGGTTTCTGTAGAAAATAATTTATTTATGATCAAAGGAAGCCAAGCAGTAACAATTTCAGTGAAGAAGTCGAAAAAAACCCTGCCGTCATAGCGCTTTTAAGCTTCCGCTGGGCAAACCGTTAAACATATCAATATACTTTCGATGTAAGAATTGTTCAGCTTGAAACGTTCTACAAAAAAAAGTCCGCGGGAGCATATCTCTATCTTCAATATATCGCCCACTATAAGTATTGTTACTTTTTCATTTCTTCCAACAATCTCCATTCAATTACTGAGGCGACAGTTTACAAGCTAGCTAGAGGCGAGCCTATCACCCCAGTTGCAGTCTAGCTAGCAGGCGAGCCTATTACCACAGATACAGCCAGCAGCAAACTGTCGAGTCATGTTGAGTTAAGACTTCAGAGAAAACCTTTCCTTAATTTCGCCTCTGAACCTTTCGTTCCGCAAAATACTCAGTCAAGTTAAGATTGGACGAAAGGAGGATATGTGTTTCATGCACCACGCCATTCTCAAATTACGTCTGACAGGAATTCGTTGCACATGCCATCTCCATGATAATATAATTAATAGTCCAGTCAGTGATTCTAACCCATCAAGCCGAGGCGTAAAACGGATATTGGTCGTATTTCATTGACATCGAAAAAAAAAAGCGCTTATCACGTAATGCATTCATAACTGTTCCCGGGCGAAGCCGGGGTGGGTTGCTAGTAAATAAATAAATTAATTCATTCATTCATTATAAATAATAATATAATAATATCGTATGGCCTCGGATGCCGGGTGCAAGCTTTGTTATTTGCACCCAGAGGGTAGCTTGCATGTCGAATTTCGTTGTTCCTTGACTATGAAAGTCAAGGAGGTTAGATGTTAGATATCTAAGCTCCTTGAACACTATAGTGCTTTCTAGTAGAGAAATGAGGAACTTTGTGCTGGCGGAAACTCCCGAGATTAATTTTGCCATTATGAACACGGCCTACTGAATTCAAATGGGTTCTTTGACATGCCAACATCGTATGACATGCGTATCGTATTTTTGCCGCCTTTCAAAAATCACTTACCACGGCCAGGGGCGAACCAGCAATATTGGGGTTAGTAGAGCGACACGATATCCACTCACCCACCGTGGCAAGCTAATTAATTCATTAATAAGTAAATCACGAAACAAATAATACTGGGAGGACAGGAAAACACGACCCACTAAACACTGATTGATCTATCTTACCCCAAAGTGGGTGAAACTGTAATGGGTTGTGGGAGCAAAATGGGGTTCTATTAATAATAAGAAAAGCGCTCCGCTAGTTGGGCGTTATTGTAATGGTTTATAGAGATATTTAAACTTGATTACTGTTAATAAGAATAAAATTAATTAAAAAAGTTAATATGCAAAGCTCATTATTTAAATAATCGCCCACATTTGGGTTATCAAAATGAAACATTTAATTGTGTATTAATCTAATAGTGTATCTGTATTGTTGTCAGCTTCACTAAAAAAGTACATAATGTGTAATATATGTGTTGCCAGGGCGCCAGATCATTTATATATATCATGATCAAAATAATATATTAAACCTCGGTTACACAGAGGTAGAGCATCGAAATTCCTATCTCCAGCCGTAGTGAAACTTACGTAATCTAACCTTACGATAATTAGTTCAGGAGTATGGTGTTGCCTTATAGTAATTTCTAGCTACTAAAGGAAACCAGTCAAGCATTTGAATTTAAAATGAATTTAATATATTAAAAACAACAAGTGCAAAAAAAATATAAAATACTAAAGATGATAATAATAATAATAAATTTAAATTAAAGAATCTACTGAATTTACTTATATTATGGTTCTTGGTTGGAAATTGGAGTATACTGAGTTAATTGAATAGAATATATTGAATTTAAGAAGCATGATAGCCTTCTGATTTGACTGGAGTATAACTGTTTACATCGCTCACCGCATTGAAGATCTTTGTAGTTGGATTGTTGCGTAGAGAGTTCCAGATGGCCCTGAACATCCTCAAAGTAATTAATTTATATGTGGATGACGGAATAAATTCCAAAAATCATCCCTGTGACAATAGCCTCGTACACAACCATGTCACAGTTTGATGAGACAGAATGTCTTATCAAATTCACATACTTAATAGTCAACTGTCTAGTTTAGAACTGCGTTATATACTCCATCTCGATACAAGTTTCTCTGCTCCACTCAGCATCCTTCCTTCTCCTCCAGCAATTCAATAAATATCATCCCATTTGGGCGGCCGTCATATATATAACGTTCCCTGGTAAAGCACGTGTATGACCCCTCTTCAGAAGTCGCTAGGCGATATAAGCCCGCCTTTCATATATCAACAATGACAATACTTCTTTGTAGTATTTCTCGGGAGGTCTAGCCCACCCTCTGTATATAGTTGCAAAGGATTCATTCATCGGCCCAGCATTGTTAGTGGTAAGTCTTCTTAGAATCTTTTCTTAGTATGATTTGTATATTGTTAGAATACTTGATGTGACAGACATAAGTGTCTATTTATGTCATTTCCAAGAAGCCGCCTTCTAAGAACACCCTCTTTTTCTCTTGTTCGAATTTTCTTCAGAAATAATATTCAGTCAAGCGTCAAACTTATTTCAAATATAAAGTGTATCGCTCCAAATCCTTTCAATTGCCATAATATTCTACATTACCGCATAATAATAGATATAAATATATTAGTTAACATAATAACTAATAAAAGGTAAAATGTAAACTTAAAAAATATTGATAATAATAATAATAATAATAATAATAATAATAATAATATATATAATTATTTCGTTCTGGTCTCAAATTGGGACCATCACATATTCGCCCCAGAGAATTATGGTATATGTCAACAATCATATCACCATACTTCTCTTCAACACTTGTACAAATATGAAATATTATACCCTACAAAGAAATTACCAACATCGACAATATTATACTCTTCAAAGCAATTACCAACATACAAAACATATACCCTTCAAGTTTAATATATATATATATATATTTTAAATTTCAGTCTTTCACTGTTCATAATGTCTTTTTCTTTCTTCTTTACATAATTAAAGCGACCTGTAAACAATGTACATCAAAATACCCTTCACTTTTATATTCTTGTTTTGGACATAAGTCATCGTTGCACTTATGTATATTTGGGTGGTATACACCTTTGCTTTATATCTTGAGGACGTAGAATTCAATTTTCAGCCTGGTGTCGAACTGAATACACTATGGCTAGTTGGTGGGACTGCCAACTGATTAATTCACTTTATCACTTCACAACACTTGGTATGTGATGCGAGTCACCAGATCTACTCCAGTCTCTCAGGAATTATATGTATCTAGTAACACAGGCATATTATAAAAAATGAAACTTTATTAGCTTGTATTACCTAAGGCAACATCGTTCAGTGCAAATGCAGTGCGCTAAATTACCCCACATATGTATATATATCACACTCAAATACACAAGCTTATAGCCGACAAAATACGCTTTATATTTCCTCTGTGCTCTTCAAGACACACAATATCATAGGTTGATGCAAACCCTCGCCATTACCTGCTCGTTCAGACCACAATCATTGACTTATTATTCAGCGACTTTCCTTACTTACCATCAACTTCACTTCTATTACTCATGACACATATTTCCTTAAGGATCTCACATTGTAAGTGCCGTATAATCGTTTTCCTGCGTCTTCTAATTACTCACCTTTTTAACCGTAATTACTGATCTTATTTCTCACAATTACACTCCATTCTATTCAAGATTACACATCTTAATCACCTGTCGATACTCACCTTATTTCTCAAAATTATACTTCTTTCTATTCAAGATTACACCTCTTTATCACCCGTAGTTGTTCACATTATTTCTCAAAATTATACTTCTTTCTATTCAAGATTAGACCTCTCTATCACCCGTAATTATTCACATTATTTCTCAAAACTATACTTCTTTCTATTCAAGATTACACCTCTTTATCACCCGTAGTTATTCACCTTAATTTATTTCTCAAAATTACACTTCTTTCCACTTAAAATTACCTTTATTTCTCACCCGTAGTTATTCACCTTACTTTATTTCTCAAAATTACACTTCTTTCCACTTAAAATTACCTTTATTTCGCGGAATCCGTATGACCGATAAAATTTAATTTCTCCAGTACAAAAGTGACTTACCTTTAAATCCTTTTATTAACCATCCTATCTACTGAAATATTAACTGTTCACAAAAATCTGCCTAATTAAATTACGGGCATCAAAATATAGCTTTATTTTCCTTTCTGACTTGGGAACTACCCTTAACGAATTAATATATATATGGGCTAATATAGGGTTCTATAATTGTATCTTGCAACATGCTTTAAATCCTCCTACTTAAATTACGGGCATCACAATATAGCTTTCCTTTCCTTTCTGATTTGGGAACTACCCTTAACGAATTAATATATGGGCTAATTAATATAGGGTTCTATAATTTTATCCTTCAACATGCTTTCAATCTGCCTTCTCACAGCTTCCTGAAATTTGTAAGGCACGGGGTAGCGATGACCTACAAAAATACTATGATCAAGTACATTTAATGAATGTTCGTAGCAATTAGCTAATCCAATACGGTTCTCAAATATATACTAATTCTCTTACAACACCTTCAACACTCGATCCACACGATCAACAATCGATCCACACGATCACACTCTAATGCATTCTGTAATGCAGCCTCACGCAAGGAATCCTCTAGATAATCCTTCGTCATCATACTGCCTAAAAATGTAAAAAACAAGGTTCCCTCTCAAGAGATACCCCTACAATCTCACCACTCACCACCTCACTACAAATATCGACTCCTTTAGTCATTAATACCTCCTCAAGCGTACATCTATTCTTAGAACCACCATAAAACTTACTTCAATTATTAAATGACATGATCATATCTCCACCCATTCATCTGAATTTAACACTACCCTCCTTATAATATAGCTGTGCAGAATGTTGCGACATCCTGTCCGAACCCATAATTAGTGAATATATCAGATTTGGAATTTAAAAAAAACATACTTGTGTTCCAATCTTACTTTCTTTTAAAATTTCTCCAACCACTTGTTTAGAAATTATTTGGAATATCTTTCCCATCGCAGTTAACACGAAAGTAGTTCTAATTGGAATTTCCTATATTTTTATACCATGTTCCTTCCTATTATTATAAAATGCTGCACTGATGCAAGAAACCTGACAGCCACTGTCAAAAAGTGTATCGATACACGCCCCTAACACTTGTAATTTTAACACTGAGTTAAAATTAATAACGGTAGATTCTTTAGATACATCCATAAATTCACTTAATAAATCATTACGGATATTTAGGTCATACGGTTCGCTCAAAATAGTAATACTGTCTTACATAACTACTATATCTGGCATTTTAAAGTTCTTATCACCTTCTTCTTCGCTTCTATATTTATTTATAGTTACACTTTCCTCTTTCCTCATAACAATAGTTTCTTCCTCCCCCGTACTATATTTATCAATAGTAACACTGTATTTCGCCTTTGCCCCTATTACTTCTCCTATTCTATCTTCTATGGCACGCCACTGCACTTCATAATCTTTCTCACTCTCTTTCATTATATTCTCTATTTCCACTAACAACTTCATTTTCTCCCCTTTCATTTTACTTCTGGACTTACTAATTTCATGCCTTTCCTTCATTTCTCCACTATTATAGCTTAACGACCTTTCTAACTGTTGCTTTTTGCTTCTGCTTTCTTCTATATCCGTCCTTCTTTCGTCTTCTACACTATCTTTCTCCGCCATTTCCTCCACCATCGCGCTCTGCTTGTGCTTTTTCTTCCTATGCTTTGGATTACTTATCTCAGCTTTCTGCTTTCCTTGTTCAATAATTATGTCTTTCTGACTATGCCTTAACGCACGCTTCTCTATCTCTGTTAACTTCATATTGACTTCCTTTATATAGGCTCTGACTTCTTCCCTTGTCTGCCTATTTTGTTCCTCTATAATTTTCTGCATTTTTATTTCTTGAGTGCTTATCACTTTCTTTATTTTTCCTACTTCTATTCCTATCTTGTCTTTAACCTTCATCTCTTCTTTCTTGCTACGTTCCATAATCTCTACCTTCACGCCTTCTACTCTTTCCCTTACCTTTTGATTAATCTCTTCTACTTTCTTGCCTATAACTTCAAACTTTTCCCCTACTTCTATTCTAACTTCAGCTATGGTTTTCTTTAACTCACTTTGCAATTCCTTTCTTATTATTTCTTTGAATTCTGACATATTCTCCTTAATCCTCTCATACATTTTATTTAACTCCTCATTCACCTTTTCCACCTTGTCTAGCTTCAGATTAATTTCTTTATTATCTTTACTTATCGCTTCTCTTATCTCCCTACTCCTCTCCTGATTTTGCCTACTTATTTCCTCTCTCATCTCCCTACTCATCTCCTGATTTTGCCTACTCATCTCCTGATTTTGCTTACTTATCTCCCGAAACATTCCCATGATCTCATCTAATTTGTTTTCCGAAATATCCAAAGGCTTTTGTTTCTCCTTCCCTCCACTAGTCTCAGGATTTATTTCAGGATGTACCTCTATATTCGTCTCAGGGTTAACCTCGGGATTATTCTCAGGATTACTCTCAAGATTTACCTCCGACATCTTGGTATAATCCTCTACACTCTCAGCCTCAGTACCACTATCAACTTTCGTACAATTAGCTTTCTCGCCTTTACCCCTACTCCTCAATTTCCTTTGTTCCTCATCCGCCATCTCGAAGTACACCGTATAAAGTTTACCGTTCCAAAATTCACCTCACTTTCCCCCAAAATCAATCACTAATAATACACAAATTCACCTCACTTTCCCCCAAAATCAATCACTAATAATACACAACTTCACTTCACTTTCCCCCAAAATCACTGACAATTTGCACTGAATTAACACTCACTCCTTCCGTAAATATCGTTAGGTTTTCGTGCCGCACAGTTGGGTGCCATTTGTAATGGTTTTGTTAGCACTGAATCTTGCTAATAAGAAAGGCGTTATTAAAATGGTTAATGTTATAAGAAAAATGTTAATAAAAAAGGTTATTATTTAAATAGTCGCCCGCTTTGGGTGATCATAATGAAACATTTAATTGTGTATTAATCTAATAGTGTATCTGTATTGTTGTCAGCTTCACTAAAAAAGTACATAATGTGTAATATATGTGTTGCCAGGGCGCCAGATCATTTATATATATCATGATCAAAATAATATATTAAACCTCGGTTACACAGAGGTAGAGCATCGAAATTCCTATCTCCAGCCGTAGTGAAACTTACGTAATCTAACCTTACGATAATTAGTTCAGGAGTATGGTGTTGCCTTATAGTAATTTCTAGCTACTAAAGGAAACCAGTCAAGCATTTGAATTTAAAATGAATTTAATATATTAAAAACAACAAGTGCAAAAAAAAATATAAAATACTAAAGATGATAATAATAATAATAAATTTAAATTAAAGAATCTACTGAATTTACTTATATTATGGTTCTTGGTTGGAAATTGGAGTATACTGAGTTAATTGAATAGAATATATTGAATTTAAGAAGCATGATAGCCTTCTGATTTGACTGGAGTATAACTGTTTACATCGCTCACCGCATTGAAGATCTTTGTAGTTGGATTGTTGCGTAGAGAGTTCCAGATGGCCCTGAACATCCTCAAAGTAATTAATTTATATGTGGATGACGGAATAAATTCCAAAAATCATCCCTGTGACAATAGCCTCGTACACAACCATGTCACAGTTTGATGAGACAGAATGTCTTATCAAATTCACATACTTAATAGTCAACTGTCTAGTTTAGAACTGCGTTATATACTCCATCTCGATACAAGTTTCTCTGCTCCACTCAGCATCCTTCCTTCTCCTCCAGCAATTCAATAAATATCATCCCATTTGGGCGGCCGTCATATATATAACGTTCCCTGGTAAAGCACGTGTATGACCCCTCTTCAGAAGTCGCTAGGCGATATAAGCCCGCCTTTCATATATCAACAATGACAATACTTCTTTGTAGTATTTCTCGGGAGGTCTAGCCCACCCTCTGTATATAGTTGCAAAGGATTCATTCATCGGCCCAGCATTGTTAGTGGTAAGTCTTCTTAGAATCTTTTCTTAGTATGATTTGTATATTGTTAGAATACTTGATGTGACAGACATAAGTGTCTATTTATGTCATTTCCAAGAAGCCGCCTTCTAAGAACACCCTCTTTTTCTCTTGTTCGAATTTTCTTCAGAAATAATATTCAGTCAAGCGTCAAACTTATTTCAAATATAA
Source organism: Meconema thalassinum (assembly GCA_946902985.2). Taxonomy (NCBI): domain Eukaryota; kingdom Metazoa; phylum Arthropoda; class Insecta; order Orthoptera; family Tettigoniidae; genus Meconema; species Meconema thalassinum. Next base: position 2,974,876 of record OX336400.1, read on the forward strand.
AGTGTATCGCTCCAAATCCTTTCAATTGCCATAATATTCTACATTACCGCATAATAATAGATATAAATATATTAGTTAACATAATAACTAATAAAAGGTAAAATGTAAACTTAAAAAATATTGATAATAATAATAATAATAATAATAATAATAATAATAATAATAATAATAATATATATAATTATTTCGTTCTGGTCTCAAATTGGGACCATCACATACACTGATTGATCTATCTTACCCCAAAGTGGGTGAAACGGACAAGAAGGAGGAACAAACTAAAATGCTTACAAGGAAGAAAATACGCACCGCGTTAAGTGATCCTCCTGCCATCTGCTCAAAGCGTAGCCCCAGCCTCACGGATGGCGAATTCGAGAGTTTATGAGCCCGAGGGATTCCTGAGCTGGATCCGTTTTTCCTTTTCTCCATGCACATTGCGGGGCGGATCTGCCTTACTTGTCTCTACAGCACTACTTGCGAAGTTTCTCTGTCCTCAAATTTCCAGGGTAGAGGGAATTTCTTTTCCCTATTATTATTATTAGTCTATTATTATTTCCTCTTCACCTTTTTTCTTCTAGTACATAAGTCAGTTGCAAGTCTGTAGTTAGTTTGAATTTTCATTTTCATAGTTTCTCATCGCGACTCACACCATTAGTGGCCAAAAACATAGATATTAGGCCCTTAAAAATACAACTGTCATCATCATTAAAGTTAAATTCTTCTTTTCCCTTCATTTTCTCAGCCGTTGACATATCCCAAGGTTCCAATAAATAAATAAATAAATAAATAAATAAATAAATAAATAAATAAATAAATAAATAAATAAATAAATAAATAAATAAATAAATAAATAAATAAATAAACAAATAAATAAATACACAAATAATTAAATAAATACATCGTGAACAAAATAAAACTAAACAAACAAAGAAATAAATTAACGCCAACCAACAACAAACAACCAAAAACTAAAATAAAAAATATAAAAAAAAACAACCGACTAAATAAATAAATCATTATAGGGGTAAAATAACCAGGTGAATCAGCTGCCCCTAATAAAATTGTTTTATGCTACCCAACTAACGCGTCTTATCAGCAATGCTGATATTTCTCTGCTTGCATCCCGTAGAGTACTAATGCACTCCAAGCATCTCCTGCAAACGATACTCAACACTGTTATTAGCCTATTTTCATTTATGAAACAAGATGTTCAGCAAAGAACATATAGCCTACTTTCTCCTAAATGCATGGGTATTGTTATAACTCTTTGTTCTTTTCAAGGAGTATAATTGAATATTGGTTGTAGTAGCTTGTTGAAATACAACGTGCTATAGGGATATTAAACATGAATATGAGGTGCCCTTTGCTAGTGCTACCTCTGTAAAAAATTTCATTGAATTCGGTTTCATCGTGTTTGAATTGATATGGGGAATGGATTTGCACACATACATGGCCGCTATTTGCAAACTATTGGGCTGATGACCTTGTAGTCAGTCATAAGATGCTTTCCACAAAAAGCCATGTTGTTGCAAAATCTGGTAGAGATCAAATTATTAGGATGGTCGTAATTTGATTTAAGTTTTTAACATTTGGGTGGCCGTCATTCCGTTTCCGTTAAGATGGCGGCGATATAAAACATGACACTGAGGTGCCCTTTGCTAGTGCTACCTCTGTACCAAATTTCGTTCAATTCGGTTTCACCTTGTTTGAATTGATAGGGGGAATCGATTTGCACACATACTTGGCCACCATCTGCACACTATTGGGCTGATGATCTTGCAGTTTGGTCAGAATATGCTTCCCACATAAAGATATGTTGTTGCAAAATTCGGTAGAGACTAGATTATTAGGTTGGTCGTAATTACATTTTAGCTAGTAACATTTGGGTGGCCGCGATTACGTTTCCGTTAAGATGACGGTGATATAAAACATGACACTGAGGTACCCTTTGCTAGTGCTACCTCTGTACTAAATTTCGTTCCATTCGGTTTCACCGTGTTCGAATTGATAAGGGGAATAGATTTTTACACAAAGATGGCCGCCATCCGCAAAATATTAGCCTAATGACCTATTAGTTTGGTCAAAGGATGCTCCCTCCATAACGGTAAGTTGTTGCAAAATTTGGTCGAGATCGGATGATTAAGTTAATCGTAATTTGATTTAAGCTTTGAACATTTGTGTGGCCGCCATTACGTTTCCGTCAAGATGGCGGCGATATAAAACATGAAACTGAGGTACCCTTTGCTAGTGCTACCTCTGTACCAAATTTCGTTCCATTCGGTTTCACCGTGTTCGAATTAATAGGGGGAATCGATTTTGACACAAAGATGGCCGCCATCTGCAAACTATTGGGCAAATGACCTATTAATTTGGTCAAAGGATGCTTCCTCCATAAAGGTATGTTGTTGCAATATTTGGTAGAGATCGGATGATTAGGTTAGTCGTAATTTGATTTAAGCTTTGAACATTTGTGTGGCCGCCATTACGTTTCCGTCAAGATGGCGGCGATATAAAACATGACACTGAGGTGCCCTTGGCTAGTAGGCCCTACTACCTCTGTACCAAATTTCGTTCCATTCGGTTTCACCGTGTTCGAATTAATAGGGGAATCGATTTTCACACAAAGATGGTTGCCATCCGCAAACTATTAGGCTGATGACCTATTAGTTTGGTCAAAGGATGCTCCCCCCATAATGGTATGTTGTTGCAAAATTTGGTAGAGATCGGATGATTAGGTTAGTCGTAATTTGATTTAAGCTTTGAAAATTTGTGTGGCCGCCATTACGTTTCCGTCAAGATGGCGGCGATATAAAACATGACACTGAGGTGTCCTTTGCTAGTGCTACCGTTGTACCAAATTTCGTTCAATTCGCGTTCACCGTGTTCGAATTGATAGGGGGGGGGGCAGACATTCAGAGTACACACACTCACACACGCACACACACACAGACTCTCTCTCACACACACACACACACACACAGTCATACACACTTTTTTCGCCCTGTTTTGATCTCATAAGTTTACTTTCATTTTTTGCAAAAATCGAAAGTAGGCTAAAAATAGGCTTATGAGATCAGCTTTTGTCCGTGTGTGTGTGTGATATGGTGTGTGTCCCCCTAATAACTTCTAAACGGCTGGAGCGATTTCAATGAAACTCGGCAACTTCATAGCACTACTCCGGCCGACTCCGACCGTGCCCTTCAAATTTCGTTACGTCTCACCAATCCAACATGGCGGCTGTGCGAAATATTTCACCAGCATTCAATATCTCCGAAACTATTACCGATATCATCCTGGAATTTCGTACGGTGATAAAGGGAACTACTAGAAGTTCACCTATGTAACTTTTAGAAACCAAGTAACTACATAACCAACATGGCGGCCAAGCGAAGTTGTGACTTTTAAATAGACGTTTCTCGCGATTTAACCAACCAAACGCAATGAAACTTGGTACAGTATGTCTATACACATTGTAATCCACCGACATCTTACTTCGTTCAATTGTTTACATAACCTCAAGATGGCGGATGTGCGAAATATTTCACCGGCATTCTATATCTCTGAAACTATTAGCTGTATCACCCTGAAATTTTGTACGGAGATAAAGGGCACTACTGGAAGTTCATCTATAAGACTTTCAAAACCCGGTTAACTACAAAACGAACATGGCGGCCAAGCGAAGTTGAAAGTTTTAAAAAGACTTTTCTCGCGATTTAATTATCCAAACGCAATGAAAATTCGTACAGCAAATGATTATACACTTTGTAATGCACTGGTATCTAATTTAGTTCAAATGTTTACATAACCTCAAGATGGCGGCTGTGCGAATTTCGAAAATTAAGTTTTTATTTCTTGTGTTCTAATCATGCGATCGAAATCAACATTTGCATAATTAACGTACATAATAATCATCATGTACTATTACATAACTCTATGGCCTACATATATTAAAATCCAACATGGCTACCATCCGAAATATTTAGACGGTTCTCAATATCTATTAATCTACTACAGCAATCAAACTGAAAATTTGTAAGTGTATAGAGGCGATACGCATAAGTTCACCTATGGAACGTTCAATTTCCTGGTGACCACAAATCCAATATTGTGGCGACGCGAAATTTAAATATTCAAATGGGCATTTCTTGCGTTTTAACCACCCGAGTGCAGTGGAACTTGATACGGTATATGCTTATACAAATTTTAATCGACTGGCCTCTAATTAATTTAAATTATTTTCATAACCACAAGATGGCAGCTGAGCGAAATTTTATAATCCTGCTTTTATTTCTTGTGTCCTAATCATGCGATTGAAGTTTGAATAAAACACCTACACAATAATCTTCATGTAATAGTACATAACTCTAAGGCCTATAATATAAAAATCCAAGTTGGTGACCATCCAAAATAATTAGACGGTTCTCAATATCTACGAATCCATTACAGCAATCAAACTGACAATTTGTGTGTTGATAGAGGCAATTGATATTAGTACGGTATATGATAATGGGCAATTTAGTTCTTTACGAAACTACTTGTCTTTCCCTCGTATTAGTCTGTAGTCACATCGAGGGAAAAGTAAGAGTGTTGAGTATCGTTTGCGGGACATGCTTGGAGTGCATTAGTAACATACGGGATGTAGCAGAGAAATATCGACCTTTATGACAACACGCGTTAGTTGGGTAGCATAAAACAATATCATTAGGGACAGCTGATTCACCTGGTTCCATACACTAAGGTGTGTGTTTCACAAAACTCAAGCTCCTAAACCAGAGGGAGTTAGAAGGTGTGGTTTGTGTTAAAATCTTCCAAATCGTCTCAATAGTACAGGAAAAATCTTGCATTTCTTGAAAAGACAACAGAATTATATTTATTTGTTTATAAAATGCTTTTAAGCAAATAAACAAGAAGCCCGCATAACAGTTAGGCCGGGCGGGTGATTTATGCACATACGAGATTTCTCGCACGGGTCTCCTAATAAATAAATAAATAAATAAATAAATAAATAAATAAACAAATAAATAAATAAACAAATAATAATTTAAGGTGTAAATTGAATAATAGTACATTATGCAACGAGCCTATAAAGGCAGTAATTAAGACACGAGTATGTTTTCCATACGAGTGTCTTAATTATCGTTATAGGCGAGTTGCATACGACTGTTTATGTTCGACGATAAGTATAACTTTACATTACATTATGCGAACCGGCCAAAACTAAGGACCACGCAAATATCATTTCATTTCCTTCTCATAGTTCTTTCTTCCTTTCTCTTCCTCCACACTTCCATTATTATTTCAGAGTGTTGCGCCTTTCTCTCTGCTGTCCACCTTCCTCCCCTGTGTTCTCTCTTTTCTCCCACAAGAACCTTTATGATGGAAAGTATTTTCCTGAATTGTGTTCTGTCTCGACAGTCGTCATCTGTAAATTATAACTTTATTATATATTCTAACATAAATATTCATAAATATCTGTCGATAGTGTCAGTTGAGTTTGGTGATCAAAGTGTTGCGCTGGATTCCCACTAAGGATCAAAGACCTTCCAAAGCTTCTTTCTTCTTCTTCTTCTTCTACTTGGGAATTGTGTGGACTCATCATTTGATCTCTACCCAATAACAAATTCCAAAGCTTTGGAACATTGATTATCCTGAAGTAGCACCAACAGATAGCGCACAGGTACTCTGTGGGATCATTTTATTTTGTTCAAATAACACACTATAGGCTGTTACAAACGCTTTTCAATTAAAATGTATCGTGTTATCAACTAGTTATTCTTCAGATTCGATGAGGATAGAATTTCAACGGAAGGCAAATCAATAGAGTCCCACATAGAACAGTCATGGCATCAGGCGGGAAGGTTTCGCATAAGAAACGTCGTTACCGAACAGAGGGCTGACTTATTGATTTATGTGGATCAAATGCCATGAAGTGTCCAGCCTCCATGACGTTATATCAACCACAGCGAGGGGCTTCGGTGGCAGAGTCGGTAGCATGCTGAGTTTCTGTGCCCAAGGTCGCGGGTTCAAACCCAGCCAAAGTCGTCAGATTTTTAAGAGCGTTAAAAGTCCCTCAGCGTGCCTTCCTTCGGAGGGGAAGTAAAGCAGGTGGTCCCATGTCATAGATTTATGGCATGTAAAAGAACCTTCCACTAATTCCACTTGTGTGAACCTAAATTATCGGTTAGATTTGACTAACGCTCTTAGTCTCCACGTTTATCGCCAGGAGCCGACTGCAGTTGCATCCAGTATCCAAGTTGAGAACTAGTTGTCATTGACGGTGGAGTTTCAAGTAGGAACTACTTGAAAATTGAATGTCTGGAGTCCTTACTTGAATTAAAAACAGATAGCACACATTAATACAGCCATCACAATTAACACCGGTTATCAGACAGATTCTACACACACCCAAAGTACACGGGGCTACACGCAGCCCCTAAACTGAGGAACCAACCATTAACAACAGCATTCACCAAATTTGTCGGCGAAAACGTACGCAATGCCCTGTGTAGAAATTGGAGTTGTGGATATTAAGGTACAGTGCTATTTCTTTGTCATATTCCCCAGGTTGTTTATGCATTGATCGGATATACTTCGTCAAGTTTCAAATCATAAATCATGTAATTCATTTCCGACATGTTGGATTTTGTTTGCGTGTGCGAAGCTATCAAGTACCTAATTGGTCACACAACTGTTTCATGATGAAAATCTTGAGCTCTGATTGGTGGGAGAAACTGTATCACAATGAAAACAATGACCCTCATTTCAGTGCAGTTTTCCGAAATATAATATACACATTTTGTCATCGTCGAACATAAATAAGAGTATTTTGTCTACTTTTCATAGCGTTTAAAACGCCTGATGCAAGTTTTTGAGTAATTCTTGGCCATCAAAGGTTACACCACGCCACCGTGCTGGTGCTCCTCTAGACATCGTCCTGTCTCCTTCCCCCTTGTTCCTCATTCATCTCCTAATTATAGACCTGCCTTGTTGATGCAAGCTAAAGACAACTCTCTTCGGGGATAAAGTTACAACGATTCACAGTCATTCTTATTAATCATGTTAAAGACTTCTTACACGTGGCTAAAGGGAGATCTTTGAAGACATTGAAAGCCATTGTTCATTTGTGGGGGAGAAGCGTGGATCTGGCTTAGCTCTTCTCTCTTTGGGAAGGTTTCCACTCCACAGCAGCGTTGGTAGCAGAATCATTTCATATGTAACTGACTGACACATCATCACGAAACCTTGTGGCGGGGGTAAATTGAAACTACTAGTAACAAGATAGGATACAGGGACACTGGGCATATAAAGCAAGGCTTAAAGTGATGAACTAAAGCCTATTTTTATATATCCTACTTAATGTTAATTGTCACTATCAACATACTAAATTTCAGTTTGATTGCTGTAATACAACGTAGATATTGAGAACCGACTAAATATTGCGGATGGTCGCCATGTTGGATTTTTATATATGTAGGTCCTACAGTTATGTACTGTTACATGAAGATTATTGTGTAAGTGTAGTATTCAAACTTCAATCGCATGATTAGAAGACAAGAAGTAAAAACAAGATTTTAAAATTTCGCGCAGCTGCCATCTTGTGGTTATGGAAACAATTGAAATAAATTAGATGCCAGTGGATTAACATTTATATAAGGATTTACTGTACCAAGTGTCACTGCACTCGGATGGTTATATTGCGAGAAACGTCCATGTGAATATTTATAATTCGCGTCGCCGCCATGTTGGATTTGTGATCACCGGGTTATTGAAAGTCCTATAGGTGAACATATGTTCATAGCCCCTATGAACATTAAAACATTCAGTTTGATTGCTGTAATAGATTCGTAGATATTGAGATCCGTCTAAATATTTCGGATGGTCGCCATGTTGGATTGTTATATGTATAGGCCATATAATGATGTACCATTAAAGAAAAATTATTGCGTAGGTTCTTTATTCAAACTTTCAATTCGATCGCATGATTACGATACAAGAAATAAAAACTCAATTTTAAAATTCGCACAGCCGCCTTCTTGAGGTTATGAAAACAATTGAACTAAATTAAATACCAGTGCATTACAATGTGTATAAATATTTGCTGTGCCAAGTTTGATTGCGTTTGGATTATTAAATCGCGAGAAAAGTATATTTAAAACTTTCAACTTCGCTTGACCGACATGTTCGTTTTGTAATTAACCGGTGTTTGAAAGTCTCACAGATGAACTTCCAGTAGTGCCCTTTATCTCCGTACAAAATTTCAGGGTGATACCGGTAATAGTTTCAGTGATATAGAATGCCGGTGAAATATTTCGCACAGCCGCCATCTTGAGGTTATGTAAACAATTGAATGAAGTTAGATGTCGATGCATTACAATGTGTATAAACATATACTGTACCAAGTTTTATTGGTTAAATCGCGAGAAACGTCTATTTAAAAGTCGCAACTTTGCGTGTCCGCCATGTTGGTTTCGTAGTTACCAGTTTTCAAACGTCACATAGGTGAACCTCTAGTAGTTCCCTTTATCACCGTAAAATATTCCAGGGTGATATCGGTAATAGTTTCGGAGATATTGAATGCTGGTGAAATATTTCGCACAGCCGCCATGTTTGATTGGTGAGACGTAACAAAATTTGAAGGGCTCGGTCAGGGTCGTCCGGAATAGTGCTATGAACTTACCGAGTTTCATTGAAATCACTCCAGCCGTTTAGAAGTTATTAGGGGGGCACATTTACAATCTGCACATATGGCAATGAAGCTCACAGAGCGCATGCGTCGGTCGGCCAGAGAGCTTGGAACACAGAGATATCCTACCCACCGCAGCACCCGATCACAAAATTCTAGTTACTGACCAGATATTTATGAATATTTATGTTAAAACATATAATTAAGTTATAATTATTGTCGAACATAAACAGTCGTATGCAACTCGCCTATAATGGTAATTAAGACACTCGTATGGAAATTATAAAACTCACTTACACTCGTGTCTTAATTATAGCCATTATAGGCTCGTTGCATAATACACTATTTTGCAATGGAAAATATATATTTAATTAAAACAACATTCTCCACCGGAGTGACATCTACCAGCCTTCAGTTGTACCATAACGTATAGAATAAGAAGTGATATCACTGGCCTAGTACGCCTGGTCCGCCGCAGCGCAGCGCTGGCTCCGATCTGTGATGTAAGTTAGCATTGGCGCTTACGAGACTTTTAAAACCTTGCGACCTGTTTTACACGTTAAAACACCGCAAGATAACCTCATAGGCGCTAATAAGTTCAACATCTCCACTTACTTTACTGTGCCCAATTATAATTTAATAAGTCGTCTCCTGTAATAGTCCAGTTTCGACAATAAGTGAAGACAGAGAGCAAGTTCAAAATGCAATTAGTTTTGCCAGCTATCGGTAAATTTATAAAAAGAATGGAAAAATTAACCTCGCTATCAGTAAGGATTTCTTCACATTGTTACACATTTTACATTCCCTTAACAGACTTGCAACACAGAAAAAAAGCCGTACGAACGCAACTTTCAACTTTACCGTAGATTACTATACAATTCAATAATAACCATCAATTTTACTCCACAAACACCAAAATCAGTAAACTACCATCATTTCAGAAGAACTTAACATTAAACAGACATAGAAGGCATAGTTATGACCCTTCATAGAGTAGGCTATTGCCTAAAACTGATCACGCCTCCTTCAGCATTACGGTACATATATGTTTTGTAACTCATTGTCTTTTTATTCTCATCCCTTTCTTCACAGAAGTAGTCTTTAATGGCATCAAGAGCATTTTTATTTACACCATACCGGACAAATACTTAGGTAAATTAGGAAATATATGTGGAACAGAATAGTCTTTCAATCGCCAGTTGGTTCTTTGGAGAAGTACTACTTCCTTCCCTTCCATCACAAATTTGTCAAATTTAACAATTAAATATTCTGAAAAGTGAGCATTACAGATGTAGGACTTTTCAGTAAGTTCCCTATCCTTCCCTGGTATGGCCCCTTTGCACTTGATAAATCGTTCCTTATCTTTAGGAGGTTTGAAAAACCGTCTGACCTCTTAACAGTCCCCACAGCTAGATCTGCATTCTGGTACAATAGAGCAAGGCATCTTCACTACTCACATTAAGCACTCATGAAAATGTAAGGGCTAAACTGTTGTTTACTTACATTAAATAACAATAAAATTAACACACGAAGATAACGTCAACACACGACAAGAAATTAAATTCCATTTCAGTTAATGCTTCCTACAATAGCATTTCAGGTATTGAACCCATGTGCCATAGGGTCCAAGGAGGTCGAATCCATGTATTTGGGGAAGAAATGAAAGAAACGTACAGTTTCTAATGTAACATAGAGAAAGATCAAGCCAGGATTCTAGCCTAACATTGTGCAAGCAGCGCGAGCCAGGTGTTCGAGAGATGAGATCACGCCTCTTGACATTCAGAAGGAGCTGGTCATGAGTATTAATAACCGAGTGGAAAATTTCGGCTGTTAGACAAGGAAGCCTGACTCGGAAATCGAGCTGAGCTTGCTTAAAAACGACAACACCGCCTATGCGCCAGAAGAGGAATAATTAAATTTAACCCGTTTACGAGTATAAATATAAGTAAACAATTACAGTACGGTGAATCATTTCGAATTAGAGATTTTTGTGTAAAGAAAAACCCTTTAATAATTGCACAGGAGAAAACTGCAAACGCAAGTAGACGTCATAGGGGATTTACCAAGGCCTGTGGAGAGGGGAGAATGCAAATGAACAGCAACACCCACACAGTTGAGGACGAGAAATTAATTAATATCTCCGAATTGCACGATCGATTCTTATGCGCAATGAGATTATTTAACATTGAGAAGACGAGCTTTTTGAAGGTATAATTTTTATAATGGTGCAACCATTATTTTAAAAGTTGGTCACGGAAAGGGCTAGAGTCTTATCTTTTTGTAGCGAAAGAGTATAAAGCTCCTGGCATCACCAAGCCAAACATGCAGTTATTCTGACAGCCCGTGAGGGGGTGTTACTACGCATCAGTACAAGCAGTTCCAAACAGCCCGAGGGGGCGTTGCTACGCATCAGTATTCAGACAGCCGTGTGGGGCGTTACTCTGCTTCACACCGAAGACAGTTTACCAGTACTCCTTGAGGGGAGAAACGCTGTATTACACCACAGAATTAATATCTGATAGCCACAGGCGTCGCAGTATTAACAACTTGCGTGCCTCCATAAGGAGTTGTAAAGAAGAAATATTAAAGTATCGCCGTGTTGAAAAATTAGGAAAATCCTAGTTACAGGATTTAGGTCCGACAGTACACAAGTTTACAGTGAAAAGTTCGTAAAATATAGTCAGAGCAGGCTGCGAACGTTGGACTTAAGGCGATAGGTCTTTAAATAAACGACCGAAAAAATCATAACGTACGGAAGTACCGTAATAGGAAGATAAACAGTTATCTAATTTAAAGAACCCAAGTAGGGAAAAACAGAGTAAGGTTCGCAACGTATTTCAGAAAAGTAGGAGTGCGAGAACCGAATAAATAAAGAAGAACGGAGACTATAGACATTATCTCCAGAAAGCAGACGAACTATTCTAAAGCACTAGACTCGAGAAGTACTAGCTGCTATAAAATAAATCCATCGATCATCGATAGGTTATCGAGGGGACCTCGATCCGAACAGACTTTCACTAGGATCGATAAACTAGATCTAAAAAGGAAGCCATTCAAGCTAGAGAAATAGCCGGTCATCCAGAATAGGATTCGAAGAATTAGGATTCCAGGGAAAAGTAGATGATTCGAGACTTTCGTATTCTGCAGGATAGGAAGCCGACATTGAATAAATTTCACCCTTGGAAACGGGAGATTAAGAGGTCACGTGTGATAGGCTAGGAAAATACGGCCTAGTGATCAAAAGTTGTGAAGTGTAAATCTATCAAGATTGTGTGTTAAAATAATATTTTTAGTGTCTATTGTGTGTTCTAAATGGATACACCATTGTATTAAAAATGTTGTCAATGTTAAGTGTATTGAATATGTGTCAAGAAGTGTTTGTACATGAGATGAATTTCTACAATATGGAGTAAGTTAAAAAGTGGGCCAAAATGAAACACCGCACAAGGATAAAGGTCATGAGACGACCTTAAAAACATGTGAGTAATGAATTTCATTATATTTTGGTGTCGGGAAATGATTGTGTACGGATCCACCGGAGTTTTTGAGTAAAGGGATGTGTTTAAATAAATAAAGACTGAGTAAAGAAAACGCGGTCTGAACAATAATAGAAATTTGAGAAACTATAAATAATTATGTAAAAGAATAAATCCAGTAGAGGAAATATATGAATACAATGTCAGTGTATTTGACGAATGTCATACGAGCAAGCGAAATATTAATAATTATCATGAAAGATATTTAAATAAAAGTAAATTTGAGTTATATGAAAGAAATAGCTTTTGAGCTTTTTGTAAAGAATGAAGATATGAAATAATAATAATAATAACCAAGTAAGGAAATATTAAATAAAGATCAAATTAATTGATGTGAACATAAGAGCGTTAGAGCCTTAATAAAAAGTATAGACATGATGTTCAAATGCATGTTCTTAAAAAGAGAGAAAGTTATTGTCAAAGGAAAAGAATAATATAAAAATTGAGATGTGATATTATCAGTTCTTTGGATGACGCTAGGCTTAAAAATAAAGTATAGCGCAAAAAGAGCGCAATTAAAATAAAATGTCACGCTAGGAACGCGTAAAAGTTAATGTACTTGGTAAATTACTTATGAGAGGTAGTTGATTGTAGCGAATTGAGAATTGGTGTAAGTCCTCTATTTGTGACGTAGTATCACGAGGCCACTGTGTATGTTGTATTGAGAGGGAGCAAATGTATGGTATTGAGCGTAGGTCTTATAAGCTATAGGCTGACCCTAAATCGCATTTTGTATAGTCCTCTATATGGGAATGGTTCCCGAGGCATGTGAAGAGATTCGAACTCAGAATCTTCTTATTGTAAAAGCCCCTTTATTATTCGTCGTAGAATGTGTATTACTCTTCCCCAATCAATGAGGACCTTTCATAATTAATAAATGCCAAGATTACGAATGTGGTTTATGAGCCCAATAATATTGTTGAATTTAAACGAGGAGTAGAATGCCAGGTCTCCCCAAAGCACGGTCAGACCCTTGGAGTAGGAGGGGTGTCTGAAGGCCGTCTTGTAAGGAGTAATGAATACACCGTGAGTGTTTAAAGTTGTTAACGACCCGGGCGTTGAACCGAGGTCCTTGTAGATTGATATTTCCGCTTGCCTGTTCAGATCGTAGTTTTTTATGTGATAATGGTCTTATAAGACATATGAGATAAATAACAATCCCGATTGTAATGTTGTATGGAAGTAGGATTCCATGAGTTAATTGAAGACAACTAGGTTCCGGGAGTGACCATAGTTTTTTGACTGTGTCAAGTATCTTCATACTCTGGAGTACACAGGTAATTTCCTGATTACCTTGATGTATTTGTAAAACTAGAGAGAGATGATAAAAGCTGAAAACATGTGAAAATGCCCAAATATTGAGTTAGATAATTAACATGTAATTTTAAATGTAATTATACATTGGTTTTGATGATTAAGAAAATATAAAAAGTAGTATTTGAGGTGTACAAAGAATGACACCATTATTATAGAAAGCATTGAGCCAAAAGAGCTCGGAGTTATATGAAACTTACAGTTGATGCTTTATGGAAGTAAAAAAATTAGGAATTGTTGGTTTATATGGAAACCATATGTTTTAATACAATATTTGTTTTATGCTTATGTTATTCCTTGTTCATTTGGAACAAGGAGATGATTATGGGTCAGTAATTTAATTGTTTAATTGTTTGTAGCGCCATAATTTTGATAAATTAAATGTGTTAAAAATAGGAGTTGATTTTGTTGTTATTTTGCAAGTGTATCCTCTGATTAATCCAAAATATGTGAGTCACAGAGTGGGTGAACTTACCGCTACCCCGACAAACCCGAATTGAGCTAGCCTGGTATACTGTGATCTGCATATTTCTTGCTAAAAGGGCACATGGGGGGCATAGAAGTAATGTGCTGGATTAATAACTAGAGGAACACTTAAGACGGTCATAACATGTAAAGTAAAGTAATGATAGGAATAGCTACAACGTAAAATATTAACTGACCGCATGGGTCCCTGGAAACTCATACCGAGCAGCCCTGAATTATATAAACAACCCCCTAGCTCTTCTTTCATGGCGCCCAGTACGCAGGGCTGAGTTTTCCTAGGAAAACCCGAGTTTTCTCGAAAAATCAAAATTTTCATTTTTTGAAAAAAAAATGGTTTTTCGAAATTTTGAATTTTAAATACTTCCATAAAGGTTTATGAAATTGAATAAAGTTATCAAAAGGGTACGTTGTAGTAAATACCCGTACCGAAGTAAATTTTTAAAGAAATTGGGACACAATGGTTCAGAGTATCATCTCTCAAGCATGTACTAGTGTGGTGGCATGAGTAGCCCACTATATTCTAATAAGATGGCATTGAGTGAAGAGATGCAACGGCTTTTGGAGGCTATAAAAGCCGATAGCAATGAGAAGTTGGAGGCTATAAACAATACATTGGGCCTCCAAAAGGATGAAAATAACAAAGTGTTCGAATCCATAAATGAGAGTTTGAATAAGTTGGACAGCCAACAGGAGGAAAACAACCAAAAGTTAGGATCCATGAATCAAAGTTTAGAGTCACTAAAAATTAAAAGTGATAATATGGGAACTAAATTAGAAACTATCGAAGCTAACTGTGTACAAATGAACAATGAAGTGAAGGCTGAGATAGATAAAATAAATGACAAGTTCCAAGGTTTTGACACTAAGTTTGGGGACAAGTTAACTGGGTTAAAAGGGGAAATCGCAAGTGAGATTAAAAAGGAAAATGAAGAATTTCATTCAGGATTGCAAGCCCAATTAGATACTATGAACAAAAATATGGTAGATTCCCAAATTAAATGTCAAGAAAATTTTAAAAATTTAGAAACTAAATTAATTGACATAGAAATAAAGGGTGATGCATGTGAAAAGAAACTTGTAACCCAGATCCAAGGTGTGCAGACAGAATTGAAAGCTCAGATAGAATCTAACAATAATATTTGTGAACGTTCCCGGGATGAGATAAAAGAAAGTTTTAAGAAATTAGGAGAAGAATTTAAAGGGGTAAAGGACAAAGTAGGAGAACTCGAGGGAAAGGTCGATGGAGTTCAGAATGAAGTAACTGAGATGAAAAAACAGAATCACAAAGATGTACAGGGTATGAAAGAGCAGATTGATCTTTTTACTAGGCAGGTAGATGACAACTGGAGGACGTACGAAGCGGAAATAAATAAAAATTTAAATGAATACGGAGAG
The DNA here is from genome assembly GCA_946902985.2 of Meconema thalassinum. Taxonomy (NCBI): domain Eukaryota; kingdom Metazoa; phylum Arthropoda; class Insecta; order Orthoptera; family Tettigoniidae; genus Meconema; species Meconema thalassinum. The sequence continues at coordinate 2,990,287 of OX336400.1, forward strand.
CATCTCCAGATAGAAAGAAAACAACGAAATGAAGAAAATAAAGAAAGTACCCATAAGATAAATGAAATAAGTAAGGGTATTAATGAGGTTCAGGAAACCATCGGAACATTAAAGGTTCATGTAGGAAAAACCAATACTGAAGTAAATCAGGTTCAAGACCACTTGAGGAAATTGTATAAGAGTCAAGAGAAAACTCAGGAAAAGCTGGAAGGAATTAAGGGAGAGGTGGAGAAGAAGATAAAGGAAATACGAAAAGACCTAGATACCATAGGTGACGTTAAGCCAGAAATTATCAATCAACAGGCCATGGTCATTAAAAAAGAGGTAGAAGACCAACTAAATGAGTTCAGGGATAGTTACAGGGAGGAGAAATTCCAACTCAAAAAGGCAGAGGAAGATAGTAAAAGGAATCAAGAAAGAATTCAGAATGAATTAAGATCCCGATTGGAGAGGACTGAACATAAGAATAGTCAAATGGAAATCCAACTCATGGCTAATGAAGAAAGTGCCCGAAGGGAAAGGAAGTTAGAATTTGAGAATCAGGAGGAGTTTCCAAAGACAGGATGGGTAGATTCCCGTGAACAAGGCACAGATACGGAGAGGGACTTAGGAGGGGAGAGCCCTTATAAGAACCCAGGATATCCGATGGCGATGTCAACCCCGTACATGAATCAGACAAATGGTCAGATAATAAACATTATTAAATCGAATGAGGACAGACCAGTAAAGTTTACGGGTAATAACATGTCAATTACTCCAAAATACTGGCTAAAGGAAGTTGCAGAGTATTTAAACGAAATGAAAGTTCCTCAGGATCGGAGACTGAGAGCTATTGAAAAGCTGTTGGCAGGTGATTGTCTCACCTGGTTCAGAAGCTTCAGGTACACCTTTGATACGGTGGAAGGCTTTAGGGAAGCATTTTTAAAACGATATTGGGCAGCAGACGTCCAAGAGAATTTAAGGCTAGATCTGTACTCTAGGAAGTACAGCACGAATGCACCTACTAAATACTCGGAATTTTTTACCGCTCAGTTATGTAAATTCCGCGAACTCGACATTGCTCCGGCAGAGAACGACCTGTGTGCCGCCATTGCAAGACAACTTCCGTATGAGATTCAGAGGCTGTTAATCTCATCCAAAGCCAGAAGTGCTGTGGAAGTGGAGAGTGTATTACGTCAATTAGATATGACAACTTCGCACGTAACTCCTCGGCATCAAAGACAGACTGAGCAAGTACATATGGCCAGCAGTCAGGAAACCAGAGAAAAACCATCGACCAGAAATCAGTCCACTAGCACTGATACTCAGGGACTAGGTCGAGAGTATGGGCACCAGGAGCCTAGAGGGATACAGCCATATTACAGAGGAGGATATCGAGGAAGAAATCCTAGGAATACAGGTTATAGGCAACAAGAGAGCCGACCCTATAACAATAACCATCAAAGGCAAGAAAACAGAAAGAAATGGGAGAATTATCCCAGAAGGAATGTAAGGCCAGAGGATAGGGATGATGAATATCGGGCTGAAATAGAGGAAAGATATCAGGAAAGTCTTCGTTATATGAACGAACGACCAGATGAACCTGATAGGCAAAAAGTCCGTTGGAGTGAGGCAATTAAGAACCGGAAATCACCCGACCGACTAGACGGAGCTCAAAGCTTGGAACTACAAGCTCAATTAAAGAATGAGGGGAAAGGAAGCCCTCAGGATAAAAAAAACCTCCAAATTTAAATTGTCAAAAGTGGAAACATACCAGGAGCTGGGAGGAGGTAGAAATTGTGAATTGGATAGCAAGACCAGATGAGCTAATTAACGAGGATGTGGAAGGAATCCCACCTGTTAAAAGAGAACTACCTATAATTATGCTAAGGATAGAAGGATTACTGGTCAGAGCATTAATTGATACCGGATCCACAATAAGTCTAATTACACAAACCCTTCTAAATGAACTGGAAATAAGGGGACGAGTATTAAAGATTCCCACATCAAGTGTAAAGATTAAGGGGATTATCCTTGAAAAGTCTTTAACATGTAAATTTCAGGTATATATCGATCTGATCATGGGTAACGCTGAAATTTCGCAGTGCTTTTTGCTGGTAAATCAATTACCGTATAATGTCATATTAGGTATTGATTTTATCCGTGAGAACAAGGTCATTATAGACCTAGCGCAAAACTGCATTAGAATTCAAAGAGAGGATGTGGATGAACAAAACATTAACCTACAGGAACAGGATGCGAAAATAGGAGAACAGGTATGGCATATGGAAGAAGTGATTGAGGAAGGTTATGAGGACATAGAAAAGATATTTGAAGTCCTCAACATAGAACTCGAAGATAATTTAGAAACTGAGTTCGAAACCAACCTGTCAGGAAAAGTAGAGGAAGCTAAAGTTAACCTCGAAAATAAGGAACAGTTAAAGAAATTATTATTGAATTTTAGGGACGTATTTGATTCCAAGCCAGGGAAGATTGAAAATTTTAAATACGCGTTCCAAGTCAATGATTGGGCACCGTTCAGACAAAAACCATACCCGGTTGCGGAAAAACATTACCCACAAACTAAGAAAACACTGCAGGAGATGATGAATGCAGGTGTTATAGAAAAGATGGCGACACCATATGTTAGTCCATTAGTGATTGTGAGTAAACCGGATGGCTCAGTAAGGGTGTGTTTAGATGCCAGAAATCTAAATGCAAAAATCATACCAGAAAATGATTCGGCACCACCCATAAAAGAAATACTGAGGAAGTTCAAGGGCAAGAAGATTTTCACAAATATTGACATGACTTCTTCGTATCATCATCTCGAACTGGAAGAGAAAACCAGCTTGTTGACTGGATTTCAGTTCGACCAACAAACATATTGTTTTAGAAGATGTCCGTTTGGATTGAAGACCGCGGGATCTGCCTTAATAAGAGCGCTTGATCGAAACCTGTCAGAGGAAGTGAAAGAGTGCACTATCCGTTATGTGGATGATATTTTGCTTACCTCGGAGAATATTGAAGAACATTTAGAAAAGCTGAAGAAACTCTTGGAAGATTTAAGGAAGGCTAATTTTAAAATAAATTTAAAGAAGTCAAATTTTTGTCAAAGACAAGTAACATTTTTAGGGCATGTGATTGATAAGGATGGTGTTAAACCAAATCCATGCAAATTGGAATCGATAAGGGATTTTCCAAGGCCTTTGAAGGTGAAGAACGTTCGCCAGTTTTTGGGATTGATTGGGTTCTTCTCAGGACATTGTCCATCATACACAAAAACTGTTGCACCACTACAGGACCTTCTGAAGAAGGGGGGCAAGTGGAAATGGACGGAGGAAACAGAAAAAGCATTCGTGGAGGCCAAGGAAATGCTCTTAAATTACGTGAACCTAGGGTATCCTGATTTTAATCAGAGATTTATCATTCAAACAGATGCATCCCAGATTGGAATAGGGGCAATGCAATATCAGGAAAACCCGGATAACCCTGATAAGAAAAATTATCTAGCTTTCACAAGTTGGAGACTGAAACCACACGAGAAAAATTATACGATCAGCGAAATCGAGCTGTTAGCGATATTGCACGCGCTGCAATATTGGCGGAAGATCGTATATGGGTTTCAGGTCATTCTAAGAACGGATCATAAAGCCTTAACCTTTTTGATGAAGACTGATTTATCCAGTCAAAGGTTGATGAGGTGGGCTTTATACATTCAACAGTTTGATGTCAAGATAGAATACTGCCCAGGAAAGGAAAATATAGTTCCAGACTACTTAAGTAGACAGCCAGAGTCCAAAGAAGAGGAAGTAATGGCTATTGATTTGGAAGACAGGGATCAGCGTACTCTAAATGAGTTAAGGAGCATTAGTCAACGGCTACGTGAGGATCCATGGATGAACATGCTCATATCTTTCCTTGAGGGAAGTTTGATAAGGGGAACACCAGCGTACACGGAAGCTAATAAGATAGCTCAAGACTACACGTTTTATAATGGATTATTATATAAGTTTGTGGACTCTGACCATACCAAATTAAGGATTGTTGTACCTGCAATTTTGCAGAGGAAAATAGTATGGTTAGCCCATAGATCGTTCGGACATATGGGAGTCGACAAAACAGTCTCGATGCTGAAAGAAGCATTTGTATGGCCGAGACTGAGAGAAACTGTAAGGGACACGTTAAAGACATGTGATCTATGTCGAAGGATCAAACCTAATGCATTTCTGATGAGACAAAAGCCTATACCATTGTTGCCCGAAAGGCCAGGTCAAATCATTTCTATTGATAATTTTGGACCTTTGCCCAAGGCAAGAAGAGGAAATCGACACATAATGGTGGCTATGGATGTCTTCACTAAAATGGTTGTCCTTGCTCCCATACAGAAGACTAGTACCAAACAGGTGTTAAAACGACTCAAAGAAAAAGTGATACCGATTCTGGGAAAACCTGAGAATTTGTTGTCGGATCACGGCAGTTGTTTCACCAGTGTAGAGTTCAGACGAGAATTAGAAAGACTTGGAATACGTCAGATTTTGTCAAGTATTCGCCATCCTGAGGCAAATCCTGTAGAAAGAGTGATGAGGGAGACGGCCAAGTACTGTAGAATATACTGTGCCTAAGAAAATTGGAAGTGGATAGATATCTTGGATATTATCGAATTTTGTATAAATAATACAATCCATGAATCCACGGGAGAGATACCCATAACGTTACATCGGAATGAGCAACCAGAAAGACCTTGGAGTCTGATAATTCCTAGGCCAGCAGACGCTCAGTCTGGAAGAGATGTACGTATTAGAAGAGCCTTTGAGCATCTAAAAGCTCAAGCCGACAGGAGGCAAAGAAGAAATAGGCATAAGAGGTATCATCGACCATTATTAGCAGGAGAAATGGTGTTAGTAAAAAGACCAGCCATTTCGGATCCAGGGAACCGTGTGTACAAGAAGTTCCAGAAAATGTACCACGGACCGTATCAAATAATCAGAGATTTGAGGAATAACGCATATAGAATTCGGCACTGTGAAACGGATCACGAAGTGACTATGAATTCAGCAAATTTGAAATTATATTACCCTCCCGAAGATTTCGATGAAGCAAATGAACAAGCCCTGGTTATGGAAACATTTAGAGATGAATCCGCTTTTGACATAAACAAGAATAAGGAAGAAATAGAGAATAGAGCTCAAGCATTCGAGTGCGAATGCGAATTGGAGAAATTGTATTGGGAAATCAATGAAATAATTGAGTTTATTGAAGAAGAAAATTTCAATTTAAGAAAGGAGAATGATGAAATAAGGAAACGGGTAGGGATAGACCAAACCCGTAAGGAAGAATGAGGTTCTGGGGACTTAAAGCCCAGACGAATAAAGGAAAAAGAAAGAAAGGGTAGGGACAGAGCATACCCGACCTACACAATTACCGGATACGACTTTAAAGAAATAAAAAGAGAAGGAAGGTACGGACAACGTTATGATGGCTTCGACGAATAAAGAAAGATAAGATTAATTGAAATAAATTTCCTCAATATTTTTCGAAAATTTATTTACCTAAGGAGGCGAGAGATGAACCCATGTGCCATAGGGTCCAAGGAGGTCGAATCCATGTATTTGGGGAAGAAATGAAAGAAACGTACAGTTTCTAATGTAACATAGAGAAAGATCAAGCCAGGATTCTAGCCTAACATTGTGCAAGCAGCGCGAGCCAGGTGTTCGAGAGATGAGATCACGCCTCTTGACATTCAGAAGGAGCTGGTCATGAGTATTAATAACCGAGTGGAAAATTTCGGCTGTTAGACAAGGAAGCCTGACTCGGAAATCAAGCTGAGCTTGCTTAAAAACGACAACACCGCCTATGCGCCAGAAGAGGAATAATTAAATTTAACCCGTTTACGAGTATACATATAAGTAAACAATTACAGTACGGTGAATCATTTCGAATTAGAGATTTTTGTGTAAAGAAAAACCCTTTAATAATTGCACAGGAGAAAACTGCAAACGCAAGTAGACGTCATAGGGGATTTACCAAGGCCTGTGGAGAGGGGAGAATGCAAATGAACAGCAACACCCACACAGTTGAGGACGAGAAATTAATTAATATCTCCGAATTGCACGATCGATTCTTATGCGCAATGAGATTATTTAACATTGAGAAGACGAGCTTTTTGAAGGTATAATTTTTATAATGGTGCAACCATTATTTTAAAAGTTGGTCACGGAAAGGGCTAGAGTCTTATCTTTTTGTAGCGAAAGAGTATAAAGCTCCTGGCATCACCAAGCCAAACATGCAGTTATTCTGACAGCCCGTGAGGGGGTGTTACTACGCATCAGTACAAGCAGTTCCAAACAGCCCGAGGGGGCGTTGCTACGCATCAGTATTCAGACAGCCGTGTGGGGCGTTACTCTGCTTCACACCGAAGACAGTTTACCAGTACTCCTTGAGGGGAGAAACGCTGTATTACACCACAGAATTAATATCTGATAGCCACAGGCGTCGCAGTATTAACAACTTGCGTGCCTCCATAAGGAGTTGTAAAGAAGAAATATTAAAGTATCGCCGTGTCGAAAAATTAGGAAAATCCTAGTTACAGGATTTAGGTCCGACAGTACACAAGTTTACAGTGAAAAGTTCGTAAAATATAGTCAGAGCAGGCTGCAAACGTTGGACTTAAGGTGATAGGTCTTTAAATAAACGACCGAAAAAATCATAACGTACGGAAGTACCGTAATAGGAAGATAAACAGTTATCTAATTTAAAGAACCCAAGTAGGGAAAAACAGAGTAAGGTTCGCAACGTACTTCAGAAAAGTAGGAGTGCGAGAACCGAATAAATAGAGAAGAACGGAGACTATAGACATTATCTCCAGAAAGCAGACGAACTATTCTAAAGCACTAGACTCGAGAAGTACTAGCTGCTATAAAATAAATCCATCGATCATCGATAGGTTATCGAGGGGACCTCGATCCGAACAGACTTTCACTAGGATCGATAAACTAGATCTAAAAAGGAAGCCATTCAAGCTAGAGAAATAGCCGGTCATCCAGAATAGGATTCGAAGAATTAGGATTCCAGGGAAAAGTAGATGATTCGAGACTTTCATATTCTGCAGGATAGGAAGCCGACATTGAATAAATTTCACCCTTGGAAACGGGAGATTAAGAGGTCACGTGTGATAGGCTAGGAAAATACGGCCTAGTGATCAAAAGTTGTGAAGTGTAAATCTATCAAGATTGTGTGTTAAAATAATATTTTTTAGTATCTATTGTGTGTTCTAAATGGATACACCAGTGTATTAAAAATGTTGTCAATGTTAAGTGTATTGAATATGTGTCAAGAAGTGTTTGTACATGAGATGAATTTCTACAATATGGAGTAAGTTAAAAAGTGGGCCAAAATGAAACACCGCACAAGGATAAAGGTCATGAGACGACCTTAAAAACATGTGAGTAATGAATTTCATTATATTTTGGTGTCGGGAAATGATTGTGTACGGATCCACCGAAGTTTTTGAGTAAAGGGATGTGTTTAAATAAATAAAGACTGAGTAAAGAAAACGCGGTCTGAACAATAATAGAAATTTGAGAAACTATAAATAATTATGTAAAAGAATAAATCCAGTAGAGGAAATATATGAATACAATGTCAGTGTATTTGACGAATGTCATAAGAGCAAGCGAAATATTAATAATTATCATGAAAGATATTTAAATAAAAGTTAATTTTGAGTTATATGAAAGAAATAGCTTTTGAGCTTTTTGTAAAGAATGAAGATATGAAATAATAATAATAATAACCAAGTAAGGAAATATTAAATAAAGATCAAATTAATTGATGTGAACATAAGAGCGTTAGAGCCTTAATAAAAAGTATAGACATGATGTTCAAATGCATGTTCTTAAAAAGAGAGAAAGTTATTGTCAAAGGAAAAGAATAATATAAAAATTGAGATGTGATATTATCAGTTCTTTGGATGACGCTAGGCTTAAAAATAAAGTATAGCGCAAAAAGAGCGCAATTAAAATAAAATGTCACGCTAGGAACGCGTAAAAGTTAATGTACTTGGTAAATTACTTATGAGAGGTAGTTGATTGTAGCGAATTGAGAATTGGTGTAAGTCCTCTATTTGTGACGTAGTATCACGAGGCCACTGTGTATGTTGTATTGAAAGGGAGCAAATGTATGGTATTGAGCGTAGGTCTTATAAGCTATAGGCTGACCCTAAATCGCATTTTGTATAGTCCTCTATATGGGAATGGTTCCCGAGGCATGTGAAGAGATTCGAACTCAGAATCTTCTTATTGTAAAAGCCCCTTTATTATTCGTCGTAGAATGTGTATTACTCTTCCCCAATCAATGAGGACCTTTCATAATTAATAAATGCCAAGATTACGAATGTGGTTTATGAGCCCAATAATATTGTTGAATTTAAACGAGGAGTAGAATGCCAGGTCTCCCCAAAGAATTGAGAATGAACGAAAAGCTGTTTGTAAAAGCATTAAAGAGAGCTCTAGCTACAGACTAGACGGGAGGGTTCCCGCATAGTCATAAATAACTCTCAAGTATCACGGTCAGACCCTTGGAGTAGGAGGGGTGTCTGAAGGCCGTCTTGTAAGGAGTAATGAATACACCGTGAGTGTTTAAAGTTGTTAACGACCCGGGCGTTGAACCGAGGTCCTTGTAGATTGATATTTCCGCTTGCCTGTTCAGATCGTAGTTTTTTTTATGTGATAATGGTCTTATAAGACATATGAGATAAATAACAATCCCGATTGTAATGTGGCATGGAAGTAGGATTCCATGAGTTAATTGAAGACAACTAGGTTCCGGGAGTGACCATAGTTTTTTGACTGTGTCAAGTATCTTCATACTCTGGAGTACACAAGTAATTTCCTGATTACCTTGATGTATTTGTAAAACTAGAGAGAGATGATAAAAGCTGAAAACATGTGAAAATGCCCAAATATTGAGTTAGATAATTAACATGTAATTTTAAATGTAATTATACATTGGTTTTGATGATTAAGAAAATATAAAAAGTAGTATTTGAGGTGTACAAAGAATGACACCATTATTATAGAAAGCATTGAGCCAAAAGAGCTCGGAGTTATATGAAACTTACAGTTGATGCTTTATGGAAGTAAAAATAATTAGGAATTGTTGGTTTATTTGGAAACCATATGTTTTAATACAATATTTGTTTTATTCTTATGTTATTCCTTGTTCATTTGGAACAAGGAGATGATTATGGGTCAGTAATTTAATTGTTTAATTGTTTGTAGCGCCATAATTTTGATAAATTAAATGTGTTAAAAATAGGAGTTGATTTTGTTGTTATTTTGCAAGTGTATCCTCTGATTAATCCAAAATATGTGAGTCACAGAGTGCGTGAACTTACCGCTACCCCGACAATCCCGAATTGAGCTACGCTGGTATTCTGTGATCTGCATATTTCTTGCTAAAAAGGCACAGTATTAATACTATGAGGTAATAGTGTAAGCACTTGTATATCAATAAACGTTTGCACAGAACACCACCAAAACACTCCGATCGATTAAATACTTAATATATCGCACATAAACACATGAACATATGTGGAAATCAACAATCTCAAATCGACTGTAGCGCTGCATAGCGGCGAGTGCCAACCCGATCCGTATTCATTACATGCTATTGAGGGAGAAGAGATCACACTTTATATTCTGTTCGTTATGGTTGTACTATGCAGGAGCCTTGGAGCTAATCACACCCCTCTAGATGCGAGGTGAGCTCTATACCGGCCAGTAAGTGAACCCAGTCTTTACGAATGCTAGGAGTAATAATACAATGCCATTCGTTTATTCCTTGTGCACCGAGGCGTTGTTGATAACCTCAAAACTTGCAGTATGGATGATTTATACCGTGTATTTAAGATTATAAATTTACGGATTGCGAAGTTACTTCACACAGTCCTATATCCTCTTTGTACACGACACAGAACAACAACGTGACGTCAGTTTCTGATCTGCTCTGATTGGCTATTACATTGCTGCAGTCGGGTAGTTGGCAGTCGAGGATAAAATTTTCGACTGCCGACTACCGTCTACCGACTGCCAGCTACCAGCTACCAACTGCAACTGCATGTTGTGTATGGTGCCTATAGTATACACGGGGACGATCGCGACTGCCGAGTGCGCATTGTGGATGGGCCTTATTAGAGCAACGAAGTTTCAATTATTGTTAGTAGTCGGTGTTAATATACTGAATACCTACGTTGTTTGGAGTGTTTGCTGATGAAATTGCAAAATGCTGGGATAAATTATAAACTATGGTTTGAACGCCACTGCTCAAATCCTGTGTGCCAATTTGCACTTTGAATTAGGAGGTGATAAGGACAGAGAGTTATAACTATACCCATACATTTAGGGGGCGTGGTGGCTCACCGGTCTAGCTGTATGCCTCTCACCAAGGCGGTCCGGGTTCGACTCCTGGTCAATGCATGTGAGATTTTCGAAGTGAAATGCCATGTCCTGTGGTTCGGATTCCACGCAAAAAGGAGGTCCCGTGGCTCATAATCACAAGATTCACGGTCACGTAAAACTACAATCTTCCTTCCTTTCCCCATACATTTAGGAGAAAGTAGGCTATATGTTCTTTCCTGAACATCTTGTTTTTAAATATAAAATAAAATACTTGAGTAGTAGGCCCTAATAGTTAAGTTCTTGAAACTTAAAGAATTTGGCGGTGTTTTAGTCTTTTCAGAGGAATCTGTCCTGTAATTGATAATACACGTTATAACAAATTTAATTTTGTAATGTCAGCTTTAATAAATTTTATAAAGTGCATTCACTAGGAGAAGACCCTTTTTTTAATAAAAAATTCTATCCCCCTTGAAATTGCCTCCACATCCCGGAAGATGGGGTGGCAAAAAAAAAACGTTTATAATATTTTTATAAGTTTTAATTTACAGAAAATTTTATATAAAAATACATTGATTTATGAATATTTGATACATTATTATTGATTATAAGATAAAGTTACCTTAGGGATAACAGCGTAATCTTTTTAAGAGTTCATATCAACAAAAAAGATTGCGACCTCCATGTTGGATTAAGGAATATAATTAGATGCAGAAGTTTAATTTATATATCAAATTGAATTTGGAGGGTCCATTCATCAGTATTTCTATTACTACCACGTGATTTTTTATTTAGGCCGTTATACGACCCATAGTATAAAAATATAATTTAGAATAATGAAAAAATTTTGATGTCTTCTCCTTGTAACAGCTTATCTACTGCTCAGACAAATAAAGGGGTCTGGTCAAGGGATATCCCTGGGGCTCGTATATTAATAGTTGTTGTAATACAATTTACTGCTCCTAAAATTGAGGAAATTCCGGCTAAATGAAGTGACAAAATTGCTAAGTCTTTAAGTTTATATTTGATAAACTTCAATGCCGTATACTACTGACTACCTCACACATCCCAGAAATACCCGACTACTGGGCTCTCTTCATACATGAGCACATATGTCACTGTACTGAGTGTGTTGAATTGTAACAAAGTTCATTTAAAGCCAACTACCGAATGAAACCTGGGGGAGTGAAGCCAGCGACTTCCTCCTTTATGTCGGTCGTCTGTCTCCCTAATGGGCCGACGGTCTTCCCGTGTCCATCCGTCAGTCCTCCTCTCTTCCCACCTGGCAAGGATACACGTCCCTAATTTGTTGGCCAAGAGGGAGCAGAGTAGCCATGTTGGCACGTCTTGTGCAGCTTTGACCACGACCCCTGAGACACCACAGCTTTACGCTTCACGCTTCACGCTCCGACCAGCTTGCACATGTTCTACCTCCAGCAGAGTGATTTTATAAACTTGTTTGTTTGGTTGTTACCACACATTACACTTTATCATCACCAGCTGGCAAAAACTGCACAACTGTAAATGAATGGGCGATTGTTAAAAGGGACCTGAGTCACCAAATTGGTCGTTGTGAGTTAATGAGGGTAGATACAAATTTGAGTGTCAAAACGGCCCTAATGTCGGCCTTCTATCGTTGTGTACCACACCATATGTTGTAAGAAGGGACCTCAGTCATTGACTTACGTCCCTTTAGTGTCTTGTTTGTGAAAGTTACAATAGATTTTGTTTGGCAATACAGTACAATAAAAAGCTGTGATTTGTTGTGGAACAGAAGTAAGAAATATGACTTGATTGTTAAAAGGTACCCAAGTCATCATATTATAAACAAGTAGTTCCGTGAAGAACTAAACAGCCTATTTTCATTTATCCTCTTATATTAATTGCCTTTATCAATATACACATTTTCAGTTTGATTGCTGTAATAGATTCGTAGATATTGAGAACCGTCAGAATATTTCGTATGGTCACCATGTTGAATATTTATATATAGGTATTACATGAAGATTATTGTGTATGTGTTTTAATCAAACTCCAATCGCATGATTAGGATGAATTACAGATAACACACACTAATACAGTCATCACAATTAACACCGGTTATCAGGAAGATTCTACACACACCCAAAGTACACGGGGCTACATGACCGCGTTGTCGCAGCCCATAAACTGAGGAACCAACCAACCATACTGTGTTGTTCTGTGGACCACTTCCTACCAGTTTTCTATTTAGGTTTCTCCATACATTTGTACTTGCCTGCTGTTGTACTAATATTAATTAATATCGTATGGCCTCGGGTGCCGGGTGCAAGCTTTGTAATTTGACACCCAGAAGGTAGCTTGCATGTCGAATTTCGTTGTTCCTTGAATCACTATGAAAGTCAAGGATGTTAGATATCTAAACTCCTTGAACACTATAGCGCTTTCTAGTAGAGAAATGGGGAACTTTGTGTTGGCGGAAATTCCCGAAATTAATTTTGCCATTATGAACACGGCCTACTGAATTCAAATGGGTTCTTTGACATGCCAACATCGTATGACATGCGTGTCGTATAGTTGCCGCATTTAAAAAAAAATATCACTTACCACGGCCAGGAGCGAACCTGCAATCTTGGGGTTAGTAGACCGACACGCTATCCACTCAGCCACCGTAGCAAGCTGGCTGCTTCGGTGGCGTAGTTGGTAGCATGCTGAGCTTCTATGCCCAAGATAGCGGGTTCAAACCCGGCCGAAGCCTTCGGATTTTTTAAGAGCGTTAAAAATCCCTCAGTATGCCTTCCTTCGGAGGGGAAGTAAAGCCGGCGGTCCTATATCATAGATTTATGGCATGTTAAAGATCTTTCCACTAATTACACCTGTGTGAAACTAAATTGGATAGGTTAAGAATGTAAACAACGCTCTTAGGTTGCTACGTTCGTTGCCAAGAGCCGACTGCGGTGGCGTCTAGTAGCTAGTTCTGAACTAGGCCTAGTAGTCGTTGACGGTGGCGTTTGGCGGCAAAAGTAGGAACTATTTGAAAATTCAAAGTTGCTGTCCGTACTTGAATTAAAAAAAACAGATACACACACTAATACAGTCATCACAATTAACACCGGTTATCAGACAGATTCTACACTCACCCAAAGTACACGGGGCTACATGACCGCGTTGTCGCAGCCCCTAAACTGAGGAACCAACCAACCAACCAACCAACCGTGGCAAGCTGCTGTTGTACTAAAAGCTCCACGATTTATTATGATGTCGTCTGTGATGTTTATTTCTCGGAGGTCCGCCTTAGTTTCTGCTAGCCAGTTTATTTTGACCTTCTTTGAATTGATTAAATATTATTATTATAATATTGGATCTGGTTGGTTCCTCAGTTTAGGGGCTGCGAAAACGTGGTCATGTAGCCCCGTGTACTTTAGGTGTGTGTTGAATCTGTCTGATAACCGGTGTTAATTGTGATGACTGTATTAGTGTGTGTTACCTGTAATTCAGGTAAGGACTGCAGACAATCAATTTCAAGTAGTTCCTACCTTTGCTACGAAATGCTACCGTCAACGAAACCTAGCTGCAAACTTGGCTACTAGATGCCACCGCAACTGGCACCTTGTGGTTAACGGTGGAAAGTAATAGAGCGTTAATCAAATCTAACCTACACATTTAGCTTTACACAGTTGTTGTTAGTGGAAGGTTCTTTTACGTACCATAAATCTATGACATGGGCCCACCGGCTGTACTTTTCCACCGAAGGAAGGCATACTGACGGACTTTTAACGCTCTTAAAAATCCGATATTTTGGCGTGGTTTGAACCCACCATCTTGGGCATAGAAGCTCAGCATTTTACCGACTACGCCACCAAAGCTGCCTGAAATTGGTTTTCTTGGTTAGGAAATACGAAAAGATTCCATTATTATTATTATTATTATTATTATTATTATTGTTATGTTGAGTGTCCGTGATTACTCTGTGAATCAGGCTCGGGCAGTATTGTAATGAATGTGAAATGTAGACACATCAATAAACAGATAGCTCTATAAATCAGAGCATTGGATGTGCATACAACGATAATCATTATCAGAGAGAATCACTCATGACCGATGTTCAAAAAAATATACGATATAAACATAAATATAAATTGACAAAATAATTTTGTTAAATCATATTTTACCACACGCACTTCATCAGGACATGGATCGCTAAATTATTTTAACCTGAAGTTACAATGATGGATTTTATCCACATGTTTTAAATGTCAATAATACAAATGCGGTGCGAGTAACATTCAACTTGTTTACGGGTTCTATATTTTCAGTAGAAAAATCCGGGACACCCCCGGCCTTTCACTGGACAACAATCCACTAGAGCAGAGGAGCTCAAAGTGGGGGGGGGGGGGGGGGGGGGGCACAGAGAGCGATAAAATCACTGACTGGACTATTATTATATTATCTTGGAGACGCATGTGCAACGAATTCTTGTCAGACGTAATTTAAAGAATGGCGAGCTGCATGAAACAGAAATCCCCCTTCCGTCCAATCTTAACTTGACTTTGTATTTTGCGGAACGAAAAGTTCACGGGCGAAATTAAGAAAAGCTGAGTTGCACTTCCAGGGAAACACCAAACACAACCACTCTTCTCTGAAGTCTTAATTCAACATGAGTCGACAATTTGTTGCTGGCTGTATCTGGGATAGCCTAATAGACTCGCCCGCTGGTGTGATAAGCACGCCCCTACCTAGCGCGTAAACTGTCACCTCAGTAATTGAATGGGGATTGTTGGAATAAATGAAAACGTAAAAACACTTATGGTGGGCGATGTATTGAAGATAAAGATAAGCTCTCGCATTTTTTGTAGAACTTTTTATGCTGAACAATTCTTACACTCATAGTATATTGATATTTTTAACGGTTTGCCCAGCGTAAACTTGAAAAGCGCACGGACGCCAGGTTGTTTTTCGACCTTTTCACTGAAATCTTAACTGCTTGGCTTCCTTCGATCATAAATAAATTTTCTACTGAAACCTTCCTCGAGATATCCTTTACAGAATGGTGAATACTGCATCAAAATCCATCCAGTGGTTCTCGAGATTACCCGTGTCATCCAAAAATCGGGTACTTTGTTAGGTAGATTTCATTTCGAAAGCTAACTATTGCAATGGGTACCACGTTTTGACTTCCGGAAAATTTCGACATATATTCGCGTTTCACATCCCCCAGACTCCAAAACCACCGTCAGTTCAAAAGTTTATATATAATTTATGTATATATATCAGTTTCTTGTGGACACGATAACTGCCGTAATTTTGCACCAATCACTTTGAATGTTTTACAAAATATGTATCCCTATAAAATATCGGTCGAGTTCGATAATGGGAAAAATCGGTCGAAGGGGGTAAATATGGGGGGCTTTTTTCGAAAAAGTGAAATATCACTATAACTCTCTTAATATGTGAAATATCGAATCCCTTCAAAGTTCATATTATGTGTCGGATAAGTGCCAAAAATTTATGTTTAAGAAGTTTTTTGATAGCACCAACCATTGGCCAATGGGGTGGAAAAAAGTCGGTTTTTCAGGAAACATTAATCATATCTCTCTTAATAGGCACAATATCAAAACCGTACAAACTGGACGATATTCCCCTAACAATTACCTAAAACTTTTGTCTGAAATAATTTTTGATACAACCTACCATTACGCCAAGGGATGAGAAAAATTATTTCGGAATTAGAAGAAATTGCCAAGAGCCATCAGAGGTTACCATGACAACGCTTCTAAATTGATGAGGGATGAGCTATCAGAGGTTGCCACGACAACGAGATCACATTCAGTTTTCCATCTGACTATGTGGGAAGCGGCTTCGGTGACGTAGCCTAGCTGGTAGCATGCTGAACTTCTATGCCCAAGGTCACGGGTTCAATGCCGACCGAAGTCGTCGGATTTTCAAAGAGCGCTGAAAATCCCTCAGTATGTTTTCCTTCAGAGGGGAAGTCCAACGTTCGTTGCAAGTTACTGGTTGCGGTGGCATCTAGTAGCCAAGTTCACAGCTAAGTGTCGTTCACGGTATATTTGGTACCAACATTAGGAACTACTACTTGAAATTGACCGTCTGCAGTCCTTACCTGAATTACAGACTAATACAGCCATCACAATTAACACCGTTTATCAGACAGATTCTACACACACCCAAAGTACACGAGGTTACATGACCGCGTTGTCGCAGCCCTGAACTGAGGAATCAACCAACATCTCTGCGGGAGATAAAATTGGACGTGAAGAAGTAACAGACTGTTAGATAGTTACACATCAGTTCCAAACCTTGCATAAGGACGGTGTGACCACAAGTATAACAAGTAGTTTCGTGAAGAACTATACAGCCTATTTTCATATAACCTACTCATGTCAATTGCCTCTATCAACATACAAAATTTCAGTTTGATTGTTGTGATAGATTCGTAGATATAGAGAACCGTCTAAATATTTCAGATGATCGACAGGTTCGATTCTTATTTATGTACTATTACATGAAGATTATTGTGTACGTGTGGTATTCAAACTTCAATCGCATGATTAGGACACAAGAAGTAAAAACGAGATTTTAAAATTTCGCACAGCCGCCATCTTGAGGTTAGATAAACAATTGAACTAAATTAGATGCTATTGCATTACAATATGTATAATCATTTATTGTAAGTTACTACATTTCACTGCGCTCAGATGGTTAAATCAAGAGAAAAGTCTATTAAAATGTTTCAACTTCGCTTGCCCGCCATGTTTGTTTTTACTTTACAGGTTTTTGAAAGTTACATAGATAAACGTGTAGCAGTGCCCTTTATCGTCGTACAAAATTTCAGGGAGATATCTGTAATGGTTTCGGAGATACTGAATGCCAGTGAAATATTTTGCACAGCCGCCATTTTGAGGTTATGTGAACATTTGAACTAAATTGGACGCCAGTGCATTACAATGTGTATAATCATTTGCAGTACCAAGTTTCATTACGTTTGGATTGTTAAATCGCGAAAAAAAAAAAACTATTTAAAAGTCTCAAATTCGCTTGGCCGCCATGTTGTTTTTGTATTTACCAGGTTTTTGAACGTCACATAGGTGAACTTCTAGTAGTGCCCTTTATCACCGTAGAAAATTTCAGGGTGATATCGGTAATAGTTTCGGAGATACTGAATGCTGGTGAAATATTTCGCACAGCCGCCATTTTGGATTGGTGTGACAGAATAAAATTTGAAGGGCACGGTTGAGGTTGGCCAGAATGGTGCTATGATCTTACCGAGTTTCATTGAAATCGCTCCAGTCGTTTAGATTTTATTAGGGGGACACACACACACACACACCTCACACACACACACACACACGGACAAAAGGTGATCTCATAAGCCTATTTTTTTCAAAATTGAAAATAGGCTAAAAATGGACCCCAAATGACAAGAAGGTTACCGTCCCCCTAACACAATAAAATGTTAAAAATATGCATAGTAAGACGAAAGAAAAGTTAATAAATTGAGCTCCAATTTCATTGTAAAATACTTTCTCGCAATAAATGAGGTCTGATCCTTCTACGAAAACCTGCATATTTTGCCTATTATAGCCTATCCCCTAGTTTGCCCGGGGAAATCTACCTCCGCCTTCCGGCGTGCCGAGAGGATTTTTTTATACTAAGGAGAGCATTATTATATCACTTTCTTATGGACACGGTGACTCCCGCCATTTTTTTCCAATCACTTACACATTTACACATGACATACGAAGCGTTCGGAAAGAGAAGGCCGAGCCTGCCACATGAGATAATCACTGCTCGTGAATTGGATAATTCAATATAATGTTCACTTTCCGGACGATAAGGGCGAGCTCACCCTCCTCTTACGGAACGTCTCATATAACCAATGAAAAACTCAGTCAAATCCGTTAATGGGCAAAATCGGACCACTTCTAAACAGTGAAATATCCCTATAATTGAGCTCCAATTTCATTGTAAAATACTTTCTCGCAATAAATGAGGTCTGATCCTTCTACGAAAACCTGCATATTTTGCCTATTATAGCCTATCCCCTAGTTTGCCCGGGGAAATCTACCTCCGCCTTCCGGCGTGCCGAGAGGATTTTTTTATACTAAGGAGAGCATTATTATATCACTTTCTTATGGACACGGTGACTCCCGCCATTTTTTTCCAATCACTTACACATTTACACATGACATACGAAGCGTTCGGAAAGAGAAGGCCGAGCCTGCCACATGAGATAATCACTGCTCGTGAATTGGATAATTCAATATAATGTTCACTTTCCGGACGATAAGGGCGAGCTCACCCTCCTCTTACGGAACGTCTCATATAACCAATGAAAAACTCAGTCAAATCCGTTAATGGGCAAAATCGGACCACTTCTAAACAGTGAAATATCCCTATAAGTTTCGTATTATGTGAATAAGGACTTAACCCTTATCCCTGACATTTTTGATAGCATTAACCATTGGCCAAAGGGATGGGAAAATACCAAAGTACATGGGGCTAAAAAGACCATGATGATCAAGCCTCAAAATGAAACAGACCACTTCCTGGAGTAGCGACTAGCGTTCTTGGCTGTCATCCTGGAGGTGCTTCCCGCGGTGGGAGAGTGGTTATCGAGTCGGACTTGCAGATTCGCTCCTGGTGAAGTTGAAAGGCGACAAAAGTTACGACACGCATGCCATATTTTGTTGGCATGTTATATAACCCATTTGAATTAAGTAGGCCGTGTTCATAATGGCAAAATTAACCTCGGGATTTTCCGCGAACATAAAAAGTTCCTCCCTCCTCTACTTGAAAGCGCTATAGTGTCAAGGAACATAGATTTCTAACCTCCTTGACTTTCATAGCGCTCCAAGGAACAACAAAATTCGACATGCAAGCTGCCCTTTGGGCGTCAAATAAAAAAGCTTTTATCCGGCACCTGAGGCATACGATATTATTATTATTATTATTATTATTATTATTATTATTATTATTATTATTATTATTATTATTATTATTATTATTATTATTATTGTATGGAACGATGGCAACAGAAGTGGGATGATGAGACACGAGGTCGATGGACAAAGAAACTTATTCCACGTCTGGCTGACTGGGTTGATCGAAACCACGGAGAGGTCAATTATTATTTGACACAGTTCCTAACAGGCCATGGATATTTTCGGAGATTCCTGCATCACATTGGCGTGGCTAATAGTCCTTTGTGTCATTATTGTAATGAAGAGGATGATGCGCTCCACACATTCTTTGTGTGTGAACGCTGGTCAACATATAGAAGAGATCTGCAAGCTTCTCTAGGGGCAATCACGCCGGACAACATCCTACAGATGATGCTCCGAAATGATCCAACATGGAATCAGATAGCTATTTACATAGAATGTGTCCTGCGCCAGAAGAAGAGGGAAAAGGATGCGTACGAACATCCATAAGAAAAATGAAGAAAGAAGAAGTCTGAAAAGCTAAGTAAGCAAGACCCCTGAAGTAATGCGAGAGCGGTTCCGGGGTGATGAACGCATCGTGGGAAAAGGGAGGTGGCTTTTAGTGGGTAAAAATCCCACACAACTGTGGAGTGCGGACCCTTCACATGTGTCTTTTGAAGGTTTTCCACAGTCCCTCGTATATATATATTGTTATTATTATTATTATTATTATTATTATTATCATTATTATTATTACCCTGGAGGTCCGGATTTGATTCCCAAAAATCTTCCTCCGTTCACCAGTCCATGATTTCTTGGTCCTGGTAGTCTTTTCCTCAGAAAAATGATGGTTGTTAATTTTCTGAACTGGAGTCCATCTTGTATAATTCCCTCTGTGATGGCAATTTATTGAGGGTCTTTTTCTATTTCTTGTTCCAATTGTTGTTGACATCCATTGAGAGAGCAAGGTTGGTAAGCCTGTCATTGTTCATTCTGAGAATGTGGTCGTAGAACTACAATCGACTTTTCCTGAAGGTGTCAGTGATCTTTATAGCATGCTGATAAAGTTCTTGAGACATCCGTTTCATCCAGATTCCTTCTGAGCAGACTGGCCCAAGGGTTTCCCTCAATATTTCCCTTTCTTATTTCCCTACGTCTTAATCTGCCCCCAATGATGAAGGTTTCCGAGGTTCACGTTTGATCACTGTGGTGTAATTGCTTCATTTTGCGTTGTTCAACATTTATGTTTTGTTATATATATTCCAGGTGATTCTATAGGCCTTCTGTAATTTTGAAATTCTCTTTTGGTTTGCCTCACGATTCAATCCTGATGGCTGAATTACTTCTCCTGAAAATCCACAGCCTGCTTCCAGTCGACCACCGGGTCAGGGATGGAATGAATGAAGCCCCCGTCTAGCGGTGAGGCTATGAACTGTGCCGGCTGCCGAAGCCTGTCGCACTCCTCTGAGGCAATGATTAAATGAATGACAGATGAAGTGAATTGATAGTGGAGAGTTTTGGTTGAATGAAATTTTGACAGGGAAAACCGGAATACCCGGAGAAAAACCTGTCTGCATCCGTTTTGCCCAGCACAGATCTCACATCCAGTGACCGGGATTTGAACTATGGACCCAGTGGTGATAGGCCGGCTTGCTGCCGCTTAAGCCACGGAGGTTCTTAAATTAATTCTCCTAAGTACTTGAAATTTGTCGAATATTTTTGAGATTTTCCATCTATATAGATAATGAGCGGATCCTTCCATGTATTGAATTTCTTTTTCATATGGTATTATTCGAGCCCGGTCTTTGCTGGAATTTCATGAAGTCTTTCAACGGCCTGAACTGCTTCTTGCCTTTTGTTAGAAAGACTATCTAGGTTATCTGCAAAGGCCAAACACTGCAGATGATTTTTATTTTTAAGTAGTTTGTTTATTTATTTACATACTTTACTCCCACATTGGATCACTTAAATCAAACCAAATACATTAAATTTAATTCATCTAAGAATTAACAGGGAACCCTTTCAATCTGGCCGCCCTCTCCTCTTCGGATATGAAATATTGCTTCCGTTGATTAATTTCCAGTGTAAGTCTTATCTTTGTTGTTCAGAACCCTCTTTCTTCTCTATTTGAAATTTGTTGCATTGCAATATCCAAATCATCTAAATCATTTTGAACTTCTTTGAACCAACCTGACAAATCAGCTATAGCTGATGTATGTTTGCAGGATGTATGTTTCAAGGATGCTCATGCGCTTGCCCTTGTTAAACACAACTGGTCTAGAATTATAAGGGAGGCAGTTGAAATTCGTAAAAATCCCAATAATTTCAACAGAGACACTGGATATCAGCTAAGTGACACTTGGCTACCAGTTATTAAGGATCTAGGGAGATAGTTCCTCTCAGTCTCTCTGTTCTTCACCTATTTCAAATTGTACTTTTTTCCTCTATGGCTACAGAGCCTGGATTTGATCTCCTTTGTTCGTCACTGGAGGAGTTTCCATCTGTTTTTTCGCCGTAGCCTGTATGACGTTAGGTATCGTTCAGATACACTTCCCTTTTGTTTATGTTTCCTTATATCCATCTAACCCTCCCCCCCCCCTCCCTTTCTTTTGGACATCCTTATTCTTCGAGGAGTCTCTATATTTTCACCCCGCCCCCTTTACCTTCTCCTTACTCACTACTCTGTCCGCTGCTCTACCATGGTCTATACAGTAATTTCTGGCAGCTGTTCTCTGGTGACGAACAGAGGAATTTATCTATATTTTTTGTAATTTTTTGTAATCTCATTGATATACTTTATGTGGCCACATTGTTTGATTCCATTGCAAAAGGAGGCAAGGTTCCTCCGAAACGTATGGTTCTAATTTAAATACACACGGCATTAGCCCCAAAACATGAATTATTTATATAATTATTTTTTTTATTTTACTTTTCCAAAAGTAGTTAAGTAGTTATCTTAATTGCATTTTGACATGTAATCTCCATAAATGACAGAAATATGCAATTCTATGACAGAAATATGCAATTCATCTTTTTCTCAGTAGAGTATATTAATATTATTACTTATGCCTGCATTTATTTACTTAAATGAGTTTAGTAACACTTCCTCTACTCAAAAGCTGTATTCAGATGAAATAAAATAAAACAAGATGAAATAAATAATTCCAAAGATAGGCCACAGTGCGTCCTTACACACTTTGAAAACCAATCTGTGAAGCGAAATTAAAGAAACAGGTCTTCCAATTAATGTCGTCTGTTAGGGGCGTGTTGGACGGTATTAGTACAGAAACTGCTGAAGTGGTTCCGCCCCCCAATTTGGCACGGAAACAAGAACCCTAATAGCTTCTGATGACGCCGCAGGCTTCGTTCAGTATCTTGGGCCCGGATCGTAGAGCAAGGGATTAAACTTCTGGGAGAGGATTGCTTCTGTTGTAATATAACAAGGGTTTATCTTGAGAGAGCTCGAGCTTTATTTAGCGAATAACTGCAACATTCTAAGTACTGATAACAGTACATAAAATAATATGAAACAAATCAAACATATAGGTTATGGATTATGGCATGGCTTAGAACAGAACTTCCGGCTCGGAAATATACTGGTTTATCTCTCCGTTTAAGCTCTTTGGTAACAAATGTGTTGTTGGACAACCGAAGTGGAATAAGTTTCAAGAGGCTGTAAATATGTTTCAGTGCGCTGGCCTGATGAATTTGCATGAAAACAGGTGCACAAAGGTGCGGCAATATGAAGGTGAAATAACGAAAACGATAAAACTTTGACGGATAGTCAACCGTGATTGGTTGAAATTCCTCAGAATCTTATACCGGATTGGCCAATGATTCATGAGGTAAATTGTATGTATAATATACAGGGTCTCTATTTTTGCTTGGCGAGGGGATTCCGCTCGATCTAGCCGTTTTGGCGCTAGTGTTGCGGTCTCCAGCCGTATTCCCACCCTCCTGCTGCGGTAGACGTTTGATATGATAATTGTGTGTTTTATAAAGCTACTGTGTACTGTATATCGTATTGTAATGCCTTATGTGAAATATTCGTTACATGAACGTGTATATCTGCACAATACGCCTACATAAAGTGCAGGAAATAGTGCGCTAGAACAAGACACAAGTTTCGAGTGAAATTTCCAGGGAGACCCATTCCTATAACTCGCATAATAAAACAACTGGCTAAGAGATTCAAACGTACAGGTTCAGTAAACATAGACGTAAAGGTCGTTATTTCCTTACTGAAGCTAAATTAACCGGAGTAACCGGAAATTTCATAAGGAGATGCCGATTATGTTTGGCAGAGGATGATAAACATTTTCAGCATCTACTGTGAACATGGTGAGTAAAAATGTATGATACTGATTGTAAGCACCGTACAATGCCGTACATATGCGCGCGCAGTCGCCGGTAACTGAGCCGTCACTGGCGGAGCGCGTGAGCTAGAATGTCTTTGCCAAGTAAATATAAAGACCCTGTATAAGCAAATTTATAAGATTCATTTTTTTCATTTGATTTGATAACATGTTCGGTATCTTAATTTAAAAGGAAGGAGCTTTTAGTTTTACTTGACCGTTAATCATGCGATCATGAGCCACGGGACCTCCTTTTTACGTGGAATCCGAACTACAGGACATGGCATTTCACTTCGAAAATCTCACATGTATTGACCGGAAATCGAACCCGGCCCACCTTAGTGAGAGGTCAACAGCTATATAGACCGCTACGTCCCCACGCCCTCTTGAATCTTAATTTGACTCAAGTGTAATCCGTGGTAGCTTTTACTAAGGCAATCCATTCTCTTTAGGGATCTCTAACTATTCAATTGCTGCATACATATTACATCTCTTATTAATACTGTCAGAGGCGGATCTAAAATGAATAAAGAGATGATGTGCATCAATTCCATATCCTTTGCATTTTCCAAGTATTTGGCGTATCGTGAAGATTTGGTCAACAGTAGAGCTCCCTTGACGAAATCCGCAGTCTTACCTACCTACAACATTTTCCCCATAGGGTGCAAGCTTGATAATCGAATGTTGGCAAATATATTGTATGCAACAGATAGCTAATTCTCCTATAGTTAGAACAAACTATGATGTCACCATTCTTGTGTTTAGGACAGATGATGCCACCTTCCATCCATCGGTGGCGTAGTCGGTAGCATGCCGAGCTTCTGTGCCCAAGATCGCGGGTTCAAACCCGGCTGAAGTCATCGGATTTTTGATGAACGTTAAAATCCTTCATACCTTACTTCGGAGGGGAAGTAAAGCCGGGGGTCCCTTGTCATAGATTTATGCCATGTAAAAGAACCTTCCACTAATTAAACTTGTGTGAAGCAAAATTTGCAGGTTACATTTCGTTGACACGCTCTATCAAAGTTCCAACGTTCACCACTAGCTGTCCGTCACACCTGATAGTGAAAGTTGGAACTACTTGAAATTGAACAAAACTTGTAGCTCACCCCATGGGTGTCCGCATTGAAGCCGCTACAGCCTCCTACGAGCTGAACATGTCCTCGGACACTCCCGGCACTAAAAGCCATACGATAAATAAATAAGTTACCCTTATATTACAGTAATATAACAATAATCTCAATTTAAGGCGAGATGTACGTTCGTCTGTGTGTGTATGCGCAGATCGTTTGTCCAATCGTTGAAACAAAATATGATCACACTTTTGTCAACTGTACAATTTCTTTCTTATACGTCTCTAGCACAAAGCCAAATGAGGAACCTGGTAATTTATACAGTGTGTACTGTATAAGCCCTGACACGTCTTGCTTAGTTCTCGAGTTCAAAGCCAAAAATCCAAAGAATGAGTGGAGTAACCTCGTAATATATACTGTACGTATAATTCCTGACGCCTGTGTAAAGGTTCTGGTGTAAACCTGCCGTTGAGACTTACCTTTAAGCTCTACCCACAATGCGCAGTCGTTAAAATGCTAGGAGTAAATAATAACTTGATTTTCATTTATTCCTTGAGAAAGTTGATTGTCGATAACCTAACCTAAAATTTGCAAGGATGGACGACTTGGAGCTGTACGGTTTATTTTTTATTGCTGCTAACTGGTACAGCATTGTTAAAATTGAGGAAAAATACTCGTAGGCCTACATCCAGTATCCCCTCTTGTAAATAATTAATAACAAATCCAACTCTGAATTAAGCCTGGTTTTTGAACAGAATTGTTTATGTGTAGCTGGTCATTTTTGATTGAACGCCCGAGGGCTCCCAACACGTTCAATCTATTACTACATCATTTCCTAATTTATTTGTCATTATTAGAAAATGTATTTTGGCTAATTTCAGTACCGGTAGGCCCTACTTTAGAAAATTTTATCGTACGATGAGCTCTCATTCAGCGTTACCTTCCACTGCATTACATTTGCTACAAAGGAAAACATAATCAATGAACTATTTCCTTTTAAATACTTGGGGTCACACATGTCATATATGCAACGGCCTTCCCACACAAGATCGATGAATATAATTATCTTCTATCCCAAGATCAGTACATTCAGTCATCATCTTTTTATATACTGTAATTATGCGAAGAATGTAGGCCTACCGCGAATACAAATAGTCAACTACACACACACAGCTGATAACAAGCGGAAAAACGACCAAGTGACATCAGCTTGTGATCTTTTCTGATTGGCTCTTAAATATGCAGTTGGCTGTCAAAGATAAAATTTGCGACAGCCGACCACACGCTGCCGATTGTCAACTATCTACTACCGACATACAACTTTACATTGTGAATGACCCATAAGAGAGCACGGGTCTGACTTCAACTGCCGACTGCGCATTGTGGGTAGAGCTTTAGTCAAACAGTTACCAAGGTTACGCTCAGTCTTCGATTCAGTGACTGGTTAATAATTTTGCACTACGAGGTGGCTTAGTTTAGAAAGAAAGGGTTGTCGTTAAGATTGGTTTGAGAAAAATAAAAATAAACAGAAATATATAAAATACGGTAGATATTTAACGCGTAGGACTATTTGCATAGTGGTTGTAGTAATTCTGAAATCACAAATAGAATCTCGTAGGAGCCACGTGATGACTGAAAAATATGCTAGAATTGACTTACTGAGCTTTAGAACTCATATCTTAATTTCTGAGACAGCCTGTACATGATCTGGTTATTCACACGGGATTCTCTGTATTTTTATTTAGCCTACAATTACCTCGTCTTCCTCTTTTTCTCCCGTCTCGCTGCTTCCTGTAATCACCGAGATTCCGTCCGGCAAATTGGTAGGCAACATAACGAGTCGCCGGAAATGAAGCTCTTGATTTAGTCTCGCGGGGACCGCCACGACTTGTGGTTGATTGTATTAATACACCTCGCCAGGAAGAGTGGCTTGGTTGCTGGAGCTACTCACTTAATTGAAGCAGTGGCGCCATCAGTAACGACTTTTCTGGGGACATGAGTATATACCGTTACTGTACTTTTTAACACGGATATGCTTTTGGTCTGGGGATCTATCTGCAATTAATTGTCTCAATTTCCCGACACCATTGTAACCATTCTTCGCCATTATGTATACGGTACTGTACTAGGTTTGTAGCTTCACCTAAGGGGCAGATGACCACACTGTTCCGCCCCTTAAAACCTCAATAAGTAACTACCTAACTAGCTTCACCTAAACGTTGTTCTAAGAACGCAAGCTCTTAGTTACGTGTTGTTTGTTCATCTATGTAACTTAGGCTATACTAGGCCAGTAATGTTGTAGTTGCTGATTCATCTAGGAGCTTTGCGTCTGTGGCCACGCACGCTCCATCGGCTGCACACTTCCAAGTCCTAGATGGGGAGGCGCTGTTGCGGCGACTTCTGCAATGACGTGGATATATCCTTGATCACCGAAATGACACATAGGATATCACCACGTCACGTCCTACTACTACCGTACTACTACTTATTTCTCCCTTATTTTCCTAATGGCTTGTTCAATGTAGCGTAGGCTATAGACTGAGAAATATGGGTGATCAAGTTTTTTGTTTCTCTTTTGATGTGTAACATCTTTCCACTCGGTTGCTGGCTTCGAGCTGCTGGATATTTTTGTGGGAGTGATTTTGAAACATGGGGCGGAAGTGTGTAAGACACACTGCCAGTTGAATCGCATCCCTCCTGGAAGGAATGTGATCCAGATGGCAGTGGTACCATGTGGAATGTTTATTACATACGGATTACTTTGTAACAGCAGAGTATCAAGAAGGCAGTGCGAGAGTAGAAATATCAAGTAGGTAGTGAAGAAACAAAAGAGAGTCTTGGATTTGTTATGTATTATGAGAGTGTAAGATTTTTTGTGTGTTGATGAATGTCAAGGACAATAAAAACGGTAACAACTTCAAGGTCGGATAACATGTCAGATGTTACACATCATATGCGACTACTATAAGGCTCTTACCGGTATCTTTTTTTTTTAAGTTGGCGAGGTTTCAATTTCCAGACATTGTGTATTACGTATCTGCTAATGAGTCCATTTTAATACATCAGGGCGAATTCACCCAATATACAATATATAAAAGATTGTTTTTATTATATAAATTTGGTCAGCCCTGTCATCGTGTCATCAGGCAGGATGCGATATTATGTTCGATGTCTTTATAAAAGATAATCGATAGCTATCTTTCGTTTGTTTTTCAATGCAACCAACAAAATAATAATAAAACTCTATTTGGTTTCTTTAAAGCATTTCTATTTGTTGTTAAGAGGATGAGATATTTCTGTTAATTTTATGAAAATTCATTGCTGCTAAAGTTCTAGGTGATTATAGTATACTAAAACATTTCCTATTGGTACAGATCAATTGCTCTGGCTTTGCTGTGTAGTTACTTTCATAAAATATAGTTGGTATTACTGGTCAATATTTGTAAGCGATATAAAATGGCTTCCTTGCAAATGTAAACAATATTATTTGTTTTGATAGTGTTGTTTTGAAGGCAATAAAGGTGATTACCTCGCATGTTCTCTTCTGTTTCTTTCCTAATAGTATTCATCGGCTTTTTAGTGCATACCGCATTTTGTTTTGGGTACTTAATGATTATTTTTCTTCCAGATCTGTGATGAATGCATCAAACCAGGAAAGGTACTCCGAAAGATGAACAGCCTTTCGGAGGAGGATGACAATTTTCACAGTAAGTTGGGTGTTTTAGTCCAATTGTTATACTTTTTTATGGAGTGGAATATTGAGGTCATCTGCCCCTGAAATACTAACCTCAGATGCAGACAGGCCGAAGTTTGACACACTGCCCAACATGATAGCAAGACGTGTAAAAACAAAGTCTTCTTATGATTGGCTCTTTCACAGTTAAAACATCTTGGTCATCTGTGAACTAAGTCTGACTACTGCACACATTTTCTGAAACGTATTTTATATTCATATTCGTTTTTTGGGGCTGCAACAAATGGTCATATAGCCCCGTGTATTCGGGTGTGTATTGAATTTGTGTGATAACCTGTTATTGTCATGGCTGTACTTGTGTGTGCACTTTTAAATTGGTGATAGGATTGGAAAGTAGGTGGCCGTGGCTGTAAGCTAGGAACAATCCCGGCATTTGCCTGGAGTAGAAGTGGAGAAAACACTGAAAACCATTTCCAGGATGGCTGAGGAGGGAATCAAACTTTATTCCTTTCATATTACTTCACGGGGCCGAGTGTAGCCTACCTTGTTTCAGACCTCACACCAGAATTTAAATTTCTTGGCAGAGGCGGGAATTGAACCTGGACGTCCGAGGTGACAGACAAGAACGTTAGAGGCTACACCACGAGGTGGTCTGTTTTATTTAGAGGCTTGACCATCATGGTCTAGCCCATGTACTTGGTATATGTCGAATTTGATAACCTTTGATTGGCCTACTGTGGTATTTGATGCACCGTAGTGTATGCATTTGGAACCGAGGCTAGGATCGGCTAGTGCCTTAAGTCAGAACCATCCTGGTGTTTGCCTGGTGGTAGAAATAGGTAACTATAGGAATCCACTTCTCAGTTTTGCTTCATGAGGCATAGGCTACCGGTATTTTTATCCTCAGACCAAATTTAAATTTCTTGGCTGAGCTGGGACTCAAACTTCAAAGTTACTATATAATGAACAAAAAGAACAGCCTTTGTAAAACATTAAAATAAAATTTACATTCATAAAACATGTAGCCTAGGCCTAATTCCATGAAAATGTATTCTACCTGTGAAAATCTGAAACTACGTTGATTAGGGCCAATCATTATTGATGCAGTAAACTTAACTGACTAACCTCCTGTGACAAGTACTCACCATGAGAAGTAGTATCTTGGATTGTGATACCTTACACTACAAAATTCACCTAGGCCTATAGACACAAAATCCTTGATGTCATCGACATTAAAGGTTTATTTAGAAATTCATTTCTATATTCGAATAAATCTTTGTAAGTTGATACAGAAGCATCAAATTAAATAACCAATAAGGATTAAACGATGCATAGGCTGCTTATAAATTCTATGTGTTAATGAGGTTTTACATACAAACACAAACCTAACCTGATGCTTACGCACCAGACCCCCTTTCGTCCAGACAGTTGTCTAACCTGTAGCTACCAATGGCTTTGTCTCACCATGGCTTTTGTAAGTTCCTTTTATTGAAGTTTGCTAGGGTTGACCACACTGAATATCATCATCATCATCTTGTACAGTTTCCAGCCCCAGGCTGGGTCTGTTTGGAACATAAAGCTCGCCACTTATTTCTTTCTTCCCACCATCTCTCTGCTGTCACTCTGGTCCAGTCCTCGCCTCTCTTCTTGACACATTCCTCCACTCCTTTCAGCCATCGATCTCTTGGTCTTCCCCTTGGTCGTTTCTTCTGCATCTGCATCTCATGTATCCTCTTGGGAATCTTCTTCTCATCCATTCTCTTTAAGTGTCCATACCACCTCAGTCTTGATGTCTCAATCCTACCTTGCAAGGGCTCCTCTTTCACCATTTCCCTGACCTTTTCATTCCTCACCCTGTCTCTTCTTGTTACTCCGATCCTACTTCGCAGGAACTTCATTTCACCTGCCTGTATTCTGCTTATGTCTCTTTTCTTCATTGTCCACGTTTCTGAAGCATGGGTCAGTATCGGGATATAGTAGCTTCTGTATAACACTTCCTTGCTTTTTTGTGGGACATCTTTATTCCACACTAAGCTCCTAATGCTTCTCAGAAATGCTTCTGCCTGTCTGCCACGTTCCGTAATCTCTTTGTCATTTCTCCCATTTTCCTCCACTATACTTCCCAAGTACTTGAGACTTTCCACCTTCTTCAGCTGTCCACCTCCAAGTGTTATCCCACTCATTGGTCTGTCCTTTTTCCTGGTCGTTAACAGGATCTCACATTTACTGATGTTGAACTTCCATCCGTACTCTCCCACTGTTTCTTCCCAAGACTTCAGTTGCTCCTGGATTTCCTCCTCCTTGTTTCCCCAGACCATGAGATCATCTGCAAACACCATTGCCTTCATCTTATCTTCTCCTATCTTTCCTGCTATCCGTGTCATTACCTCGTCCATAACCACAATAAAGAGAAGGGGTGACAGCGCACTACCCTGTTTCAGGCCACTCATTTGTCTGAACCAGTCTCTTCTTTCCCCTCCAACTTTCACACAACTCACACTTCCACAATACATCTCCTTCACTCTGCCTACAGTCTCTTTTTCCACTCCCATGTTTTCCATTGCTTTCCAAACCTTCTCCCTACACACACTATCATAGGCCTTTTCGATGTCCAGGAAGGCCATCAACAGATCCTCTCCAAATTCGTAGTGGTGTTCCTGGGGCTGTCTCACTGAAAATATGAGATCCACTGTTGATCTCCCAGGTCTGAATCCATACTGTTCCTCTCTCAATTTTCTCTCCACTTTGGCTCGTATTCTACTTTCTAATATATTTTCATATATCTTGGCACAGTGAGGTATGAGTGTGACTCCCCTGTAATTTCTACACTCCTTTCTGCTTCCTTTCTTAAATATTGGGACAATTAATCCTTTCTTCCAATCTTCTGGGGTCTTTTTCTCCTTCCATATCACCCTCATCACACGGTACAGCCACTGTTTCCCAACCTCCCCTGCTGCCTTCACCATTTCAACACTCACTTCATCCACACCTGGTGCCCTTCCTCCTTTCATCTTGTCTATAGCCATTTCCAGTTCTCTCCAAGTCAGGTCCTTTTCCATTCCTGTGTTGTCTTCTCCATCTTCCAATACATTGTCTTCCTCCCTATGACCATTTGGATTCAGCAAATCCTCAAAGTACTCTTTCCACAATGTCTTGAGTGTCTCTTTGTTGTGTACCTCAGTTCCGTTTTTGTCCATCATTACCACATCCTCTCGCAGACCTCTTCTCTTACTTTTGACCATCCCATAAAGTACTTTCTTATTTCCTCTGCTGTCTTCCTCCATCATCTCTGTCCACTTTACCATCCACTTCTTCCTCTCCTCTGCGACAATCTTGTTTGCTTCTTTCTTCTTTATCTTATAATCTTCCCTTGCCAGATCAGTTCTTTCCTGGAACCACACTCTGAAAGCCTTGTTCTTCCTTCCCACAGCTTCTTTTACTCTCTCATTCCACCATGGTGTCTCTTTACACCGCTTTCTGTTGCTTGTTCTTCCACATACTGCCACTGCAGCTTCCACCATTGTGTTTTTGAATTGCTTCCATTCCTCTTCCCCTGTTTTAGGATTGTCTGTTGGCATCTTTTCCCTTATTATCTTCTGGAATTCTTCCTTGACTTCATTTTCCTTGAGTTTCCATACTTTGATTCTCCTCTCCTGGTACTCTGTCCTCTTGCTATCCTTAACAACTACCAGGTTCATTACAAGTATTCTGTGGTCGCTATCTAAGGCCTCTGATGGTATTACCTTTATATCTCTGACACTTCTCTTCATTTCCCAGTCGTACAGCATGTAATCTACCAAAGATTTCTTTGTTAAATCACTGCTGTACCACGTTACCTTGTGGCTTTCTTTCTTCCGGAACCAGGAGTTGCCTACCACTAAACCGTTTCTCTTGCAAAAATCCAGCAACTTTCTCCCTTTTTCATTCCTGCTACCCCATCCTTCTGCTCCCAATACATTTTCATATCCTTGCCTTTCACTTCCTACATGTGCATTCAAATCTCCCATGACAATGATGCTCTGACCATTCAACTGCTGTTGTAGCTCCTCCTCAAAGTCTTCCTTCTCTTGAGCTGTACATCCAACTTGAGGGGCATATACCTGGGCTATCTCCAGGCTTCTTCCCTTTACAGTTACTCTGATCTTCATGATCCTGTCACTTATTCCCTTTACCTCTTCCTTCATTCCATCTCTCACAACTACTCCTACTCCGCTGCTCCTTCCTTCACTGTTCCCACTCCAGTACAACCGGTACCCTTTCCTCAGTTCTCTGCGACCTTCTCCTTTCCATCTTGTTTCTGCCAAGCCCAGTACATCCAGTTTTCTTCTCTCCATCACATCTACAATCTCCTCCACTTTTCCTGTCAGTGTCTGTATGTTTAATGTCCCAACTCGTAGTCCATTAGCATATCCGGGTCGTCGTCGTTTGCATCCGTCCTTTCCGAGGCCTGTTCCTGGTTTGAAAGCAATTATGATATCCACTACTGGCTTGCTAGGCCTATCGTAGCTTCACCAGAGCCCCGTCAGCCGTCACTTTTCAGGGTTCCCATAGAGCCTTCACAGCTACCGTAGCGGTCCCGGGGCACACAAAGTCCCCACTGTACTTCACCCCTACAGGCAATCCCCTACTTCATGCCGTTGCCCGTCTCCCACCACGTGGAGGAGGGGTTGGACTTGTGGGAGACACTGAATATGTGACCTACAATGGAGCAAGCAAGACCGCTAAAAATTACTGTTTCTCTCCATGTGCAGTTCTACATTAAACTGGTGGCAAAGAATAGCATTGTGTTGCTTTAGAAGGTACTTGGAATCAAACAACTGGTATTGGTCTTTGTGCAGTGTTACTATTTTAGGAGCAAAGTCACTAAATCTAGGAGATTTGAAGATCACTTTGGGCGCAAAAACTTTGCATTTCCAATCAGCGAGTTTTATAGGGTTAGTTCTTGAACTTCGTAGGGAAACTCTAGGATATTTAAAAAATATTTTTTTAATAGATGTGTGCAAGAGAGTGGAATGAAGGCAATTATTGTTACGGTATTATAGCTGTCGTGCAGTGAACGGGATACGTTTTCAAAATTTTGTAAATATGCCTGTATCTCACTGTTGCTTCTAATTACTTTGCAGTCTCCATTACCACAGCATTTCGTCCAGACAGAGGCTACAGGGGATTACGGTGAAGTGAAATTGCCAGCACTGCCATTTTCTAGCCTTTTCCAACATGAAGACTAAAATACAGTATTTGTCAGTTTATTACTGCAAAGTTCATAATTTCCGTATTAAAATGTGAAAGTGGTGGTGTTTGACGATAGCATTTCTTTCCTGATTTTTGCCAATGTGCCACGAACTGCAATTGGGTAAGAGAAATGACCAACTGAGCCTGTTGACTGGCAACTACTTCCTACTCCCGTTTGTCCATTGCACAGTTAGTGCGCACCCACCTTCTTGTGTGCTGCTCACTCTTGATAGGACCACTGTTTGGATTTGGCCGCTGGTGGGTTAGGCCACTGTCTGGACGAAACCCTTGATCGCTGGTGGGTTAGGCCACTGTCTGGACGAAACCCTTGATCGCTGGTGGGTTAGGCCACTGTCTGGACGAAACCCTTGGTTGCTGGTGGCTTAGGCCACTGTCTGGACAAAACCCTTGGTTGCTGGTGGCTTAGGCCACTGTCTGGACGAAACCCTTGGTTGCATGTGGCTTAGGCCACTGTCTGGACAAAACCCTTGGTTGCTGGTGGGTTAGGCCACTGTCTGGACAAAACCCTTGGTTGCTGGTGGCTTAGGCCACTGTCTGGACGAAACCCATGATCGCTGGTGGGTTAGGCCACTGTCTGGACGAAACCATCGGTCGCTGGTGGGTTAGGCTACTATCTGGGAAGGGGAACTGACCCTGAGACAGAATAGTGATGTGATGCATCCTCTACTTGCAAAGAATCCTCATGAGGAAACCAAACAGCAGGGCCGAGAGAGATCAAGACAATTGACAGACCGAAGTACCACCACACCCATTCAGGGGCAAATGACTGACGAAGAGGAGGAGGAGGATTGTTCCTATGTCCACCTTCCTGTATTTTCACATGTAAACTAAAAATTTTGATATGGTTGTTAATTTTCTTGCAGATTAGGAAGACAACAGCTAAGCATTCTGAATGCTAGCAGTTTGCTGATCCTGTGTGTTGGTGCAGCTTGACTTTTACCGTTTGCAGCTGTTGAGACCGTGATGGAGATGGGAAAATGAAGGTAGGAAACTTTTCTGTCAAATGCCGCATTTTAAATCACACAACACTTGCGTTGTTTGGGGACAGGAGCAGCGTTGCTCTGATTTAGTTTCTGGTATGTTGGTGTTTGGAGAGTTCCTCCATGCAATATATTATGTTTAATCATTTTAAATGATCTTGTCGACATCGTCGTTACGCTGGGGTCTGGCGTTACGTTACGGTGACGGGACGAAATGTACCCAGATGCACTGAGGTGTGTGACGTCATAGTACTGCTTGGTGCATGTGTTCCCCGACAATCTCTACTTCGTTAGTATAAGACAAAAGTCCCCGATTCTTGGATGTCACGGGTAATCTCGAGAACCACTGGATGGATTTTGATGCGGTTTTCACCATTCTGTAAAGGATATCTCTAGGAAAGATTGGGTGGAAAATAATTTATGTATGATCAAAACAAGCCAAGCAGTAACGATTTCAGTGAAAAAGTCGAAAACAAACTTGGCGTCCGTGCGCTTCTTAAGCTTATGCTGGGCAAACCGTTAAAAATAAGAAAGTAATAATTGGTCAGCATGAAGAGTTCTACAAAATAGTCCACGAGAGCATATCTCTATCTTTAATACATCGCCCACTATAAGTGTTTTTAGACTGGATGGAAGGAGCACGTCCCCGCACGCTCTGGTGAGCGTGCGACATCCCGCACGCTTCATCTTGCTTTGCCCTTGGTTTGCACTTGCCGTTTGCGAGTAATTTGAAACAAGATGAGCAAGATAAGTATTATGCAGATAATTTTCTAACATGTCAAGAGTCTTTGGCTTCGAGCGAAGCGAGAAGCCTCCAGCCTTTCTAGCATTTTTCAGCATTTGTAGCATTTTTAGCATTTAAAATGATAAAGTCAAGTCTTTGAGACTGACTGTCACTTTTTAACGATAAATTATGGTTAGGACATGAACATTTTTTAAAGCTAGCTCTAGTGATGTTCAGTGAACATTATTAGAATCTAATAAACAATTTGAATTAGTCACAGTTCTTTATTCAAAATCATTTTACTGACCAACTGCTGGCATCGTTTGTTACTCTACTTAGTAATGTTTCCTCCCCCGTGGACTTACACCTTTTCTCATATATATTTCGTATGACATAAAGAGGATTCAGTAATACTATACAATATTTACAAGTGATAAATATCTAGTAACATCCATTATTCATGATCACTAAAAGTCACAGTTGAATGTTCAGAGATGTAATCCACTCCACTGCATAATCTCTTGCATTCTGCAGGTCATCATATCCTCCCTTGAAGGACTATGAAGGGCAGTCCGACACAGTATGATGGATTGTCTGCACTGCATCGCCACAATCACACTAAGGGCTAGAAATGTTCACCCATTTGTGGAGCCAAAAGTTACATCTCCCGTGACCGGTCCGCATTCTGTTTAGTGACGTCCAAATCCTTCTTGAAAGATTGAAACGATGAGGTTTCCTGCAGGGATCGGTGATCAATTCTAGCTCATGAGAGTTTGATGTAGTCCATTCTTCTCGCCAAGTTTCGTCCATATTGAACTTTCCCATAAGGAATTGCATCTGGAAATTTTCACAATTGAGGATTCTGAGGGATACCTGAGCTTGGCGTGTTTTCTATTTTTTTTATTGACTTTGGAATGTACCCTCTAAGTCATGTGATTTCAATCCTTAGTTCATGAATCTTAAAAAGTAAAAAGACTCCAAATCCCTCTGCTCTAATTTCACACGTAAAGTAGAGCGAAATAATCCAAGCAAAATATGTGGCATTTTGCATTGTTAGTGGAAATTCGAGTTTCCAAAAGAAAGACTCTTGTTTAAACATTGGAAGTAATTTCAACGCCTTGCAAACATATTTAGTGCATTAAGCCGTGAAAAGTATAAATGGAAATTTGGAAAACGGGTGTCGAGTCTAACAATTTGCTCACCTCTGTATTATGTATAGGGACACTTCTTGTACCATAAATCCTGTATTTTAGCCTCTTTATATCTGGATAATTGTTGAAAATATTTGCCTTTTGCAGTGAATTTATAATTGTGAATCTGTATGAAATGAAAAGTAAACACAGTAAACTATGCGTTAACGTGGCCTAACATTACCTTACCTGGTGTACTAAACATGCCAAAGCTCATTGCATTACAAATTACTGTACTCTCAATTCATATTTGGGAAATAATCACATTTTTGCTGTCTGTATATTTACAGTCGTCATTTCCTGGAACATCGAAAAGTCAAGTGGAGTAATAAATCTATACACATCGGTGCCTTGCTGCGAGTACTGAGCGATTCCTCGATCGTATCTTCAACAGTGGGAGCCTTCCCTACAGGACATAGCTCTGATTTATTACATACGGAGCTGGCAAGCTATCTTAGTTAAGATAATTACGACTTGTACCGTAGGCTATTTAGAATCCCATGAACAGGGTTAGGTATGCAACAAACCATCAAATTTTCCTTCTTCTCAAGAAAAAGTCTTACAGTAAATGTGTTCGTATGCTTCAGCGCCGTGCAATTTTTACTTGTGGGGGAATCTCCAAGATACAATCTGCATACTCTGGAGGCTCTCGAGAACGAAATAACTGCACAGATACAAAATATCAGTGAGGGTGAATTACAGCGAGTGAACCAAAACTTCCTAAGTAGCTAAGAAAATGAAGGACAGCATTTCCAGCAACTACTCTGAAATAAATGTAAGTGATTATATATCATCATATATATTATTTCAGTAGTATGGATCCCTCCTGTGGCGCTCACAAGCGACCGATCGTGGCAAATGAGCATTCAAATGAAAGAGAATATACATTACCAGTGACGCATTGCACTCTAATTTCATAAACATCTATAATTTATTTAAAAAATAATTAAAAAAAACTGTACAAAATGTGCGATTTGCAGATACTTGTGCTGCAGGAAGATACACTCCATAATTGCTGTCCACTTCACATTTTGGCCCCTGTGACGCCTGTTTCATGTCATTCTACCATTCAGAGGTCTTTCCTTTATCATTTTGCATGGATTTCAGAAACAGTAATTTAATGGAATGAGTATTCAAATCGTATAATTTCATAAATATCGAATAACCGGTGAGTGTTACAGCTAAGCTGTCAATCAATGGACTCAGCACACAAATGACATTAGCAGTGACGAATTGCATTCTAATTTCATAAATATCAATTTTTGTAAGAAGTGTGCCATTTGCAAATAGGCCTACTGTTGATGTAGGAAAATACGGGACATCATTGCTGTTCATTTTGCATTTTGGCCGTAGGACGCATGAAACGTAAATAATGTTCTATAATCATTTGGTTCAAATAAAAACATAACAACCTTTCTCCTTAAGTCTCTTATTATAAACCTATTGGGGAAAGTGTGGCTTATGAACATGTGAGATTTCTCGCATGGGTCCGCTAGTGATTATTAAATGCGTTAAAAAGTGTAGCATAGTTGGACACTACGCTGCTGTTAGCGCCAGTGCCTTGCTCGACAGGCAGCTAGCCACAGTGGCCCCGCCGTGGATGCGAAGTTCCGTTCTATAGAGAAGGCTCTCACTGTAGTGTGCCTGTTCGCACCACTTAGCTGTTCAAATCCTAGCTATCACATCACTGTTCAGACAATCAAATGTTTTTACCATTTCTTATGCTGATTCTCCGTTTTCTAACTTATCAGTCATTTCTAATTTCTTTACTATGGATAGAACAACTTGTTTACGCTTTTCTGGTGTGTCTTGCTACTGGTAAATTGAGTCACAATAAAAACAGTTGCCAAGTGCTCACAATAAGCAGTGCGATACTGAAGAGCGACTAACCAGACAATTGGCGAACTGCCCGAGGCATGGTAAATATGATCAACAATGCATTCCTT
The DNA here is from genome assembly GCA_946902985.2 of Meconema thalassinum. Classification (NCBI taxonomy): domain Eukaryota; kingdom Metazoa; phylum Arthropoda; class Insecta; order Orthoptera; family Tettigoniidae; genus Meconema; species Meconema thalassinum. The sequence goes on from OX336400.1 coordinate 3,028,799, forward strand.
TTGACTATGTTTAACTGTGAGCTTTGCTGGGTGGGAATTTTTATAAATTAGCACAGAACCAGTTTTCTTTTCGAAGCACTCATGGGTAATCGGCAAACCGGATATTCCATAGTATATATTTACTATACATACATAAGTGATATAACAAAAATACTGTGATTCATGTTTAAATAATAATGCAACTGGCAAGCACTTCTTAGTGTCTTGTCATGAAACTGTGGCAATGATGTCAAGGTGTAGTCTCACAGCTTGGCCTGCTATGTTGCTACATTTTGTGGGAGAGACTGCAAAATGGAAAGAGCATATACTCGTATATACTATACTAGCAGAAGTACCCGCTCTTCGAACGGTCTTCGGTATTACTAACCAGACGTTATCAATTGAGCTACTGTTGCAATGGTTAGGGACTTGTCATTCCTTCATAAGTTTATCAGAACGAAGTCAGTTTTCTGGGTATATCGCAGACACTGTTAATTTAAGGGCCATAAAATGTGTTTTTCGGAGACACTTTATAGACTCCCTAGTTTTGTGGTACACATTGAGAAGCGCAACATATGCTTTGGTCGTCCTTCTAGGATAATTTTTATTTTTCGCCTATTTTAGCATGTATTTTGAAAAGTTGTTCTTTATACCCACCCTTCTATGAGAAGTACGTTGAAGATTATTCTAAATGATTGGTGTATTGACTCATGGTTACAATACAAAATTTTACGATGTTCCAAGCACCCGCACACGAGTTATAGGCGTACATAAACATAAAGATATATAAACCACACAGTGTCAAACAAAATCATCTTTACGACGAACCCGTTTGTCGACAAAAATATGATTACTTAAAATGCGCTCTCAAACTAAATTCACCTAACGTGTACTTCCTGACTAGAATGCAAATACATTTGCCATTGGAAACAAATGTTTTAAATATCCGTATTGATGTTAGAATTAAACGTTTAAATTATACGCCAAATCAATACATAAACAAATATATATTTTATATATTAGTACATGTTTCGACCCACAGTGGGGTCATCCTCAGCCTAGAAAGAAAATCAATTAAGAATTGGAAAACTAAAATGGCATATGCACCTTAAATCTAAATTAAAATGAAAATTAAAGATAATAATTGATAAAATATAGTAATAAAAATGGATATCCTTACAAAGTAGTATTAATTAAATAAATATAAGATTGGTCTTTTAACAATAATTTTAAAAAAGTAGTTATAAATAAGAACTATTAGACGGTGAGTGTAAGAATGTTAAGCTTTAAATTTTTTATCAAAATATACACAAAATAATTTAGAAAATCAATAAAATAATTCAGCTCGGCCCTTGAGTTAAATAACTTGAATCCTCTTCAATACGGAGACTATTAACGATTTTTAAAAGGTGCCAACCAGTATTATGATGACATGAAATAACCTAACAGATAGGAAAATAAACATGTCAGAAAAATGTATATAAATAAACGAAACATAATTAGCCAGCATATGAAACTGATAAAAATCTACTTTAAATGATTTATTATCACCTACCTCGTTGTTTGGGATGTAGAAATTGGGAAATTCGTACAAGAATTTGAGTTGAAATGCCCAATATGGATATGTGGCAATTCAAATAAATGTCCAAAACGTTGAGAAGAGAAACCGGGAATCTTGAGATGGAATTGCGGTATCAGAAGTTCCACTTTAAAATTGCCTCCACATATCCATATTGGGCATTTCAACTCAAATTCTTGTACGAATTTCCCAATTTCTACATCCCATACAACGAGGTAGGTGATAAATCATTTAAAGTAGATTTTTATCAGTTTCATATGCTGGCTAATTATGTTTCGTTTATTTATATACATTTTTCTGACATGTTTATTTTCCTATCTGTTAGGTTATTTCATGTCATCATAATACTGGTTGGCACCTTTTAAAAATCGTTAATAGTCTCCGTATTGAAGAGGATTCAAGTTATTTAACTCAAGGGCCGAGCTGAATTATTTTATTGATTTTCTAAATTATTTTGTGTATATTTTGATAAAAAATTTAAAGCTTAACATTCTTACACTCACCGTCTAATAGTTCTTATTTATAACTACTTTTTTAAAATTATTGTTAAAAGACCAATCTTATATTTATTTAATTAATACTACTTTGTAAGGATATCCATTTTTATTACTATATTTTATCAATTATTATCTTTAATTTTCATTTTAATTTAGATTTAAGGCGCATATGCCATTTTAGTTTTCCAATTCTTAATTGATTTTCTTTCTAGGCTGAGGATGACCCCACTGTGGGTCGAAACATGTACTAATATATAAAATATATATTTGTTTATGTAGTGATTTGGCGTATAATTTAAACGTTTAATACTTCCTGACTTGAAAATAATATTGAAAACCTCGTAGACGAAACGCAATATATGTCAAATTAAAACTGACTCTCACCGTTATGGAAAGTCCCCATCCCCAGGAAGACCCCCTTAATAAATTATAATTGCTTGTGGTGCATGAAAATTCGGGATTTTTAGCCTCCAATGGCCCAAATTCCCAAATTCCCAAAAGCACTATTCCAACACTATTCCAATCCAGGAATTTTTGAAATAATGTTGCTGTTTGGCGATATAATAGACCTTCTGTACAACATATCACATATCACACGTGTAAGTCACGTGTAAAAATTCTAGGGTACCTCTTGACCCCCTTAATCACATTGTTGAATTTTACAGTCTATGTTTGATTCCACGATAACCTTATAGCCATTTGCAAACTTTTACAGAAATGTAATAAATTGAGTGGCATTGCTTCTTACAGAAATAGATGGAAAGTTGGATGCCACCTCTTGTGATACTGTTGTCATGGTTACCGGCTTGCATTACTTCATTAGTTTCTTCTGGTTCTTCTTCTTTTGGATGGGCCAGCTAAGGACCACGACGTTCAACTTTTCAGCTTGGCGAGGGACTTGATGTTTGCCCAATATTCGTGCATTCTCTGGCTATGTTTCTCCTTTGTCCAGATGATGCTGGTTTTCTTACAGGGTGGTCTGTCCTGAAAACACTTCTGTTTAATTATCTTTCTGAGATGTGATCAGATTGTTAATATCACCTTTCATTATTTTCAGTTCTTGGATATCCTTGTTAACTACTGTTAGCGACGGTGTCAAGCTCTTTCTATTCCCCCAGTAGTTGAGAAGCCGGTTGGTTAGTCTTGTTGGGTTCATCCATGAGACATGTCCGTAGAAAGCCAGACGTCTCTTCCTGGCCACATCTGTGATTTTCTCAGTATATCTATATAGCTCCTGATTTGGTGTTCTTCTGTACTCGTCATCTATTTATTAGTTTATTAAATTAAATTAGTTTTCTGGGAATATCTCAGAAACGTGGTTTTAGAGCCTTAAAACGTAGTAGCCACCGAGGGGCTGAAAATGAGTTTTGTCTCGTCCTTGTACGTCATAATATAATAATAATCATCATAATAATTTAATAATATAGGGATAGCGATATAATAGACCTTTAGTACCCCTTGACCCCCTTAAGCGCATTATATACGTATTGATGAATTTTACAGCTTAAGTTGGTTCCGTGATAACCTTATAGCCGTGTGCGAACGTTCACAGTAATGTAATAAATGGAATGGCATTGCATTTTACAGAAATAGATGGACTTCAGAGATTGTGTTGCCATGGTTACCGGCAAGCGTTCTTTCAATAGCTTAATAAATGAAATTAGTTTTCTGGGTATATCTCAAAAACTGTTGGTTTTAGGACCTTAAAATGTGGTTTTCGGGGCCCGTAAGGCTCCCGAGTTTTGTTTCTCACATTGAGATGCTGAAAATGAGCTTTGTCTCGTCTTTCTACGCCCATTTCAGCATGCAATTAAGGGGTAGGCCCTCTTTTATGTGATGTATGGAGAAGAGTTACATCAATGATTACTTTCGTGCCTCTGATGGACATCTGTACCAAATTTTACGTTGATCCACTCAGCCGTTCTCGAGTGATGCGCGAGCAAAGTTGTACACAGACAGACAAAGTTTTTATTTTTGCGCGCAACCATCATAAACCAGTCTGAAATGCGTTAATAACTCAAACTTTCGTAGAAATTCAGAAAAAACGGACAAACTTTCATTTTTATATATTTAGAGATAACTATTGTAATGGGCACCATGTTGCGACTTCCAGAATATTTCGACACATCTTCGAGTTTCACATCCCCCATACCACAAAACCACCATCAGTTCATATAATATAATTTATACTGTACAGGCTGTAGCCAGCATGCGTTGCAATGCCAATCAAAGAAAGTGTTGGCGTTGTAATTTTGTTTGCTGAAGTGCTTTTGGATACACAATATTTTTTTTCTCTTTCCGTTAACTGCCTCTAAACTATTGTAAAATGGATTTATTAAGTGAGAAACCTTAGCGGGAGTGTACACAACAACTCACCAAAGCGTCGTCGCAATTGGATGAACGGTATATGAATGCATAAAATATATAGACTAGCAACCCGCCCCAGCTTCACCCGGGAACAGTTCTGAATGCATTACGTGATAAGCACTTTTCTTTTTTCGATGTCAATGAACTACAACCTATATCTGTTTTAAGTCTCAGCATGATGGGTTAAAATCACTGACTGGACTATTTTATATTATCATGGAGATGCATGTGCAACGAGTTCTTGTCGGACGTAATTTGAGAATGGCGAAGTGCATGAAACACAATCTTAACTTGACTGTGTATTTTGCGGAACGAAAAGTTCACAGGCAAAATTAAGAAAAGCCGAGGTACACTTCCAGGGAAACTCCAAACACAACCACTCTTCTCGTAAGTCTTAACTCAACACGACTCGACAGTTTGCTGCTGGCTGTATCTGGGGTCATTGGCTCGCCCCTAGCTAGCTCGTAAACTGTCGCCTCAGTAATTGAAATGGAGATTGTTGGAAGAAATGAAAACATAAAAACCCTTATATTGGGTGATGTATTGAAGATAGAGATATGCTCCCGCAGACTTTTTTGAGGAACTTTCCATGCTGAACAATTCTTACACTCATAGTATATTGATATTTTTAACGGTTTGCCCAGCGTAAGCTTAAAAAGTGCACTGACACCAGGTTTTTTTTTCGACTTCTTCACTGAAATTGTTACTGCTCGGCTTCCTTTGATCATAAATAAATAATTTTCTACAGAAACCTTCCTCGAGATATCCTTTACAGGATGGTGAAAACCGCATCAAAATCCATCCAGTGATTCTCGAGATTACCGTGACATCCAAGAATCTGGGACTTTGTTTTATACTCGGTATCACTTTCTTGTGGATACAATAACTACTGTCATTTTACACCACTTGGCACGGCGGGCGAGTGGTTATCGTTTCGGATTACTAACCCCAAGCCTGCTCCTGGCCGTGGTAAGTGATTTTTGATAGGCGGCAAAAATCACGGCATGCATGTCATATGATGTTGGCATGTCAAAGAACCCATTTGAATTCAGTAGGCCGTGTTCATAATGGCAAAATTAATCTCGGGAGTTTCCGCCAACACAAAGTTCCTCGTTTCTCTACTAGAAAATGCTATAGTGCAAGGAGCTTACATATCTAACCTCCTTGACTTTCAGAGTGCTTCAAGGAACAACAAAATTTGACATGCAAGCTGCCCTCTGGTTGCAAATAACAAAGCTTGCACCCGGTAGCATACTATATTATAATATTATTATTTTGCACCAATGACATTAAAGTTTATACATAAAATATAACCATCCAAAATCTCGGTCGAGTTCGTTAAAGGGTGGGAATGGGGGCCTTTTTCGAAAAAGTGAAATATCGCTATAACTTTCTTAGCATGTGAACAAACGAACCCATTCAAAGTTCGTACTAGTCTTCAGATAGACCAGGAGCCAAAACCTATCTCCGCAAAGTTTATTGATAGCACCAACATTGAGAGGGGAAAAAATCATACCTTTCTTAATAGGCGCAATATGAAAACAGTTGAAGAAGGTGAATAGTCAATAGTCCAACGTTTGTCTGAAGGACCCACCCGTACGCTAGGAGCGGAAAGTTTTCGGAATGATAAGAAGATAAGGCTTCTCGAATGCTGCACATGTAGAATATTTGTAGGTACACAACAGTTGGCAAATTTAGTGAATTCTAAATATATTTCTTTGCCCGGTGTAATCTACCTCGGCCTTCCAGTGTGTAGAAAGGGACTTTTATAGTTTTTGAGGTATTTTACAGAATTTGAGGCCAACTCGATTCACATAACCTTATCAGCATTCATTGAACTTCTCTGGGACAGGAGGCAGGGTTTTCTCTTTTGTGCTGTATCATCGCTTCACACTGATCAATTCCTTCAGAGTTGAAGTCCAACATGCAGTATGTTGCGCCGTGACAAACAGTTAATTGGGGCCCAACAAATATCACTTGAGCATTTAATTGTATACCGTATGCTATATCCTTGAATTCTCCTCTCCAAGAAATTTCAAATTAAGTTGGGGAAAGAAGTACAGTATGTTTCCAATCTTAAAAATCATAGTTTAAATTTTCCAAATATACAAATGTTATGAGTAGTGACTGTACTGGTCCTCTTACATCATTTGAGTGATATCTTAAACCACTGAGAACATATTTGGGAAGTTACCTGGACAAAACTTTATTGAAAGAAAAACGGAAGGAAATTAAATAAGTTTATTTTTCATATATTAGACCTCTCTTATCTTTCTGCGGGGGGCGTGGTGGCGCAGTGGTCAAGCTGCATGCCTCTCACCAAGGCGGACCGGGTTCGATTCCCGGTCAATGCATGTGAGATTTTCGATGTGAAATGCCATGTCCTGTGGTTCGGATTCCACGTAAAAAGGAGGTCCCGTGGCTTATGATCGCGAGATTGACGGTCACGTTAAACTACAAGCTTCCTTCTTTTTATCTTTCTGCATAATGCGGCAATTCCATAATTTATAAGATATGCAGAGACTCTGGCTCAGTTCCCCTGGTGGACACTTTAAATGAGAAGTTGGGACTCGGGGCAGTATTTTTCTGCAACCAATTTAAGGAAAAGTTAATTAATTTTTAAGAGTTTTCCTACAATTTTTGGTTTGTTTTCCAAAATTCTGGATTTTTTGAAGTATTTTTTAAAATATTTTTTAGTTTAGACATTTTATTGTAAAACAAATTTAAGGGAAAATAAAATAAAAGCTGATTAAAGAATTTTATTTTCACTTTGTATTCCTTTCCCTGCATTCCTGCAGATAAGGTGTCCTCATTATCCTCATCCTCGATCTATATTACGTTTTTTAATGGGCTAGGGTTCTGCCAGAATCAATACATTCATTGAAAATGATCACTCATGTGGTCATTAGAAATGGTACTGTACATGTTTCGAGGACTCATCCCCTTCATCAGCCAATATTAAGCACTCATCATCATCTTGTACAGTTTCCAGCCCCAGGCTGGGTCTGTTGGGAACATAAGCCTTGCCACTTAGTTTTTTCTTCCCACCACCTCTCCGCTGTCACTCTGGTCCAGTCCTCGCCTCTCTTCTTGACACATTCCTCCACTCCTTTCAGCCATCTATCTCTTGGTCTTCCCCTTGGTCGTTTCTTCTGCATCTGCATCTCATGTATCCTCTTGGGAATTTTCTTCTCATCCATTCTCTTTAAGTGTCCATACCACCTCAGTCTTGATGTCTCAATCCTACCTTGCAAGGGTTCCTCTTTCACCATTTCCCTGACCTTTTCATTCCTCACCCTGTCTCTTCTTGTTACTCCGATCCTACTTCGCAGGAACTTCATTTCACCTGCCTGTATTCTGCTTATGTCTCTTTTCTTCATTGTCCACGTTTCTGAAGCATAGGTCAGTATCGGGATATAGTAGCTTCTGTATAACACTTCCTTGCTTTTTTGTGGGACATCTTTATTCCACACTAAGCTCCTAATGCTTCTCAGAAATGCTTCTGCCTGTCTGCCACGTTCCGTAATCTCTTTGTCATTTCTCCCATTTTCCTCCACTATACTTCCCAAGTACTTGAGACTTTCCACCTTCTTCAGCTGTCCACCTCCAAGTGTTATCCCACTCATTGGTCTGTCCTTTTTCCTGGTTGTTAACAGGATCTCACATTTACTGATGTTGAACTTCCATCCGTACTCTCCCACTGTTACTTCCCAAGCCTTCAGTTGCTCCTGAATTACCTCCTCCTTGTTTCCCCAGACCATGAGATCATCTGCAAACACCATTGCTTTCATCTTATCTTCTCCTATCTTTCCTGCTATCCATGTCATTACCTCGTCCATAACCACAATAAAGAGAAGGGGTGACAGCGCACTACCCTGTTTCAGACCACTCATTTGTCTGAACCAGTCTGTTCTTTCCCCTCCAACTTTCACACAACTCACACTTCCACAATACATCTCCTTCACTCTGCCTACAGTCCCTTCCCTTTTTCCACTCCCATGTTCTCCATTGCTTTCCAAACCTTCTCCCTACACACACTATCATAGGCCTTTTCGATGTCCAGGAAGGCCATCAACAGATCCTCTCCAAATTCGTAGTGGTGTTCCTAAGCACTAAATGAGAAAATTATTTGATTAGCGTAGCACTAAATTGTCAATAGGCACTGAACCTAGTATGGTGCACCATATAGATAGGATATTTGAAATGATTAAGGCACAATACAGGAAACTGGGCAGTTCAATTCAATGTAGTTGTGACATGTACGCAATGAACATGTGGAGTGCTTCTTTATGGTCTGTAAACGTCATTGAAGACTTGTAAGTGTTCAGTTTTCGATGCAATCACAGTTCTGTTATGAATCAATAAGTAATGTGATGGAAATATCACCATTGTGTAGAAAACCAATGAAGATGCTTTGCGGAAGTGAAGTGAATGCCAATATCAAGTTTGGCAGAAGTAAACGATATACAAAGCAGTAGAAGTGGGTCTCCATTCAGCCTAAAGAGGAAAGGAAAAGAGGGAATTTAAATATGAATAAGGGAGAATTTAGAGAATGAAATACATTGACAAAATTATGAAGTTTAAAAATATAACCTGCTTTGAGTAACGTTAATGAGTATAAATTAATAAATTGTTAACTTACATGAGCTTAGATCGGGTATTTAAGTCGGATATGATTCGTCTTTTATTTAATATTATTACCAAGATTTATGGATGCAGCAGAGGTCAATGCTCAAAAATATAGTAGTATTAAACGAAAATCGTGGTAGTGTTAGTTCTGGATAAAGTCGTAAAGCAGGAGTGGTGTGCTACTGTAAGTAAGAGATTCTATAAGAGGAAAACTATGTGTAAAGTGTAAATTAGTTTGGTAATATATTTAAAATACCAGGGAATAGGGGAATTGGGGGGGGGGGAGGGGGGGTGTTGGGGGGGGGGGGGTGTTAGTTTATGAATGGAAGGATGTATTGCTGTAAAATTTATAAAATGTGTATGATGATTTTTTTTTATCAAATGGCATTTAAGATTTTTTTAAGGTGGTTGATTTTTATTATTGGATTTAATTGTTAAGTTGTCTGTAAGTGTGTCAAACAAAACATTTGATTTGAAAATGATTTCATTGAGATCCAGTGGGTCTGGAATTCTGTGCGCTGTGTTAATTTCGATGGATTCCAGTATGTTCATCATGGTTCCCTTGTTGGTGTAATGTAAGATTTTTAAATCTTTTTTCTATATTAGTGAATTTGTGGCCTGATTCTTCCATACGGGTGCCATGGCTGAATATTTTCTGTATTTTGTGGCATCTAAGTGTTCATTATATCTTGTGGTAAAAGTCCTTCCGGTTTGGCCTATATAATTACTAGTGTTACATTCATTGCAATCTAATCTGTAAATACCTAATTTGCTGAATCTATCCTTTCTGTTTATCATATTAGAATTAAAAAATAAGTTATGATTGGTTTTACTTGATTTGGGCCGGCTCCGTGGTGTTGGGGTAGCACGCCTGCCTCTCACCCGGAGGCCCCGGGTTCGATCCCCGGCTCCGTCAGGGATTTCGAAACTGACGTGAGGGTTGGAACGGGGTGCACTCAGCCTCGTGAGGACAATTGAGTAGCTGTCTGACAGTGCCCCGATCACGAATACCAAGATTAACGGCCGAGGGGACCCGACGCACTGATCATGCGTCACCCCAATATCTGCAGGCCAAATGGCTGGGCAGCGGTCGCTTGGTTGGCCTTAGCCCGTCATGGGCTGTATAGTGCCAGGGGTTGACTTTTTTTTTTGTTACTTGATTTGTAAGCTATTTTCATATTATGTTTTATGAATTTGTTAGTGATGTAAGTATAAGGATTGAAATATGTGAATATTGTGTATGTTGACTTTTCCTTTTGATCAGGTGTGTGATGGGCTTATTTTTAAATTTATTAATAATATTGTTAATGTATAGAAGCCTCCGTGGCTTAGGCGGCAGCACGCCGGCCTCTCACCGCTGGGTCCGTGGTTCAAATCCCGGTCACTCCATGTGAGATCTGTGCTGAACACAACGGAGGCAGACAGGTTTTTCTCCGGGTACTGCAGTTTTCCCTGTCAAAATTTCCTTCCAGCAACACTCTCCACTATCTTTTCATTTCATTCGTCATTAATTTAATCATTGCCCCAGAGGAGTGCGTCAGGCCTCGGCATCCGGCACAGTTCATATCCTCGCCGCTAGATGGGGGCTTCATTCATTCCATTCCTGACCCGGTCGGAGACTGGAAGCAGGCTGTGGATTTTCATTTCATTGTTAATGTATTGACGGATGTAGCCGTTAATTCTGGCAATTTGATGAATAATTGTGATCTCTTTGTCGAAATCTTGCTTGGATAGGGGTAATTTCATGCCGTGCCCAGTCTCCCGACATTGGCGATAAATATGGATAGTGTTCGTCTAACCTCAGCAACATGGTATAGCTCAGCAATTCTTCTAGGTTTGTGCGGTGTCTTGTGTGGGGTTTCGCCTAGGACACCAAGCTGGTTCATCAGCGGGCTCTTGGTGTCCCCACCTGGACCCCCACTGGAATAGCGAACTGTGCACTACCTCCCTTTATATAAAAAGCAACTGCACCTCTTTACTGCTAGAACTAAAAGCTCAAGCTGTTCAATAGTTCTTGTGCCAGTGCAGTCTTGAAGACTCCGAAGACAAGACGTCCTTTTCCTTCCCGCTCTTCGATGCCCATCAATTTTGCCCTTTAAAATGAGGTGTAATATTGCGTATTTTGCACCACATAACACATGACACAGTGATCCTACAGATACACCCAGTACTGCATCACCAATTAACCGTAGCTGTGATGCTCTGCCATTCGAATACCATAAAAATGTCCACGACTATTCCATGAAATATCCAGAGCACCATTTGAAATCTGTTCACAAGAATTTCAAATGTGTACGAAGCAACAGTCACCTGAGCAAGATTAAGAAAAACATTAAAAGTGCTGGAAATAAGAAGGAGAATTTTTTAAGTTATTAACAACTTTGTATTTATGAAACATTTATAAAAAATAGACGTGAAAACCATGCTGTTCATGATTGTGACCTGCGGCGATGGGCAAGACTGAGATAGGCATTAGCCACAAGGCAAGCAATCGATGGCTACACCTCTTACTAGATATCATGAGAAACATAAAATGTTGTCACGACCACCTTTAATATTTATTTATTTAGATCATTTAAATCAAAGCAAACACACTTAAGTCATCAAACAACTGACAGGGAAGTTAGTTACCTTCCTCCTCTCCCAAAATCTCTTAATTCTTCAGAATCCCTTTTTCTTCTCTATTTGCAATTTGTTGCATTGTAATATTCCACTCATATAAATCATTTTGAACTTCCTTGAACAAATTTCTTTTATTAAACTTTTCCAAACGTAGCTAAATAGCTGTTTTAATAGCTATAGTCTATTGCCATGTAATCTCGATAAATGACGAAAGGCAATTCTCCATTTTCTTATCGTGTCTATTATTGAATCACTTTCCCGGTAGACAACTGCGTTAGGCAACAATCTCTATTGTCCATCTACCTTTAATATTCAAAAAGTCTATCCTGAGAACAAACTGGAAGATCAAGCTCATTCGTCCCAAATATTTCCTGTTTTTTTTTTCAGGGAGCAATTTGGAATGCTGACCAAACTGGATTACAAGAGGAAATGGATACATACATGGGTCATACACTCAAAAAGAGAATATCACTTGAGAATAAACAAATGTAAAAATAACTTTGAACATAATTTATTGTTAATTTATAATTTTCAGTCCATCAACACATTCAAGTTCATGATTTTTAATTTGAGTGATTTGAATATTTTAGCTTTGTGATTTGTCTGACTGGCATTAGATATGCGAAGTTGTGAAGTCATTATTTCAGTGTAGCCTGCACAAACTGTGAACACTTGTGATTTGGAATCACTACTTTAGTAGACTATTATTAATGATTTTGTGGTACAAATTTCATAATTGTTTTCTTTTTTCTTTTTTAGACTGTTACCCAATTGCTGCAGGAAGACATCAATGTTTGAATATTTGTATTCTTCAAAAGTTTTAAAATAAACCATGATGGTTCGATAATTAGTTCTATATTGAAACAATTCATTGAAACAATTTGTTAATTTCTGTCTGCCCAGACAATACATTTTATATCTCCTTATATTTTATTAGGATATGTTTCGAGCTTGATTTTTAGCTCATCTTCGGCAATATATACTGTAATTTAACGTTTAGAGTGTTATCAACAAAGTGGTTCATCGTTACACGCAGGCCTTTGTATTTCCACATTGCAGCTGTTTGAAGAGATATTATCTGAAAGTAACATTTATTTGTCGACAGTCCGTACAACCATTTACTTCACTTTTTTAATCTCTATGGTGATGCAAATTACGGTATTCATGGAAATGCGACTTCTGTGGGCTGGAATGGCTGACAACAGACCAACGCAAAAATCGAAATTAGGCTAAAAACTCTTCATATCAATTCCTAAAGCCTTGTTATATAAGCATACACAAGTCAGCAAGTTGCTTACAGTGTAATAGCTGCCACAGGCAAATGTCCGTTAATCGTGTTGCCTTGGAGAACACAGATACCTCTACTAGAGCTGATGATAAGCTAATATCGGCTAATATAATCGATTAATCGACCCACTGAATAATAGATTAATCACCTAACCGAAAAATTGAATATGAGACACGAGATAACAAAAAAAAGTAAAAAAATGCTCAAGTTGAGTTACGCTTATTTTCGGAATGATGTATAGAAACCTATAAAAGTTACTTTTCGCCTAAATTTACAAAGTGTCCCTCCTTGTTTATGTTAACAAGAGTCGGAGACAGTGGAACGACGAACATCAATCAAATTGGGAAGGGTTTCGAAAAAAGAAAACGAAGAGTTTTCATCAAAGATTCTGAATTCTTGTTCAATGTTTACAATTTAAAGTTTTGTTTTACTTTGTTTTATCCTAGTTTTCACAAAAAAGATACATTATTTAAAAATACAATAAATCAAATGTCTGTGGGAGCGTAGTAAAATACTGCCAAACTTGGGAGGACTTTTGTTTCTTTCTTATCACAAACTTCGATAGACAATATCATCTGATCTATACCAAATTTTGCAACATTATACCTTTATGTATGAAGAATCTCATGACCAAACTACAAGGTCAGCAGCCTAATACTTTGCGGATGGCGGCCATGTATGTGTGCAAATTGATTCCCCCTATCAATTCAAACACGGTAAAACCGATTTGTACGAAATTTGGTACAGAGGTAACACTAGCAAAGGGCATCTCAGTGTCATGTTTTATATCGCCTCCATCTTGACGGAAAGAGAATGGCGACCACCCAAATGTTAAAAGCTTAAATCAAATTACGACCAACCTAATCATTTGATCTCTACCAAATTTTGCAACAACTTACTTTTTTGTGGGAAGCATCTTTTGATTGAACTACAAGGTCATCAGCACAATAGTTTGCAGATAGCGACCATGTATGTGTGCAAATCATTCCCCATATCAATTCAAACACGGTGAAACCGAATTGAATGAAATTTTGTAGAGAGGTAGCACTAGCAAAGGGCATGTTGAATATCCGTATAACACGTTGTATTTCAACAAGCTACTACAACCAACATTCAATTATACTCCGTGAAAAGGACAAAGAGTTATAACAATACCCATGCATTTAGGAGAAAGTAGGCTATATGTTCTTTATTGAACATCTTGTTTAATATTTAAATTTAAAAAGCAAGCTCGAAACTTGTCCTAATGTAAATAAGGATAAATAAGTTGTATTGAAGACAAAGGGAGAAGGACTCATGAATACCAACTATTCATGGACAGAAAAAGGTGGTGAGGACTCGTTAACAGCACCCGGGCGACTGGAGCTGGAATTTGTCATGTTGTATTGACTGGGCGAACAGGACCTGAAATTATATTCTCTCTCACTTACTTTGAATTTGATGTGAGTACAAGTGTTTTCTTAATTGTAACATTACAACAGTATCTATAATACAGTATTAATCATCCATGGAAACTCTTGAGATGTCTGGGGAAGTGTTCACAGCAGTGGTCTGGACCTGGAAACCACACCATAGGTCAACTTGACAATTTACTGAAAAATAAACAGCAATTATGTATTTTAAAAGAAAGCTTTATCATCTTGGCTTACAGGATTGAGCCGCATCGCATATCGGTTATTATTTCCCGACGATTTGGCTGACATTGCAGCAGCCTTAATCATGGGTAGGTACGAGTTAGTGTCCGTTTTGGTGTTGGTTTATGAGTACGGACACCAACTCGTACCTACCCATGATTAAGGCTGCTGCAATGTCAGCCGAAACGTCGGGAAATAATAACCGATATGCGACGCGGCTCAATCCTGTAAGCCAAGATGATAAACGTGACACTGGCCGCGAAAGAAAGCTTTCCAGTCGGTCGACACATATTGTACCCAGTTGCATTAGGTGGGAAAATAAGTATGTACACACCCTGACCTGAAAGGAATACATAAGATACCGTATTAATCACAAAACAACAAGCTCATATGTGCTGCGGGGGTTTGCTGCTTAACTGAATGACAAGTTCCGATCGTCAAGTGATTATCAGACCCTGCTCTCTTAGGCTTAGATAATTTAAATAAGTTAACAAGTCGGTAATCTAAATATTATATTGTGCGTAATTGTATTACATAACCATTGCACCTTAATCGCAGGACGATTGGAACATGTCTTCCAATTAAGTACCCCACTCCCCACCCCTATTTTTATATACAGAGGGACCCATGTAAACCTGAACCACCTGTGAGTCATAACATTTCAACAAATAATTGGACACATGTGGAACGGGAGATGTTAATACACAATTCGGAGATTGCATACATACATAAGAAAAAGTCCGGCGAGGTTAGATCAGGTGATCGGGGAGGTCACTTATTTTTTGAGATTATTCGGTCACCAAAGAAACTGGATACAATAACATGTTGGGAGATGCCCTCCACCAGCATCCATACACAACTGGACTCTTTTCACCGTATTCCATGACGTTCTGTGAAGTGTATCTTCCAAGGTTCTTTATTTCGTGTTTATAGACCTCACGGAGTTCAGCAGTTTTCCGAACTCTATTTTTGCTCACTGTGCCTTTAAGATTCCCTCATAGGGAAAAGCCAGGTGATCGGGGGGAGGGGCACAACATTTTTTGTGATTATTCGGTCACGAAAGTAAACTGGTTACAAGTTGGCTGGAAGCGTTAGACGTTGCTCCATCTTGTTCTGTCAGTTTGACGTCATCCAGCTGCTCTGTAAATGCTGGACAGAGGAGCACATGCTAGTGCTACTGATTCTCCCAGAGCCACATTAAAACAAATGTACCGTTACGAGCTTTCAGAGGGAAATTGAAAATGAAAATCCAAAGCCTGCTTCCAGTCGACCGACCGGGTCAGGGAATGGAATTAATGAAGCCCCCATCTAGCGGCGAGGATATGAACTGTGCCGGCTGCCGAAGCCTGTCGCAGTTCCCTAGGGGCAATGATTAAATGTATGACAAATGAAATGATAGTGGAGAGTGCTGCTGGAATGAAATTGTGACAGGGAATACCGGAGTACCCGGAGAAAAACCTATCTGCCTTCGCTTTGTCCAGCACAAAACTCACATGGAGTGACTAGAATTTGAACCACGGACCCAGTGGTGAGAGGTCCGCGTGCTGCCGCCTAAGCCACGGAGGGAAAGCAAAGTTGAAGTGACGTTCCTAAAAGTCACCAGAACCGTATGTTTACCCATATTGTTTATTCCCTTCAATACAAGCTATCAAATATTACAGCACACTATCTTGCAATAACAACTACAAGAGGTTATTTGCGCGCGAACTTCACAAAAGTAAACAGACTGGCTACCGTCACAGAACTCACAAGAAAGAAGAAACATACAAGAATAACACAACTTATAGTTGTCAACATTATTGTAGTGACATCAGGAATACAGGCCGGACGTTTGTTTTAGACGAGTGAAAAATCTTAATGGAAGCCTGGAGACGAGTTACTACAGTACCTGTGTTGTTATCACCTGCCCCATGCGGAATTCAACGGAATAACTTTGTGACAAGAAAGAAGAAACCCAACCCTTTCAATTTCAATCATAAAACGTTTTTCACCAAAATGAACAAAATATTGATGTTTATCTCTGGAGTGTCACCTTAAATGAACATTTATGAGCAGTTCTAATAGCGAGCTGCAATGTGGAACATGATGTAATCTCTCTTCATTTGAGAAACAGTTGAACTTGGACATTATACGAGGGATTCTCAATAACATATTCCCTAATCGTCTATTACTTCGACAGTTCGGAAATCCACGGACTAACATGGTGAATGTGATGCTACGAGTCATACAATGTAGCAGAAGAATTATACGAGATAAGTTCATAAATATATTTCCGAAACTTCAAATGAGAATGGAGTCGACTACTACAGTTTGGTCAAACGTGTCTGAATTGAGCATGAATGCACAGATGGAAGAGTAGAAACTGAGCAGGAAACACTGCAACGAGAACGTGGACAATCTTATAATTTATTACGCAACTTATTTGGAAAATGCCAAAGCTACTTAAGTCACTCTATAAAATTATGAGAATGAGAAAGGAGCTTCTAGAACGTCGGAACAGGTCTGCATGACCAAGAAGAAAAATAGGAGGAGCAAAGGCGGATCAAGCTCAAACCTTGAATAACACAGTTCGTGATAGGACGAGGAAGGAGTTGGAGACCGGATCACGGAGTTTTAGCAGTGGGAGGAGATATGGAGATCCAGTTGCTGTCAACATCGAGGCTATGGGTGCTTCATCGGAAGCAGAGTACGACGAAAGGTAGAAGTCACCTCATATTATGTATATTTGCAGTAGAACTTTGAAAGAACTTGAGAACCATTTATCGATGTTCTTTTTTCTTTGAAGATTTATTAGGGTTGTACGTATTTAGATTTCCAGCTGTAGTTATTGAGGTGACGTTTGCTATTTAGCTGATTATTATTACTATTTCCATTAGGTTTTCGAAATGATTTAATTATCTGTTTTTTTCCTTCGGTCTAGCTTAAGTGCAGCAGAAAAGAGGAGAATTGAAGCATTTGAAATGTGGTGTTACAGGAGAATGATGAAGATCAGATGGGTAGATAGGGTTACAAACAAAGAGGTATTAAGACGAGTGGGAGAGGAGAGATGTTTCTGTCGACTGCTAATGAAGAGAAGAGATAGGTTGGTAGGACATATACTAAGACACCCAGGAATAGCAAGCTTAGTTATGGAAGGAAGGGTCGAGGACAAGAACTGTAGGGGTAGACCAAGGTTAGAATATGTTAAACAGATTGCCTCGGATGTAGGGTGTCGGAGCTATGTAGAGATGAAACGATTAGCTCAGGACAGGGAGACATGCAGAGCTGCATCAAACCAGTCAAAAGACTGAAGACTCAAACTACTACTAGCTTAAGTCGGTTCGGAGACTTTTATGACTCGACAGGTTTCAAGTTATCTATGAAACGTTCCAGGGAGCGTTATTTTGGACAGTTTAGATTATGTTAGTTTATTCGATACGATTTGTGATATTCCCCGCTCCCCTCCCCCTTGGGACTACAGCCCATGAAGAGCCTAGGCCATAGGTGGGCAGCTCCTGGAGCCAACTGCCTGAGCGAGAGCGGAGCCAAGGAGCCGGGACCAGCTGACTGCTCGCTAATAGCTTGTGCTAGGTGGCAATATGTGCAGTCAAGGCTGAGTAGGCCTATTATATGTACGGCTGTACGCTAAATATGAATCACTAACAAGCTTAGCACATTTTTATGAACAGTTTTCGCAAACAGATTTCCCAAACATGCACAAAATGACTGCCAAACTTCTATCAATGTTTGGTTCAACATATCTGTGTGAGAAACTGTTCTCTCTAATGAAGATAAATAAATCTCCACGAAGAGACACTCTAACTGACGCACATCTCACTGCCGTTCTTCAAATTGCAAGTGCAAGATCGATCGCTCCAAATGTAACCCATCTGCTTCAGCGAAAGAATACGCACACCTCCTCATCATCTGCAAAATGACAATTTAGATATATAAGAACACATAGGCCTATGTGTTGTTTATAGTGAATGTTATTTATTCATGTATTTATTTCTGTTTTCCTACAGCAAGTTTTCGTTCCTTGTGTTCTAAACATGTTGTTAGGTTGGCTTATAGTAGTTTCAGGACTATCGGTAGTGGGCAAAGGAGTGTGTACTTAACAGCTGTCAAAGTACTTATTTTTGTTTCCTACACAGAACCTAATAAAAGGAATATAATTACGCGTATGTACGTAGCACCATAATCTAATGCACAACAAACAGGGCACAAGTATAAAGCTGTTGTGATACGCCGCAAGCTGTGCAAGCAGCTACAAGGTTAACTTCGGTGAGAGCGCATACTCGGCTCCTTCTCCAGCCGGAGCGGGAGCGCTGCTCAATGAGCCGAATTGTGCCCATCTCTGGCCTAGGCCTTCCATGCGACCGCTGCCATACCTGAATTACAGATAACACACACTAATACAGCCATCACAATTAACACCGGTTATCAGACAGATTCTACACACACCCAAAGTACATGGGGCTACATGACTGAGTTGTCGCAGCCCCTAAACTGAGGAACCAACCAACCTAAGTACAAACAAAAGAGTGAAATGTTAGCTTTGATATTTGTTGAATGGAAGGTCGAAATGCGAGATATTTCCCGTCGTGAGAAATTGGTGCAATCGACCAAAGTAGAATTCATAAATAACTCTCTTATTACTGTTTCAGGGGCAGATGATCCCCATGTTCCGCCCCTTAAGCAAATAAATCTCTCTCTATATAAAAATGAAAGTTTGTCTGTTTTTTCTGAATTTCCACGGAAATTTGAGTTATTAACGCGTTTCAGACTGGTTTATGACGGTTGAGCGAAAAATAAAAGTTTTGTCTGTCTGTCTGTCTGTCTGCTGTCTGTCTGTGTACAACTTTGTACGCGCATCACTCGAGAACGCTGAGTCGATCAACGTAAAATTTGGTACAGATGTCCATCAGAGGCACGAAAGTAATCACTGATGTAGCTCTTCTCCGTACCTCTCATAAAAGAGGGATTACCCCCTTTAAATGCATGCTGAAATGGGCGTAGAAAGACGAGACCAAGCTCATTTTCGGCGTCTCAATATGAGAAACAAAACTCGGAGGCCCTACGGGCCCCGAAAAACACATTTTAAGGTCCTAAAACTAACAGTTTTTGAGATATTCCCAGAAAACTAATTTCATTTAATAATCTAATGAAAAGTCTCCCATAAGTCCAACTCCTCGTCCACGTCGTGGGAGACGGGCAACGGCACAAAGTAGGGGATCGCCTGTAGGGGCGAAGTACAGTGGGGACTTCGCGTGCCCCGGGACCGTTACGGTAGCTGTGAAGGTCCTACAGGAACCCTGAAAAGTGACGGCTAACGGGGCTCTGGTGAAGCTACGATAGGCCCAGCAAGCCAGTAGTGGATGAAACCAAATGCTTTCAAAAATGGAACGAGCCTCGAACATGATGGATTTAATAGACGACGACACGGCTGTACACACGGACTAAGATTTGGAACTTTAAACCTAAGAACGCTGACGGGGAAGGTGGAGGAGATAGTGGATATGATGGAAAGAAGGAAGTTGGATTTATTGGGATTGGCAGAAACAAAGTGGAAAGGGGAAGGAAGGAGAGAATTGAGAAAAGGCTATAGACTGTACTGGAGTGGGAACGAAGACGGAAAGAGGAATGGAGTGGGAGTAGTAGTACGAGATGGTTTAAAAGAAGTGAGGAGAATAAGTGATAGGTTGATGAAAGTGAAAGTAACACTGAGGGGAGAGACCGTAGAAATAGTGCAAGTGTATGCTCCACAAGTTGGCTGCGCCTCTGAAGAGAAGGGGGAGTTTGAAGAGGAATTGCAGAAGCAGCTGGTAGGAAGAAATATGATTGTTATGGGGGATCTGAATGCCCATGTAGGTAGAGAAAGACAAGGTTATGAGAGTGTTCTAGGACCAGAGGGTTGGGGCGGAAGAAATGAGGAAGGAAAGAGACTGTTGGACTTCTGCCAGAGGAACAGCCTGCTAGTTGGGAACTCCTGGTTTAAGAAAAGAGAGAGCCACACAATCACGTGGTAAAGTGATGACTTGACCAGGAAGTCGGTGGTCGACTATATACTGGATGAGAAAGAACTAAATAAGAACATCACGGACATCAAGGTTATACCATCGGATAACCTGGATAGCGACCATCGATTGTTGGTAATGAACCTGAGAGGGAGTAAGGAGAAGAAAGGGACTGAGAACCAGGAAAGACGTATAAGGATATGGAAACTGAAAGAAGGGGATGGAAGGGCCGAGTACCTCAAAATGGTAAAGGAAGGAATTCTAACAGATGAAGAAAGAGGGGTGGAAGAGGAATGGGCTAGATTTAAGAAGACACTAGTAGGTGCAGCAGAAGCAGTATGTGGGAGGACAAGTAGTAAGAAGAGGTGGAAGGAAACACCATGGTGGAATGAGAAGACAAAAGATATAGTAAGGGAAAAGAATAGAGCCTTTAGGAGGTGGTATCAAAATAGGACGGTAGAGACAAGGGAAGAGTACCAAGAAAGAAAGAAGAAGGCGAAGAGAGTAGTGGCTGAGGAGAGAAGAAAGTGGATGGAAGAGTGGACAAAGATGATGAAGGAGGATAGTGAAGGTACAAAAAAGGTCCTGTATGGGATGGTAAAAATTAAGAGGCGGAAGGATCCTACGGATTATGTTAGAATGGTGAACAAAAGGGGACAAGAGATAGAAAATAGGGAAGAACTGAAGAAAACGAGGAAAGAATATTTTGAAGAACTTCTGAACCCAATTGGAAAAGATGGTGAGGAGGAAGAAATCGGGGAAGAGGAAGATGAACTGCAAACAGAAAAGGACTTAACATGGAAAGAAGTGGAAGATGCAGTGAACAAGATGAAAGGAGGGAAGGCACCGGGTGTGGATGAGTTGAGTGTGGAGATGCTGAGAGCAGCAGGAGAGCTGGGGATACAGTGGTTGTACCGAGTGATGAGGACAGCATGGAAGGAAAGGAAGACACCAGAGGCCTGGAAAAAAGGAATAATTGTCCCGATCTTCAAGAAAGGTAGTAGAACAGATTGCAGAAACTATCGGGGAATATCACTGATGAGTCATTGTGCAAAGATCTCCGAGAAAGTTTTGGAAAAGAGAATTAGGACAAGGACAGAAGGAGGAATGAGGGAAGAACAACATGGCTTCAGAGCAGGAAGGTCCACAGTGGATTTGATTTTTGCTGTAAGGCAGTTACAAGAACAGCACTATGAGTATGGAACAGATCTACTGATGGCCTTCCTGGACATTGAGAAAGCATATGACAGTGTATGCAGAAACAAAGTATGGAAGTCCCTGGAGGGTAGAGGAGTAGAGAAATGGACTATAAAGAGGATAAAGGAGATGCACAAGGGAAGAGTGAGCTGTGTGAAAGTGGGAGGAGAGAGATCAGACTGGTTGGAACAGAGAAACGGCCTGAAACAAGGAAGTGCACTGTCACCGTTACTTTTCATTGTGGTGATGGATGACATAATGACCCGAGTGGCACAAGTAATTGGGGAAGGAAAGATGAAAGCAATGGTGTTTGCAGATGATTTGATGATTTGGGGAAACAAGGAGGAGGAGGTACAGGAACAGTTGGACGTGTGGGAAGGAATAATACAAGGATATGGGATGAAATTTAGCATAAATAAGAGTGAGATGGTGATCACAACAAGGAAGAAGGAAAGAACCACAACGGGAATAACAATTGGTGGGGAACAGCTGAAGAAAGTGGAGAGTTTCAAGTATCTGGGAAGCCTGATACAAGATAATGGAAGAAACGATAGAGGAATAAATGAGCGGGGGAGGCAGGCAGAAGCATTTCGGAGGAGTGTGAGAAGCATGTTATGGAGCAAGGATGTCCCTCAGAACAGCAAAAAGATCATATATCGGACGTACTATGTCCCTATCCTGACGTATGCCTCGGCGACCTGGGTTATGAAAGGAAGGGAGAAGAGCAAAATACAGGCCAGTGAGATGAGGTTCTTGAGAAGCAGTATTGGAGCTACAAAGATGGACAGAATAAGAAATGAGAGGACCAGAGAATTAATGAAGGAGGAACCATTACAGGATGGTATAGAGAAATCTAGACTTAGATGGTATGGACATGGAAAACGAAAGGAGGAGAAGAGGATACCCAGGAGAGTACACGAGACGAAGTGGGAAGGAAAGAGACCGAGAGGAAGACCGAGAGACAGGTGGCTGAAGGGGGTGGAAGAAAGCGTGAAGAAGAGAGGAGAATACTGGACAAGGGTGGAGGCTGAGAGATGGTGGGAAGACAGACGACGTTGGAGAGGCTTGTGTTCCAAACAGACCCGGCCAGTGGCTGGAAACTGTGCAAGATGATGATGATGAATCTAATGAAAGTATGCAAGCCGGTAACCATGGCACCACAATCTCAGGAGTCGATCTATTTCTGTAAGACGCAATGCCATTACTGCGAACGTTCACTAACGGCTATAAGGTTATCACGGAACCAACTTAAGCTGTAAAATTTATCAATACGTATATAATGCGCTCAAGGGTCTCAAGGGGTAATCTAGAATGTTTTCACGCGATTTACACGTGCGGGTGTGGTTTTGAAAGTCTATTATATCCCTATATTATTAAATTATTATTATGATGATTATTATATTATGGCGTACAAGGACGAGAAAAGACTCATTTTCAGCCCCTCGGTGGCTTGGAAGCTACTATGTTTTAAGGCTCTAAAACCACGTTTCTGAGATATTCTCAGAAAACTAATTTCATTTAATAAACTAATAAATAGATGACGAGTACAGAAGAACACCAAATCAGGAGCTATATAGATATACCGAGAAAATCACATATGTGACCAGAAAGAGACGTCTGGTTTTCTACGGACATGTCTCAAAGATGAACCCAACAAGACTAACCAACCTGCTTCTCAACTACTGGGAGAATAGAAAGAGCGGGACACCGTTGCTAATAGAAATTAACAAGGACATCCATGAACTGAAGATAAGGAAAAGGAAAGGAAGCTTGTAGTTTAACGTGACCGTTAATCTTGAGATCATGAGCCACGGGACCTCCTTTTTATGTGGAATCCGAACCACAGGACATGGCATTTCACTTCGAAAATCTCACATGCATTGACCGGGAATCGAACCCGGACCGCCTTGGTGAGAGGCATACAGCTAGACCGCTGAGCCACCTCGCCCCCGAACTGAAGATAATGGAAAGTTATATTAGAAGCCGATCACATCTCAGAAAGATACTTAAACAGAAGAGTTTTCAGGACAGACCACCCTGTAAGAAAACCGGTATCAGGTGGACAAAGGAGAGAAAGGAGAAACATAGCCAGAGAGTGCGCGAATATTGGGAAAACATAAAGTCCCTCGCCAAGCTGAAAAGTTGAACGTCGTGGTCCTTAGCTGGCCCATCCAAAGGAGAAGAATAAGAAGAAACTAATTAAGTAATGCAAGCCGGTAACCATGACAACAGTATCTCAAGAGGTGACATCCAACTTTCCATCTATTTCTGTAAGAAGCAATGACACTCTATTTATTAAATTTCTGCGAAAGTTTGCTAATGGCTAAAGAAAGGGTTATCGTGCAAACAAACATGGTCTGTAAAATTCATCAATGTGCTTAAGGGGTTCAAGGGGTACCCTAGATTGTTTAAATGCCACTTACACGTGCGATATGTTGTACAGGAGGTCTATTATTTATCCAAACAGCAACATTACTTTCAAACATTCCTGAATTGAAACAGAGTTTTTTACAGCTTTTGGGAATTTGGGCCATTGGTGGCTAAAAACGTGAATTTTCGTGCACCACAAGCCTAATTTATTAAAGGGGTCTTCCTGGAGATGGGGACTTTCCACAACGGTGAGGGTCAGTTTTATTTGACATATGTTGTGTTTCGTCAACAAGGTTTTCAATATTATTTTCACTTCAGGAAGTACACGTTAGGTGAATTAAGTTTGAGAGCACATTTTAGCTAATCATATTTTTGAGGACAAACGGGTTCATCGTAAAGATGATTTTGTTTGACACTGTGTGGTTGATATAGGCTTATGTTTATGTACGCCTATAACTCGTGTTCGGGTGCTTGGTGCATCGTAAAATTAGGGATTGTAACCATGAGTCAATTCACCAATCATTTATAAAACTCTTCACCGTACTTCTCATAGAAGGGTGGGTATAGGGAAAAACTTTTCAAAATAGATGCTAAAATAGGCGAAAAAATTAAAACTTATCCTAGAAAGACGACCAAAGCATATGTTGCGCTTCTCAAAGTGTGACACAAAACTGGGGAGTCTATAAAGGGTCTCCGAAAACCACATTTTAAAGCCCTTAAATTAACAGTGTCTGTGATATACCCAGAAAACTAACTTCGTTCTGATACACTTATGAAGGAATGACAAGCCCCTAACCATTGCAACAGTAGCTCAATTGATAAAGTGTGGTTATTAATACCGAAGACCGTTCGAAGAGCGGGTACTTCTGCTAGTAAATAATTTCATTTATTAGGCAACAGTAGCCTCCGTGGCTTAGGCGGCAGCACGCCGGCCTCTCACCGCTGGGTCCGTGGTTCAAATCCCGGTCACTCCATGTGAGATCTGTGCTGGACAAAACGGAGGCAGACAGGTTTTTCTCCGGGTACTCCGGTTTTCCCTGTCAAAATTTCATTCCAGCAACACTCTCCACTATCATTTCATTTCCTATGTCATTCATTTAATCATTGTCCCAGAGGAGTGCGTCAGGCCTCGGCAGCCGGCACAGTTCATATCCTCGCCGCTAGATGGGGGCTTCATTCATTCCATTCCTGACCCGGTCGGAGACTGGAAACAGGCTGTGGATTTTCATTTCATTAGGCAACACTGAAAAATGACTTCCAAATACGATAACGAAAATACTGCAATAAAAGGTAAAAATACAATGAGACCTTAAATAACTCCCGAGTTTCAAAATGATTCAAGAAGCACGGGGTTGGGTATGCAATTATCACTACAGTAGAGTAGGAAGAGTTGCCTATCGTTCAGACCTAAAGGCGCACATGAGAGTAAGGGTTTCAATATTATTGTTGGAAGCTATTAGCCTACTTTCGATTTTTACAAAAAATGAAAGTAGACATGAGATCACTACAGGGCCAAAAAATGTGTGTCTGTGTGTGTGTGAGTGTGTGTGTGAGTGTGTGTACTCTGAATGTCTCCCCCCCCCCTTCCCCTATCAATTCAAACACGGTGAAACCGAATTGAACGAAATTTGGTACAGAGGTAGAACAAGCAAAGGGCACCTCAGTGTCATGTTTTATATCGCCGCCATCTTTACCAAAACTGAATGGCGACCACTCAAACGTTCAAAACGTAAAATCAAATAACGACTAACCAAATTATCCGATCTCTACCAAATTTGGTAACAACATACCTTCATATAGGACGCGTCTTGTGACCAAACTACAAGGTCATCCGCCGTACCATTTCAGGATGGTGGCCGTGCGAATTATGCAAACTTTATAATCCATATCATGGGACCCACCAGTTCCGGTTATCGAGCCGAGAATCGTTTTAACTGTTCTAAAGGAAGAGGCACGTTTGAAATTTAAAGTTTATTTTGTAATACTATAGTGCAGAAGTGATTTTAAAAAAGCTGAGCCGTCTCAGTACAAGGCAAGATGGCAGCGGATATCTTGTGCCTGACTTATATTTCACTAATTAGAGTATTGCATGGAATATAGCGTACTGATACAAAATAAATAAACTTTGTATGGAATGCTTTATATATAAATAATATACTCCACTGATGAAATCGTTTAGTCTAAATCATTATTTGCTAACAAGTTTTATGTAAGTCATTTTATATAGAACGATGTTCGTTGGCACAATTGGCTTCGTGGTAAAGCGTTGGCCTATCACTCATATGCCTATTGTTCAAACCCCATCAGAGTTAGGTTTTTTTTGCTTGAAATTTTATATATTTATTGTTTTGTAATGACTCAGACGTTTTAAAATTAAGCGTTATATTGTGCATACTACGGTGGAAAATATATATTTAATTAAAACATAATTCGCCAGCAGATTTGCTCGAGACATCTAGCAGCCAAAAAGGTAACTGCACGCCGGCCTACTTATTAACTTCCAGATTTTATTGAAAAGTTTCTTCTTATGGCCGCTAGAATGCACTCGCCCTGGTAGGATTATATTGTTCGATACTTCTCCACTAGATGTCACGACTGGTCTATGTGGGACTCCATTGATTAGCATACCATTGGCATTCTATGCGCATCGAATTTGAAGAAAGTCAAAATGATACTACGATACATTTTTACTTTTTATTTTAAAGGGTTTGTAACAGCCTATTGTGCGTTATTTGAAAATGTTATTTGAAGTAAAGAACAAAACGATTTCACATAGTAACTGAATTATAGCCGTTGGTGCTAGTTCAGGATATTAATTAATACTTTTATTGCAGCCAAATAGCAATCGAAAATATCCACATAGTTTGTATACACACGTCTCTGTAGGGTCATGGAAAGATTTGTGAATTCAATTAGGGTTGTGAAAGCCATGCACAACCAGACGTGTAAAGACATGCCTCAACTCAAAGTTGGATGTTGCCCACGGCAGGTCGATTATTTAGTAATAATAATAATAATAATAATAATGTTATTGGTTTTACAACCCTTTTAACTACTGTTGCTTTTAGAGACGCCGGGGTGCCGGAATTTTGGCCCTAAGGGGATCTTTAACGTGCCAGTAAATCTACTGACACGGCTCCCTCGCATTTGTGCACCCTCAAATGCCAATTGACTGCGCCAGGATACGAACCTACAACCTAGGGCCCAGCAAGCGAGAACGTTACCGCTGAGCCACGCAGTCAGTCCGGTCGATTATGTTTCCAGATCCATAACATTCTTGAGATACTTCTTATCTTTCTTTCTTCAATGATGGTAGCAGTTTTTTACTAGGTTGTGGTGTATGGTAGAGGTAAATAGTTTTTAAGGTCTTCAACCAAGAAATGATTCTATTATACTCTTTGATAATAACAACGAGTTATAACTATACTCATACATTTAGGAGAAAGTAAGCGATATGTTATTTACTGAACATCTTGTTTTTAACCTATTTTCAATTTTTAAAAATTTGGCTTATGAGATCACCTTTTGTCTGTGTGTGTTTGTGTGTGTGTCTGTGTGTGATGGTGTGTGTGTATGTGTCCCTAATAACTTCTAAACGAAAGGAGCGATTTCAATGAATCTCGGTAAGTTCATAGCACTATTCCGGACGATCCAAACTTTGCCCTTCAAATTTTGTTACGTCTCACCAATCCAACATGGCGGCTGTGCAAAATATTTCACCAGCATTCAATATCTCTGAAACTATTACCGATATCACCCTGGAATTTCTTACGGTGATAAAGGGAACTAGTAGAAGTTCACCTATGTGGCTTTTGAAAAAATGGTAACTACAAAACCAACATGGCGGCCAAGCGAACTTGCGACTTTCAAATAGACGTTTCTCGCGATTTAACCAACCAAACGCAATAACACTTGGTACAGTATATGTATATACACATTGTAATGCACCGACATCTAACTTCGTTCAATTGTTTACATAACCACAAGATGGCGGCTGTGCGAAATATTTCACCGGCATTCTATATCTCAAACTATTAGCGGTATCATCCTGAAATTTTGTACGAAGATAAAGGGCACTACTGGAAGTTCATCTATTAGACATTCAAAAACCGGTTAACTACAAAAGGAACATGGCAGCCATGCGAATTTGAAAATTCTAAATAGACCTTTCTCGCGATTTAATGTTCCAAACGTAATGAAACTTGGTACAGGAAATATTTATACCCATTGTAATGCACTGGTATCTAATTTGGTTCAATTGTTTACATAACCCCAAGATGGCGGCTGTGCGAATTTTAAAATTAACTTTTTATTTCTTTTGTTGTAATCATGCGATCGAAGTGAAAGTATGAATATTGAACCTACGCAATAATTTTCTTTTAATGGTACATGACTCTATGGCCTATATATTTAACAATCCAACATGGCGACCATCCGAATTATTCAGACGGCTCTGAATATCTACGAGTCTATTATAGCAATCAAACTGATTTTTTTAAATGTTCATAGGGGCTATGAACATAAGTTCACCTATAGAACTTTCAATAACCTGGTGATCACAAATCCAACATGGCGACGATGCGAATTATACATATTCACATGGACGTTTCTCGCAATTTAGCTATCCGAGTGCAGTGACACTTGGTACAGTAAATCCTTATACGAATGTGAATCCACTGGCATCTAATTTATTTCAATTGTTTCGATAACCACAAGATGGCAGCTGTGCGAAATTTTAAAATCTCGTTGTTACTTCTTGTGTCCTAATCATGCGATTGAAGTTTGAATGCTACACGTACACAATAATCTTCATGTAACCGTACATAACTCTAAGACCTACATATAAAAAAATCCAACATGGCGACCATCCGAAATATTTAGTCGGTTCTCAATATCTACGAATCTATTACAGCAATCAAACAAACATTTTGTATGTTGATAGTGGCAATTAACATAAGTAGGATATATGAAAATAGGCTGTATAGTTCTTCACGGAAGTACTTGTTCAGTGTTGCCTGAGTAATCAATCAACAGAATTGCTCTTCAGTTGGCCAACACAATATTAGTTTACATTTCGAGTTTGGTACTATTTGCTTAAGTGTACACAGTAATAGTAGCTTTGCATGGGTGTGTGTAGAATCTGTCCGATAACCGGTGTTAATTGTGATGACTGTATTAGTGTGTGTTATCTGTAATTCAGGTAAGGACTGCAGACGATCAATTTCAAGTAGTTCGTACATTTGATACCAAATCCTAGCATCAACGATACCTTGCTGTGAACTTGGCTACAAGATGCCATCGCAACCGGCACATTGTGACGAACTTTGGAATTTAAAGAGCATTGTTCAAATCTAACCTACACAATTAGCGTCACACATTTGTAGTTAGTGGAAGCTTCTTTTACATGCCATAAATCGGTGACATGGTCCCGCCGGCTTTACTTCCCCTCCGAAGGAAGATATACTGTTAAATATTTAACGCTCTTAAAGAATCCGACGACTTCGGCCGGGTTTGAAACCGCGATCTCGGGCATAGAAACTCAGCATGCTACCCACTACGCCACCAAAGCCTCTTTGTACTTTAATAATTTACAAATGGGTGTTAGGTCTATTGAGGAGCTCCTAAAAATGCTGAAACTCTTCAAAATGTTCTAAAAAATTAATTCTTTTCGTCATATTAAGCTACGGACCCTTAGCTTACTAACGGTGTATTTATTTTCTCCGTGGCTCATTCTTAAGACAGCTTTCCTTACAGCAAACCTGCCTAAGGCGGAACGCAATAGTTCGGGATTTACTTTTCCGTTTTAGCAAGGGTTGAGTTTTAATAAGACAAAATTACGGTATTATCACATGGGATTACTATGAAATAATTTGACTTTTTCCCACTTTAAACAACACAATTCTTAGCCAGACGTTTGGTTTTCTAGAGTTCTTCAATAACTTTAATTTTCTCCTCCAGTGTAAGTGCCCTGAATTGCAGTTCACAGTAAAAAGAACACCTTTAAAGATCACTCCAGTTCAGTGTTTTCTTCTTCTCGCTCTTCTACTCTCATTTGTCAGAAGGAAGCGGTGTAATACAAGAGCGCTGGAGGAAGTAATGGTACAGATGTTGTGAAATGTAGCAGACCTGCTGCATCCTTGAGGAAAAATTAAAAGTTAATGGTTCCTAGGACTTAGGCGCAAGTACAGTCGCGCTCAAAATTTAGTACATAGCTTTGTATTATGGATAAGATAATCTGTCTTATTCAGGTTATTTACGCCTACAGTTCCGGAATTCCTTTTCGTTTCCGCGTTAGGTAGTTTTACGGTTTACAGTGTCATTTTATATAGGAAATACCTCCGTTTCGAGTTTTGTTTTCCGTTTGTCCAGGTTTTCGTGATATGAAGGGACCGGTACGCTCTATGAACGAATCCATAGTTTTTATTTTTCTCTGTATTTTTCAAAAGATTTCTCTATTCCTAGTTTTCTCTCTATTACGCAATAGACACAATAAAAGCATTTTTTGAAAAAGCGAGACGTGTGTTCCGATGTCCTCGCCCTTGAACCAAAACTGTCACCATTTCCTCAGCTGGCAGAAAAGTCGTTGATTCCAGTTTCTTGTTAAAATACATATCTTAATATAAAAATGTACTCTTCCCGCAACTCAATACACAAAGCTGAAAGTTTTAGAAGTAATGCCTCCTTGTGTTTGTTCAATTTTAACACACTTAAGTTCAATTCCACCAGACGGAAATGTTTATAAAAAACAAATCCTTCCTATATTATTCTGCTAAGGTCCCATTCCGGTTTTGTACCGAAAATAAGGTCCTGTTAACACCAACCTACACATATGGGGTACCTACAGGTTCCGCTTAACCCCATGTGTGCCCGAAACGCACTCACTTCCTCTTTAACTGCCTCAAAATTAAATAAATACCTTAAAAATATACATTTACAATGGGAGCACCGTAACCTGGCGAGCCTGCTGCTAGAGCGCAGGACAGCGCGGCAGCGGCAGCCATCTGGCGGGAGCGCGGCGTAGTGCTAGCTGGGGAGTCTCTTAGCATATGGTTCCGGTGTGGTCTCGCCAAGACTTTCTCTAGGGTTCAATCCTTTGCAAATGTAAAAATTGCTGTAGAAGAAACTCCCGAGCAAACAATAACCGATGAATTCGTTGTAACATCGAATATTGTCTACAAAGAGGTGCTGTGACAAGTACAAAACACTGTTCTATATAATTATTTGTGTTCTTCTCATGTACGTATGCCTTTTAACAACAATAGATACATTTCTTCAATATTTAAAACTTCGTTCTCCCACATTCTTCCCTACTAGCTCATAAACCTGCATTCACGTTGCGAAAGCTCGCACGGGCCCACTAGTATTCTCTTATTTTGATAAAGACTGTGTTAAAGTAAGGCGAGAACATGCAGGACATAACAGAAACAAGAAGTTCCGTGACGAACTAAAGAGCCAACTTTTCTTAAAATTTAAGATTCATTCCAATGATTAATCTATATGGATCTATCTAGAATAATGACGAAATTAAGTTGATAATATCGAACTTTCTAATTAGTTCGAAATACTGTATACCTGGCATAATTTATCCTAATAGAGAACTACATTTGGCAGCCCTGGTGTCTGAATATATTCTTAGTTCCATCTCTTAAGGTACAGGATACAAAATTTGGTTGAAGTCCAATGGATAGCATGGACGTTACATGCAGTTAAACATTGGATCTAACAGCAAGCGTAAAATCATGTTGGCAACAATGACATACATGTATTGGTCAGAAATAATCTGAAATAATATGATATATTCTTGTGTCAATCTTGAATGAAATCCATTAGTTAGTATAGAAGTTACATGCATTTTAAAATTGGACCTATCAGCAGGCTTAGATTCATGTTGGCAGCACTGGCGTAGGCCTATATTAGTTACTCCAAATTAATCTAGAATGCCAGGTACTATACGTGTGCAAAGTTTAGAGCTATTGGCTTGCATACTTTCTGATATATTCTTATTAGGTTAACAAAAATCGAGACAGTTTATTCAGAGTTGGCAGCCCTGGTTACTCTTAAGAATCGGCATAGTCATATCTGTTATGGTACACATAGCACACACGAAATTTGGTTGAATTCCAATTGATAGTGTAGAAGTTATATGCATTTAAAAATTGGACTTATCAGCTGGCTTATATTAATTTTGGCAACACTGCCATATATGGCCTCCTGGAAATTAAACTGCAATATTATTATCTATACGTGTGCCAATTTTGAAATAGCTCCCATTCATACCTTCCAAGAAATCCAACATGGAGCTCAAATTTCAATTGCGATTTTTCAGCAGTTGGTAGCACTGACATCATTTTTAAATATTGCTGTGAGATATTCAGGTACCAAATGTTGTTTCGATTGCTGCAGCCGTTTATGAGTTGATAGGGGGGCGGGGGAGACACACACACAGCCAGACAGGTTGAAGGACAGACAGGCACACATTTGCCCGATCTCATAAGTCTACTTTTTCCTCATTTTTGGAAAATGAGAAAAGTAGGCTAAAAATGAGGTCATTTCTTGTTATTAGTTTCAGAAAATTGTTAGTTTAAAGTTGAAAATTAACATGGACAGCATAGGACATTCCGGCGCCCCTTAATATGCAGCTGAAGGAAATTAGGAAGCAAAATAACCATGGACGAACCAAAGAGGATATAAAAAGTAACTTGATTCTGGCAAGGAAAGCATTTCTATAAAAAAATTCTGTTGGCACGAAATTTACGTATTAGGAAGTCATTTTTGAAAGCCTTTGTCTGGAGGGTGGTGCTCTATGGAAGTGAAACTTGGACTGTTGGTGCAACTGAAGAGAGGAGAATTGAAGAGTTCGAAATGTGCTGTTACAGGAGAATGGTGAAGATCAGATGCGTAGATGAAGTAACGAATGAAGAGGTATTAAGACTAGTGGGAGTAGAGAGATGTTTCTGGCGACTGGTAATGAAGAGAAGATATAAGTTGGTAGGACATGTACTAAGACACCCAGGAATAGCAAATTTAGTGATCGAAGGAAAGGATTAGAACTGTAGGGGTAGACCAAGGTTAGAATATGCTAAACAAGTAGTGTCGGACATAGGGTGTGAATGTAATATAGAGATGAAACGATTAGCTCAGGACAGGGGGTCAGAGAGCTGCATTGATCCAGTCAAAAGACTGAGGCCAACAACAAAAACCTGTTTCCATTGTATTCAGAAATGGTCTTTAAGTCCATTTACAATATATTCCATTTATTAATATATTATGTCTAAAATAATACTTGTGACTGTTACTAGTACTTGAAATGTTTCTTATGCCATGATACTGAACCCGCTGAGCTATGTTTCATGTGATATTTTTTATGACAGAACATTTATGATGGGATGTTGTACCTTTGAACACACCCAGGAAGCCACGTGGAGCTGAGAGCTCACGCGATACTCTTTGAAGTAGCGTTGAATCGCACTTTTGACTTTGGTGAGAACTGCTAATTATTTATCTGAGCTCTTATTAATTAATTTTATTCTTTCTCAAGACTCAGAATATTCCATTTCGTCATGCTGCATTATTAAAACATTTTTGAGAATGTTATTTAACTTAAGGTAAGGTAATACCCTTGCAGATACGCAAATTGGAACGTAAGTAGTCGCTCAACGACTTCGGTTTGACGACCTAATTCCTTGAGACACCCAGTGCCTTGCACTACGTCTGGAGAATTCGCCCAGTACAGGCGTGTAATTGCATTTGTCCTGTAAGACATAGAAGAATATCAGCTTGTTTGCGTTGAATTGGTTATCAGGTGCCATCGTGCACTGGCATATTGTAAAATACTGTTATTTATGCACAGTGAGCCACAGAAACATATTGAAGATAATTATTGGCAAGTATTAATGAATTATATAATTGTACCGGAACACCACATTTTAGTACCCACGTGTTTGTGGAGGGCCAAATGCCTTGTGGAAAATATACAGGTAAATGTGTTGCAACTACTTCAAATAAGTGTGATTATAATTGTGTAACATATTTGGATTGCCAGAGTGAAGTTTTTATTTCCAAAACGACGTACATGATAGAAAAGTAGCGTCATTAGCACGTGCAGAATCATGGATCAGTGCTAGCTCACGTATCTATTCACATCCACGAAATTAAGGCTGTGTTGTCAATTACTATCAAAGCCTACAATACTTACGACGAACATTATATTTTTGGAAAGTGAAAGAATGAATTTCATAATTTATTTCACCGTCAACGTGACCAGACTATTCCACACCATGCTTGAATCAGTCATCATGGGCTAATACCATCCTGGTATGAGGGTGATGTTTCTACGAGAACTAGCATGATGGTGGAGCTTGCAGAACCGAGGACGAGAAGGAACGAATCCAAGATGCCATTTCCAGGCATATCCAGCATATTCACGCAGTTGTCGACAGGGACGAATCGAACCCTGGTCTTTGGAGGAGTCCAGATGGGAATCCTGATGAGGATAATACCGTTCCAGAGATCCAGAGATGAATTTGTACAACCCTGGTTATTGAATAGAGGGCTGAGTGATAGCTTCTCCATGTCGTGAGTTTTTGGACATCCCTTCTCTTTTTCTAGTTCTGGTGGTATATTAGATTTAATGTAGTTTGTGAATCAACCACACTCTGTGTCAGCCATTTTTCTAGGTAGGGATTGTATCTAGTTTAATTTAATGTCATTTATTTCAGTATAGTGAGACACCCTTGGGTCTGACATTTTGGTTAACCCTGGTGCAGCTTGATGAACGTCGTAGAACGTCAAAGCCTATCTTTTGCTAGATGTGACCGTAGTCATTCGAGGCTATTTTGTACAACCCTGTTTGGGGTGATTTTTCAAGTCTTTGCTGACTTTAGTTATGACAATCAGATGTCATGGTTATTTCTTTAACTGCATTCTTTGCAGCCAGTTTTGATACACCCCTGACTTTCGTTAGAACAGTCGTATCAGTTAGGCAATCGACTGTAATTGCCAGTTTTGTAAATGCATTATATTTTCATTTTGAATAAGCTCAGAAGCTGTTCTTGGTCAAGTTTGAACCTAATAACTAGAAGGAATGTTTCGTTGCCTAGCATCGAATTCAGTTCCCAACGTATCTTTAAGCAGATCCTTGTATGGCATCTGCGCCACAATTATCATTTTGCTTGTGTCACGTAAGACACGTTTTTATTTGATGTTGTACTAGCAACTAGTGAATTGTATTTCGAGAGCAAAGAGCTCCAGTAATTGTAAGATTACTATCATTTAGACGTCTTTGGTAGAACGACGGAATTATATTATTCTATTCAGATTTATTGCGTGTTTTTTATACACGGATTCTTTAGAGGTTCATAACCAATGGTAAATTTTTGTATGAACAGGCCAGATGTATGGTTTTATTTTGATTAAATCGCCGGCCTTGAATAATGTGTGTTTTGTGTCGACCGAACGCAGGAATGTAGTAGCCTGCTGGTGACATAAACTGGTTTTGTAATCCAGTGCCCTTGAGAGCACGCTTCATTTGTTTGTGGGACAGAACGACTTTGACAAGAGACAGAATGCAATTGTATTCGCTCTTTCTTTCATTGCAACTTAGCTTATGTAACCCAGTTTTCAACCCTGTCTCAGATCACATGTTTTATAGATTGATTTTTGTTAGTTGAGCGCACTTCTTGCGTGTACCGTTTTGACGTGTACAATTAGGTCAGGTTTTCTATAGTAAGTTGCAGGCGACCCTGTTACATGCAGGAATTTATTGTATGAAGGTACTTGTGATTACCTTGTCCGGGAGGGTTCCCGTTGACTAGATGTTATTGGAAGGTAACTGTTGTGGACAGGCCTATCCCAGAGTTATTGAATGAGAGCTTTGCGCCGCTGGTAACCCGTGTTATTGTGTGTCCGAGTTGTTATTGCTCGTTGATCTTATTCCGACTGTTGAGTCGAGGCTTTTTGGTGGAGAATGATCTCAGTGTAGACACTCCGTGCCCGAGCTATTGTCCGTATTATTCGCCATAAACCAACGATAAACCTAAACCGACATCTTAATAATAAAACGCATAACTTTGGTAAAACAAAAGCTAACTTATGAATTCTTTCTATCTAACTTTGTTCTGTTGCATTTTGGAACTGTTGACATAGCCGTGCAGTTGAAGGTAATTTCCTTGTGTGGAAATGACTAGGACAGTTGACACTTTTGTAGCGACCTGAAGCATGCGCGAACCTAGAGTTCGTAGCTTGTGGAGCTCAGGCCATGCCATGTCAGACGTGGTCTCAACTACGCATTCGTCACCGTAATTACACACATTAGATGACTATGGCTTACAAAGAGTAAACCAAGGAGTAGGCAGGAATTTAATAAAAATTTGTGTCTATTTCATTACTTATTTATGATGTGCTGATAGCACGTAGTTATTAAGAATAATTAAATGTTTTTCATGGCTGTACACTTAGAATTGTTGTAATTGTTTTCTGTTACGGACGTCATCGCCGTAAATTTTGTTATTAACTGTTAGGACTTAGCTAGATGATTACCGTTAAATGTAAATGTGGAAATGGTATCATCCTAACTTAGATTTGTTTTGCTACCCTGTTAAATGTAAATTCTGATATTAGCTTAATCTTGTAACTTGAACTAGGGACTTGCGTCGTACCATCTTCCTAGTGTTGCTGTTGTTGCTTTATTATTGTGAGTTAGATCTTTCGCGAGGGTTTTCAGTAACTTCTCAGGTAGGGACCTGCTCTTTATTTTCTTTTGTTTATTAGTTAGCGGACTAGCCGATCATAACCCTCCGAACTAGGCTAGGGGCTTGTGAATTTTAATAAATTTTCACGGTGTTTTATTTAAGTCTGGATGTTTAATTTCTCAGTCTAGTTTTTAAGGTGAACCCTTCCTTAGGCAATCTATGACCATCGTCACCATGTACCACGATCCCCGTGGACTACAGTGTCTCGTGCCGCTTAGCCTATTAGGAAGTTCACGTGATCCGCACGGTAATTTTATTCGACTTATGGGATGTTAGGAAAGTCATCGTGGTTGTTGACTCGACTAACGGTCTCATAAAGAAAATGGCGCCCAACTCATGTGCCGACGTTAACGTGGTGACCGTCAGTACCATATTACTTTGGAGGATCTTAATGTTGATTAATGGTAAATTGACAGGACTGGGACGAACTTAGAAAGTCGTACTGCAGATCAATTGACCGCATGGCATTCATGTTTGATAGAAGTCCATGGGGTGAGGCTTTAGTGTTGGATAAATGATGGATAGGGTTTTCTTTGATGATGCCTCATCCTGAGTAAATTTAATACTTTGCTTTGTTCGTCGTTGTCTTTGTAAATGTAGAAGCGCTTATTTTGCATACTCCAGCTGTACTCGTGATATTTATATAAATGAAACAGGCTTTATACCACCAAGTAACTAATCATAGCTGTAAGTTCTAGTAGAGATTGATCCCTCACTTTCTCATATATATTTCTTGTCAAATGGATGAGGAAACGATTCGTCGCGTGTTTGGAGAGATGATGGCAGGTGTGAATGCTAATCTCCAACAAATTACTGCTGACCTAGGTGAAGTCCGGGGTGACTTGGGGCAAAACACCCAATCTATAAACAATGTTAGTGGTCATGTAGACCAAGTAAGACAGGAGGTTCACAATGTTAGTGCTCATGTAGACCAAGTAAGACAGGACGTTCACAATGTTAGATTAGATTTAGAGGTAAACACCCAATCTATAAACAATGTTTGACTAGATTTAGAGATAAATACTCAATCTGTTAATAATGTCAGGACTGATTTAACCCAAGTCAGGGCTGATATGGACGCATTTAGGGTCGAAGCCAGAAATGATCTCGCGGCGGGTTTAGCGGCAGTTAGGGTTAATGTCATACGACACCATCAAGAGGCTAACCAGCGTGTAGATTGCCTAACAGACCAAATGAACAGAGCTAGGGAGGATGTGCAAATCCGACTGGAGGAGCACACGGCTCAAATTCAAACCACCATAAATAGAGTCCAGATAGACATGAAAGCTGACCTGGAACACACTCGGGAAGAATTCGGGACTCGATTGACGCACGTCGAGGGATTCATGGACACTGTAAAAAAGGACATGACAATCATGAATATCGGAATAGTTCTCATGAGAGGAGCTGCAAATGCTGTGAACAACAATGTTAGGACGATCGTTGACGGCATGTTAGAGGTCAGGGACGAACTGAATGTTAACAGGAGAAACATTTCTAAACTAACGGAAACCGTAGCAAGCCTACGCGAAACAGTGAATGTTCATCACGAGGAACATAACATTGACCTCATGTTATTAAGAGGGGACCTCAACGAACATAAGACCATAGTAGAGGCTAAGGTAGCCGAGGTCAAAAACAACATGTCAAGAGTCGAGGGAGAGATCGATTCTTTACAAAAGCGATTTGAGGAGGTCACAGTAAACGAAAGGTTAGACCTTAGCCATAACCTCAGAACGGCCATACGCGAGGTAGACGCGAACCTCAAGGGAAAGGTCGATAGAATCGAATTACAATTGAATGAATTAGGCAACAAAGTCGCGGCCAGAACTATTCAAGGTCTTGAAGGCATAGAAAGACGTCTTGACAGACTCGAAACAACTTCTAGGGAGAGACACCCGCACAAATGGGAGAATCTCAGGAAACACCCGTTTCTCAATCTGAAGGAATGATGCCAACTCATTTTCAGCCCAGCGCACCTACAGAACCACAACCATTACAATTCACTGGTTCAGCGCCGAGCCAGGTTTTGAACTTTAACGCCCATCCCTTTCGACCAGCACCAAGTCAACCTAATAATGAGATAAATACACCTACGCATGGCTATATGCAGAACACATTTAGGCCCGCGCATACGCAGGGAAATGTGACGATAATACGTTAGAGAGAGGAGCAACCAGCTCGCTTCTCCGGAATTGGAAGAGGTGTTACTCCAGTGGAATTTCTAGCCAATGTCGAAAGCTATCTGAGAGATACGATGGTAACTCCAGAGAGGGAACTCAGAGTCATAGAACGTTTGCTTGAGGGGCAAGCCAGTACCTGGTTTAGAGCATTTAGATACTCGTTTACAGGCTACCAGGACTTTAAGGAAGCATTACTAAGGACGTATTGGTCGAGTGACATTCAGCAGAGCATCCGAGCTGAAAAGTATACTCGTAGATACAGCTCGAATACGCCTACTCGTTATGCGAACTACTTCGCTATACAGCTTGCGAAGCTTCGTTGTCTTCAGCCTCCGTTGTCTGAACAAGATTTAGTTAACACCATTGTTTGGCAGTACCCTGCGGACGTACAACGTGTGTTGATCGCTGCAGGGGCATCCACGTTTCAACAATGTGACCAGATTCTGCGACGCTTGGATGCGAACATGGAACAGTTCCCGACACACCGTCAGCAGAAGGCTGACAGGCGCGAGGAAAGACACATAAACTTGACCACTGTCGATAAAGTAAGCCAAACTCCGCAACAAACGCAAACACAGGAGAGTTCTGGGCATCGTGATAACTACAACTATCGTAGGAGGGAATGGAACAACGCTCCATATGCTCGAGATCAACAAGATGACCGTCGTAGTCATTGGAATCGGAGATTCGACCGAGGGGCGAATGATAACCAACGTCACGAAAATTACCACCGCGGGAATAAGGGAAGAAACCAACAGCACGGAAGTATCCGAAGGGACTGTCGATAAGCTAGAGGATATAACCGAGATCGAGACCCTAGATACCAGCCAGACAGAGATTGGAAAGGAAGAGCACGGGAGAGCCGTGAGTACCTCCAACAACTAAGAGAGCTGCAAATCCAAGAAGAGGGAGAACGGAGCCCAACTTCGAGGGAAAATAGAAATTCGGCGCAGGAGACGGAGCACAACCAGCCCAGTACTTCTCGCCAGGATAATAAAAAAAAAACGCCGAAAAATTAACAGATTCTTGTCAGGTTGAGCACCGAGTAACTGCTACCATATTACTCTGGGAGCCAATCCAAGAAGACTTGTTGGACGAACGACGAACGACGAACCACAATTATGAGTTGACCCGTCTGCCCAAGATAGTAGCCACTTTGAACGAAGTCAACGTAGTCATTCTCATTGATACTGGGGCAATGATTAGTGTTATTTCCGCCGATTGCCATGCCAGATTAAAGGCCAACTCTGAGGTGACAGAGCTGCCTGTTTCAGCTGTAAGAGTCAGAGGTGTCATACCTGACCGGGTTGTGACGTGCAAAATCCAGATTCTTTGTACTCTGAAGATTTCAAATTACGTGATTTGAACGAGTTTCTTGTAATGAAGGGCTTGCATCATGACGCCATACTAGGCGCAGACTTAATTAGAAAATATGATGGTATCATTGACATGGGCCGTAACACGGTAGAGTTCAAGCCGAACGAACCCATTCAGATGAACCTAGTTGAAGAAGAACCGGAATTCCTATCCGAAGTCGACGTAGTCGAAAACTTGAATGGCAAGGAAATTGACGAGACACTCGATACCGACGAAGAGGCAGAATCAGCACCCACACGAGAGAATCTTGATATAATATTGAACGAATACAGGGACATATTCGACACCACACCTGGTGAGATATTAGACTACGAATACGACCTTGTGCTACTGGATGATTCCCCATTCCAGAGGAAAATTTACCCGATTGCTGAGAAACATCGTGAAGAAGCTGCTAAGAAGATCCATGAGATGGAAGCAGCAGGCAAAATCAAGAAGTCACCGACTCCTTTCTTGAATCCCATAACGCCTGTGGTTAAGGTAGATGGAAGCTTGAGACTTTGTCTCGATGCCAGAGCCTTGAATGAACGCCTAGCTCCTGAGTACGACAGGCCGCCCAAGATTAGAGACATTCTCAGGAAGTTCAAAGGAAAAAGGATATTTTCATCATTGGAATTGGTTCAGTCTTATTACCATATCAGATTATCTGAGCATACTCAGAAATATACTGGATTCCTGTTTGATCAGACTACTTATGTCTTTCGAAAACTACCTTTTGGATTGAAAAATGCCGGAGCCGCATTAATCAGAGCACTTGATGCCAAGCTGACTCCTGAAGTGAAGCAGAGAGTAATATGTTATGTGGATGAAATAATCATAGCTTCAGAAACAGAAGAAGAGCATTTAAAGACATTGCGCCTTGTTTTTGAGAATCTACGACAGGCGTAATTTAAGGTCAAATTTGACAAGTGTCGATTCTTTCAGAAAGAAGTGAAATTCGTAGGACACATAATCAATGGAGAAGGATACAGACCAAATCCGGCAAAGATTAGAACTGTTGCTGCATTTCCAACGCCAACCCGTGTGAAACACGTGAGACAATTCTTAGGAATTCTCCAATTCTTTGCTGCTCATTGTGAGAAGTATTCCGAGACTGTCGCACCTCTGCAAGGATTACTGAAAAAGAACTGCAGGTGGAACTGGAATGATGAATGCGAGATAGCTTTCAGGAGAGCTAAACAGATGCTAGTGTACTCAATTCAGTTTGAATATCCAGATTATTCCCGGAACTTTATTCTAGAAAGTGATGTATCTGCCATTGGTATAGGAGCCATTTTACTGCAGGAGGATGATGAGAAGAAACGTCATTACATCGCTTTCTTAAGCCGACGTTTAAGAGCACATGAATCTCACTACTTCACGACCGAGATAGAAGCACTTGCAATAGTTTACGCACTTGAATACTGGCAGAAACTTCTGTTAGGACAGAGGATTATTGTGAGGACCGATCACCATGCACTGACCTTCATCTTAAGAACAAGACTGGCAAGCGACAGGATCACACGTTGGACGCTGTTTCTCCAACAGTTCAATTTGGAAATAGTTTATCGACCAGGCAGAGAGAATGTGTTGGCCGACATCCTCAGCCGGAATCCTGAAGCTACTGTTAATGCCATAGACATCGAGGGAGAATGCGAGGAACACCTTCGCCGGAATCGTCATCTACCCGAAGGACAGCGACGTGAGGAGGAACTCAGGCACATTATCCGTTTCCTAGAACGAAGAATGGATCCACAGGATGCTCATTATGCGAGAATTGCTGCCGTTGCAGATAATTACTTGATTTATCATCGTGTATTATACAAGTTTGTGGACGAGGACCACACATCTACTGCGTGCAGTTATTCCTAGGAGATACAAAGAATCTGTTATTCTTATGGTTCATCTATCCATTGGTCATGGTGGAACAGACAAAACCATTGCAACCATCAAGGAATCTTTTACATGGAAAGGGTTAGGAGCCACCGTTAGACAGTGTTTACGTGCTTGCGACGCATGACAGCGGAACAAGTACACGTCACACTTGTTGAAGGAACAACCTAGACCAATACTCCAAACTCAACCTAGAGAGTTATACGCACAGGACCTGTATGGCCCAATACCTAAGGCTCGTCGTGGGAATCGATACATCGTTGTAACTATTGATGTGTTCACGAAATATACGATGCTTCATCCGATTCAAAAAGCCACTGCACATCAGATTATTCAGAGGATTAGACGTCAAGTGATACCGGAGGCAGGAAAGCCACAATTCCTGTTGACTGATCACGGATCACAGTACACCTCAGCAGAATTTGCCAATGCTATGAATGAGCTTGAAATAGGTCATGTCTTATCATCTATTCGTCATCCAGAGAGCAACCCAGCAGAATGCGTGATGGCTATTATCGCAAAGTTCTGTCGATTATATTGTCAAGAAGAACACTGGCGATGGACTGAAGTCCTAGTCACTATGGCAAAGTGTATTAATTCAACAGTCCATGAGAGCACTGGTCAAATACCTATGGTCTTGCATTTGAACCAGATGCCGCTGAGAATATGGGATCGTGTGATTGTAAATCCACCCTGTTTACAACCATCACATGCCAGCAGACTTTTAGCTGCAAGGGAAACTATGGACAGACAAGCTGCCAAGCGCTTGAGAAGAACTAGACGCCAGAGATTTAGAGAACCACTAGTTGAGGGAGACCTCATCCTCATAAGGAGACCCGGAATTTCAAGTCCTATAGACCGCATATATGGGAAATTTCTATCCTTATATTATGGCCCTAGTCGTATCCGACAGCCTTTGAACAATGGAAGTTATG
The DNA here is from genome assembly GCA_946902985.2 of Meconema thalassinum. Lineage (NCBI taxonomy): Eukaryota > Metazoa > Arthropoda > Insecta > Orthoptera > Tettigoniidae > Meconema > Meconema thalassinum. The sequence goes on from OX336400.1 coordinate 3,072,073, forward strand.
TAGTAGAAGACATCAGGACAGGAGAGCGCATTGGAACCTTTAATGCAGCCAATATGAAAAAATATCACTCTTGAATGAATTTCAAGTCAAATAAAAATGTCGTCCCAACATTTTATTTGAAACGACGGAGAGGCAGATGAACCCGCTGAGCAATGGTTCATGTGATATTTTTTATGACAGAACAATTATGATGGGATGTTGTACCTTTGAACACACCCAGGAAGCCACGTGGAGCTGAGAGCTCACGAGATACTCTTTGAAGTAGCGTTGAATCGCACTTTTGACTTTGGTGAGAACTGCTAATTATTTATCTGAGATCTTATTAATTAATTTTATTCTTTCTCAAGACTCAGAATATTCCATTTCGTCATGCTGCATTATTAAAACATTTTTGAGAATGTTATTTTAACTTAAGGTAAGGTAATACCCTTGCAGATACGCAAATAGGAACGTAAGTAGTCGCTCAACGACTTCGGTTTGACGACCTACTTCCTTGAGACACCCAGTGCCTTGCACTACGTCTGGAGAATTCGCCTAGTACAGGCGTGTAATTGCATTTGTCCCGTAAGACATAGAAGAATATCAGCTTGTTTGCGTTGAATTGGTTATCAGGTGCCATCATGCACTGGCATATTGTAAAATACTGTTATTTATGCACAGTGAGCCACAGAAACATATTGAAGATAATTATTGGCAAGTATTAGTGAATTATATAATTGTACCGGAACACCACATTTTAGTACCCACGTGTTTGTGGAGGGCCAAATGCCTTGTGGAAAATATACAGGTAAATGTGTTGCAACTACTTCAAATAAGTGTGATTATAATTGTGTAACATATTTGGATTGCCAGAGTGAAGTTTTTATTTCCAAAACGACGTACATGATAGAAAAGTAGCGTCATTAGCACGTGCAGAATCATGGATCAGTGCTAGCTCACGTATCTATTCACATCCACGAAATTAAGGCTGTGTTGTCAATTACTATCAAAGCCTACAATACTTACGACGAACATTATATTTCTGGAAAGTGAAAGAATGAATTTCATAATTTATTTCACCGTCAACGTGACCAGACTATTCCACACCATGCTTGAATCAGTCATCATGGGCTAGTACCATCCTGGTATGAGGGTGATGTTTCTACGAGAACTAGCATGATGGTGGAGCTTGCAGAACCGAGGACGAGAAGGAACGAATCCAAGATGCCATTTCCAGGCATATCCAGCATATTCACGCAGTTGTCGACAGGGACGAATCGAACCCTGGTCTTTGGAGGAGTCCAGATGGGAATCCTGATGAGGATAATACCGTTCCAGAGATCCAGAGATGAATTTGTACAACCCTGGTTATTGAATAGAGGGCTGAGTGATAGCTTCTCCATGTCGTGAGTTTTTGGACATCCCTTCTCTTTTTCTAGTTCTGGTGGTATATTAGATTTAATGTAGTTTGTGAATCAACCACACTCTGTGTCAGCCATTTTTCTAGGTAGGGATTGTATATAGTTTAATTTAATGTCATTTATTTCAGTATAGTGAGACACCCTTGGGTCTGACATTTTGGTTAACCCTGGTGCAGCTTGATGAACGTCGTAGAACGTCAAAGCCTATCTTTTGCTAGATGTGACCGTAGTCATTCGAGGCTATTTTGTACAACCCTGTTTGGGGTGATTTTTCAAGTCTTTGCTGACTTTAGTTATGACAATCAGATGTCATGGTTATTTCTTTAACTGCATTCTTTGCAGCCAGTTTTGATACACCCCTGACTTTCGTTAGAACAATCGTATCAGTTAGGCAATCGACTGTAATTGCCAGTTTTGTAGTTGCATTATATTTTCATTTTGAATAAGCTCAGAAGCTGTTCTTGGTCAAGTTTGAACCTAATAACTAGAAGGAATGTTTCGTTGCCTAACATCGAATTCAGTTCCCAACGTATCTTTAAGCAGATCCTTGTATGGCATCTGCGCCACAATTATCATTTTGCTTGTGTCATGTAAGACACGTTTTTATTTGATGTTGTACTAGCAACTAGTGAATTGTATTTCGAGAGCAAAGAGCTCCAGTAATTGTAAGATTACTATCATTTAGACGTCTTTGGTAGAAAGACGGAATTATATTATTCTATTCAGATTTATTGCGTGTTTTTCATACACGGATTCTTTAGAGGTTCATAACCAATGGTAAATTTTTGTATGAACAGGCCAGATTTATGGTTTTATTTTAATTAAATCGCCGGCCTTGAATAATGTGTGTTTTGTGTCGACCGAACGCAGGAATGTAGTAGCCTGCTGGTGACATAAACTGGTTTTGTAATCCAGTGCCCTTGAGAGCACGCTTCTTTTGTTTGTGGGACAGAACGACTTTGACAAGAGACAGAATGCAATTGTATTCGCTCTTTCTTTCATTGCAACTTAGCTTATGTAACCCAGTTTTCAACCCTGTCTCAGATCACATGTTTTATAGATTGATTTTTGTTAGTTGAGCGCACTTCTTGCGTGTACCGTTTTGACGTGTACAATTAGGTCAGGTTTTCTATAGTAAGTTGCAGGCGACCCTGTTAAATGCAGGAATTTATTGTATGAAGGTACTTGTGATTACCTTGTCCGGGAGGGTTCCCGTTGACTAGATGTTATTGGAAGGTAACTGTTGTGGACAGGCCTATCCCAGAGTTATTGAATGAGAGCTTTGCGCCGCTGGTAACCCGTGTTATTGTGTGTCCGAGTTGTTATTGCTCGTTGATCTTATTCCGACTGTTGAGTCGAGGCTTTTTGGTGGAGAATGATCTCAGTGTAGACACTCCGTGCCCGAGCTATTGTCCGTATTATTCGCCATAAACCAACGATAAACCTAAACCGACATCTTAATAATAAAACGCATAACTTTGGTAAAACAAAAGCTAACTAATGAATTCTTTCTATCTAACTTTGTTCTGTTGCATTTTGGAACTGTTGACATAGCCGTGCAGTTGAAGGTAATTTCCTTGTGTGGAAATGACTAGGACAGTTGACACTTTTGTAGCGACCTGAAGCATGCGCGAACCTAGAGTTCGTAGCTTGTGGAGCTCAGGCCATGCGATGTCAGACGTGGTCTCAACTACGCATTCGTCACCGTAATTACACACATTAGATGACTATGGCTTACAAAGAGTAAACCAAGGTGTAGGCAGGAATTTAATAAAAATTTGTGTCTATTTCATTACTTATTTATGATGTGCTGATAGCACGTAGTTATTAAGAATAATTAAATGTTTTTCATGGCTGTACACTTAGAATTGTTGTAATTGTTTTCTGTTACGGACGTCATCGCCGTAAATTTTGTTATTAACTGTTAGGACTTAGCTAGATGATTACCGTTAAATGTAAATGTGGAAATGGTATCATCCTAACTTAGATTTGTTTTGCTACCCTGTTAAATGTAAATTCTGATATTAGCTTAATCTTGTAACTTGAACTAGGGACTTGCGTCGTACCATCTTCCTAGTGTTGCTGTTGTTGCTTTATTATTGTGAGTTAGATCTTTCGCGAGGGTTTTCAGTAACTTCTCAGGTAGGGACCTGCTCTTTATTTTCTTTTGTTTATTAGTTTGCGGACTAGCCGATCATAACCCTCCGAACTAGGCTAGGGGCTTGTGAATTTTTATAAATTTTCACGGTGTTTTATTTAAGTCTGGATGTTTAATTTCTCAGTCTAGTTTTTAAGGTGAACCCTTCCTTAGGCAGTCTATGACCATCGTCACCATGTACCACGATCCCCGTGGACTACAGTGTCTCGTGCCGCTTAGCCTATTAGGAAGTTCACCTGATCCGCACGGTAATTTTATTCGACTTATGGGATGTTAGGAAAGTCATCGTGGTTGTTGACTCAACTAACGGTCATAAAGAAAATGGCGCCCAACTCATGTGCCGACGTTAACGTGGTGACCGTCAGTACCATATTACTTTGGAGGATCTTAATGTTGATTAATGGTAAATTGACAGGACTGGGACGAACTTAGAAAGTCGTACTGCAGATCAATTGACCGCATGGCATTCATGTTTGATAGAAGTCCATGGGGTGAGGCTTTAGTGTTGGATAAATGATGGATAGGGTTTTCTTTGATGATGCCTCATCCTGAGTAAATTTAATACTTTGCTTTGCTCGACGTTGTCTTTGTAAATGTAGAAGCACTTAGTTTGCATACTCCAGCTGTACTCGTGATATTTATATAAATGAAACAAGCTTTATACCACCAAGTAACTAATCATAGCTGTAAGTTCTAGTAGAGATTGATCCCTCACTTTCTCATATATATTTCTTGTCAAATGGATGAGGAAACGATTCGTCGCGTGTTTGGAGAGATGATGGCAGGTGTGAATGCTAATCTCCAACAAATTACTGCTGACCTAGGTGAATTCCGGGGTGACTTGGGGCAAAACACCCAATCTATAAACAATGTTAGTGGTCATGTAGACCAAGTAAGACAGGAGGTTCACAATGTTAGTGCTCATGTAGACCAAGTAAGACAGGACGTTCACAATGTTAGATTAGATTTAGAGGTAAACACCCAATCTATAAACAATGTTTGACTAGATTTAGAGATAAATACTCAATCTGTTAATAATGTCAGGACTGATTTAACCCAAGTCAGGGCTGATATGGACGCATTTAGGGTCGAAGCCAGAAATGATCTCGCGGCGGGTTTAGCGGCAGTTAGGGTTAATGTCATACGACACCATCAAGAGGCTAACCAGCGTGTAGATTGCCTAACAGACCAAATGAACAGAGCTAGGGAGGATGTGCAAATCCGACTGGAGGAGCACACGGCTCAAATTCAAACCACCATAAATAGAGTCCAGATAGACATGAAAGCTGACCTGGAACACATTCGGGAAGAATTCGGGACTCGATTGACGCACGTCGAGGGATTCATGGACACTGTAAAAAAGGACATGACAATCATGAATATCGGAATAGTTCTCATGAGAGGAGCTGCAAATGCTGTGAACAACAATGTTAGGACGATCGTTGACGGCATGTTAGAGGTCAGGGACGAACTGAATGTTAACAGGAGAAACATTTCTAAACTAACGGAAACCGTAGCAAGCCTACGCGAAACAGTGAATGTTCATCACGAGGAACATAACATTGACCTCATGTTATTAAGAGGGGACCTCAACGAACATAAGACCATAGTAGAGGCTAAGGTAGCCGAGGTCAAAAACAACATGTCAAGAGTCGAGGGAGAGATCGATTCTTTACAAAAGCGATTTGAGGAGGTCACAGTAAACGAAAGGTTAGACCTTAGCCATAACCTCAGAACGGCCATACGCGAGGTAGACGCGAACCTCAAGGGAAAGGTCGATAGAATCGAATTACAATTGAATGAATTAGGCAACAAAGTCGCGGCCAGAACTATTCAAGGTCTTGAAGGCATAGAAAGACGTCTTGACAGACTCGAAACAACTTCTAGGGAGAGACACCCGCACAAATGGGAGAATCTCAGGAAACACCCGTTTCTCAATCTGAAGGAATGATGCCAACTCATTTTCAGCCCAGCGCACCTACAGAACCACAACCATTACAATTCACTGGTTCAGCGCCGAGCCAGGTTTTGAACTTTAACGCCCATCCCTTTCGACCAGCACCAAGTCAACCTAATAATGAGATAAATACACCTACGCATGGCTATATGCAGAACACATTTAGGCCCGCGCATACGCAGGGAAATGTGACGATAATACGTTAGAGAGAGGAGCAACCAGCTCGCTTCTCCGGAATTGGAAGAGGTGTTACTCCAGTGGAATTTCTAGCCAATGTCGAAAGCTATCTGAGAGATACGATGGTAACTCCAGAGAGGGAACTCAGAGTCATAGAACGTTTGCTTGAGGGGCAAGCCAGTACCTGGTTTAGAGCATTTAGATACTCGTTTACAGGCTACCAGGACTTTAAGGAAGCATTACTAAGGACGTATTGGTCGAGTGACATTCAGCAGAGCATCCGAGCTGAAAAGTATACTCGTAGATACAGCTCGAATACGCCTACTCGTTATGCGAACTACTTCGCTATACAGCTTGCGAAGCTTCGTTGTCTTCAGCCTCCGTTGTCTGAACAAGATTTAGTTAACACCATTGTTTGGCAGTACCCTGCGGACGTACAACGTGTGTTGATCGCTGCAGGGGCATCCACGTTTCAACAATGTGACCAGATTCTGCGACGCTTGGATGCGAACATGGAACAGTTCCCGACACACCGTCAGCAGAAGGCTGACAGGCGCGAGGAAAGACACATAAACTTGACCACTGTCGATAAAGTAAGCCAAACTCCGCAACAAACGCAAACACAGGAGAGTTCTGGGCATCGTGATAACTACAACTATCGTAGGAGGGAATGGAACAACGCTCCATATGCTCGAGATCAACAAGATGACCGTCGTAGTCATTGGAATCGGAGATTCGACCGAGGGGCGAATGATAACCAACGTCACGAAAATTACCACCGCGGGAATAAGGGAAGAAACCAACAGCACGGAAGTATCCGAAGGGACTGTCGATAAGCTAGAGGATATAACCGAGATCGAGACCCTAGATACCAGCCAGACAGAGATTGGAAAGGAAGAGCACGGGAGAGCCGTGAGTACCTCCAACAACTAAGAGAGCTGCAAATCCAAGAAGAGGGAGAACGGAGCCCAACTTCGAGGGAAAATAGAAATTCGGCGCAGGAGACGGAGCACAACCAGCCCAGTACTTCTCGCCAGGATAATAAAAAAAAAACGCCGAAAAATTAACAGATTCTTGTCAGGTTGAGCACCGAGTAACTGCTACCATATTACTCTGGGAGCCAATCCAAGAAGACTTGTTGGACGAACGACGAACGACGAACCACAATTATGAGTTGACCCGTCTGCCCAAGATAGTAGCCACTTTGAACGAAGTCAACGTAGTCATTCTCATTGATACTGGGGCAATGATTAGTGTTATTTCCGCCGATTGCCATGCCAGATTAAAGGCCAACTCTGAGGTGACAGAGCTGCCTGTTTCAGCTGTAAGAGTCAGAGGTGTCATACCTGACCGGGTTGTGACGTGCAAAATCCAGATTCTTTGTACTCTGAAGATTTCAAATTACGTGATTTGAACGAGTTTCTTGTAATGAAGGGCTTGCATCATGACGCCATACTAGGCGCAGACTTAATTAGAAAATATGATGGTATCATTGACATGGGCCGTAACACGGTAGAGTTCAAGCCGAACGAACCCATTCAGATGAACCTAGTTGAAGAAGAACCGGAATTCCTATCCGAAGTCGACGTAGTCGAAAACTTGAATGGCAAGGAAATTGACGAGACACTCGATACCGACGAAGAGGCAGAATCAGCACCCACACGAGAGAATCTTGATATAATATTGAACGAATACAGGGACATATTCGACACCACACCTGGTGAGATATTAGACTACGAATACGACCTTGTGCTACTGGATGATTCCCCATTCCAGAGGAAAATTTACCCGATTGCTGAGAAACATCGTGAAGAAGCTGCTAAGAAGATCCATGAGATGGAAGCAGCAGGCAAAATCAAGAAGTCACCGACTCCTTTCTTGAATCCCATAACGCCTGTGGTTAAGGTAGATGGAAGCTTGAGACTTTGTCTCGATGCCAGAGCCTTGAATGAACGCCTAGCTCCTGAGTACGACAGGCCGCCCAAGATTAGAGACATTCTCAGGAAGTTCAAAGGAAAAAGGATATTTTCATCATTGGAATTGGTTCAGTCTTATTACCATATCAGATTATCTGAGCATACTCAGAAATATACTGGATTCCTGTTTGATCAGACTACTTATGTCTTTCGAAAACTACCTTTTGGATTGAAAAATGCCGGAGCCGCATTAATCAGAGCACTTGATGCCAAGCTGACTCCTGAAGTGAAGCAGAGAGTAATATGTTATGTGGATGAAATAATCATAGCTTCAGAAACAGAAGAAGAGCATTTAAAGACATTGCGCCTTGTTTTTGAGAATCTACGACAGGCGTAATTTAAGGTCAAATTTGACAAGTGTCGATTCTTTCAGAAAGAAGTGAAATTCGTAGGACACATAATCAATGGAGAAGGATACAGACCAAATCCGGCAAAGATTAGAACTGTTGCTGCATTTCCAACGCCAACCCGTGTGAAACACGTGAGACAATTCTTAGGAATTCTCCAATTCTTTGCTGCTCATTGTGAGAAGTATTCCGAGACTGTCGCACCTCTGCAAGGATTACTGAAAAAGAACTGCAGGTGGAACTGGAATGATGAATGCGAGATAGCTTTCAGGAGAGCTAAACAGATGCTAGTGTACTCAATTCAGTTTGAATATCCAGATTATTCCCGGAACTTTATTCTAGAAAGTGATGTATCTGCCATTGGTATAGGAGCCATTTTACTGCAGGAGGATGATGAGAAGAAACGTCATTACATCGCTTTCTTAAGCCGACGTTTAAGAGCACATGAATCTCACTACTTCACGACCGAGATAGAAGCACTTGCAATAGTTTACGCACTTGAATACTGGCAGAAACTTCTGTTAGGACAGAGGATTATTGTGAGGACCGATCACCATGCACTGACCTTCATCTTAAGAACAAGACTGGCAAGCGACAGGATCACACGTTGGACGCTGTTTCTCCAACAGTTCAATTTGGAAATAGTTTATCGACCAGGCAGAGAGAATGTGTTGGCCGACATCCTCAGCCGGAATCCTGAAGCTACTGTTAATGCCATAGACATCGAGGGAGAATGCGAGGAACACCTTCGCCGGAATCGTCATCTACCCGAAGGACAGCGACGTGAGGAGGAACTCAGGCACATTATCCGTTTCCTAGAACGAAGAATGGATCCACAGGATGCTCATTATGCGAGAATTGCTGCCGTTGCAGATAATTACTTGATTTATCATCGTGTATTATACAAGTTTGTGGACGAGGACCACACATCTACTGCGTGCAGTTATTCCTAGGAGATACAAAGAATCTGTTATTCTTATGGTTCATCTATCCATTGGTCATGGTGGAACAGACAAAACCATTGCAACCATCAAGGAATCTTTTACATGGAAAGGGTTAGGAGCCACCGTTAGACAGTGTTTACGTGCTTGCGACGCATGACAGCGGAACAAGTACACGTCACACTTGTTGAAGGAACAACCTAGACCAATACTCCAAACTCAACCTAGAGAGTTATACGCACAGGACCTGTATGGCCCAATACCTAAGGCTCGTCGTGGGAATCGATACATCGTTGTAACTATTGATGTGTTCACGAAATATACGATGCTTCATCCGATTCAAAAAGCCACTGCACATCAGATTATTCAGAGGATTAGACGTCAAGTGATACCGGAGGCAGGAAAGCCACAATTCCTGTTGACTGATCACGGATCACAGTACACCTCAGCAGAATTTGCCAATGCTATGAATGAGCTTGAAATAGGTCATGTCTTATCATCTATTCGTCATCCAGAGAGCAACCCAGCAGAATGCGTGATGGCTATTATCGCAAAGTTCTGTCGATTATATTGTCAAGAAGAACACTGGCGATGGACTGAAGTCCTAGTCACTATGGCAAAGTGTATTAATTCAACAGTCCATGAGAGCACTGGTCAAATACCTATGGTCTTGCATTTGAACCAGATGCCGCTGAGAATATGGGATCGTGTGATTGTAAATCCACCCTGTTTACAACCATCACATGCCAGCAGACTTTTAGCTGCAAGGGAAACTATGGACAGACAAGCTGCCAAGCGCTTGAGAAGAACTAGACGCCAGAGATTTAGAGAACCACTAGTTGAGGGAGACCTCATCCTCATAAGGAGACCCGGAATTTCAAGTCCTATAGACCGCATATATGGGAAATTTCTATCCTTATATTATGGCCCTAGTCGTATCCGACAGCCTTTGAACAATGGAAGTTATGTAGTAGAAGACATCAGGACAGGAGAGCGCATTGGAACCTTTAATGCAGCCAATATGAAAAAATATCACTCTTGAATGAATTTCAAGTCAAATAAAAATGTCGTCCCAACATTTTATTTGAAACGACGGAGAGGCAGATGAACCCGCTGAGCAATGGTTCATGTGATATTTTTTATGACAGAACAATTATGATGGGATGTTGTACCTTTGAACACACCCAGGAAGCCACGTGGAGCTGAGAGCTCACGAGATACTCTTTGAAGTAGCGTTGAATCGCACTTTTGACTTTGGTGAGAACTGCTAATTATTTATCTGAGATCTTATTAATTAATTTTATTCTTTCTCAAGACTCAGAATATTCCATTTCGTCATGCTGCATTATTAAAACATTTTTGAGAATGTTATTTTAACTTAAGGTAAGGTAATACCCTTGCAGATACGCAAATAGGAACGTAAGTAGTCGCTCAACGACTTCGGTTTGACGACCTACTTCCTTGAGACACCCAGTGCCTTGCACTACGTCTGGAGAATTCGCCTAGTACAGGCGTGTAATTGCATTTGTCCCGTAAGACATAGAAGAATATCAGCTTGTTTGCGTTGAATTGGTTATCAGGTGCCATCATGCACTGGCATATTGTAAAATACTGTTATTTATGCACAGTGAGCCACAGAAACATATTGAAGATAATTATTGGCAAGTATTAGTGAATTATATAATTGTACCGGAACACCACATTTTAGTACCCACGTGTTTGTGGAGGGCCAAATGCCTTGTGGAAAATATACAGGTAAATGTGTTGCAACTACTTCAAATAAGTGTGATTATAATTGTGTAACATATTTGGATTGCCAGAGTGAAGTTTTTATTTCCAAAACGACGTACATGATAGAAAAGTAGCGTCATTAGCACGTGCAGAATCATGGATCAGTGCTAGCTCACGTATCTATTCACATCCACGAAATTAAGGCTGTGTTGTCAATTACTATCAAAGCCTACAATACTTACGACGAACATTATATTTCTGGAAAGTGAAAGAATGAATTTCATAATTTATTTCACCGTCAACGTGACCAGACTATTCCACACCATGCTTGAATCAGTCATCATGGGCTAGTACCATCCTGGTATGAGGGTGATGTTTCTACGAGAACTAGCATGATGGTGGAGCTTGCAGAACCGAGGACGAGAAGGAACGAATCCAAGATGCCATTTCCAGGCATATCCAGCATATTCACGCAGTTGTCGACAGGGACGAATCGAACCCTGGTCTTTGGAGGAGTCCAGATGGGAATCCTGATGAGGATAATACCGTTCCAGAGATCCAGAGATGAATTTGTACAACCCTGGTTATTGAATAGAGGGCTGAGTGATAGCTTCTCCATGTCGTGAGTTTTTGGACATCCCTTCTCTTTTTCTAGTTCTGGTGGTATATTAGATTTAATGTAGTTTGTGAATCAACCACACTCTGTGTCAGCCATTTTTCTAGGTAGGGATTGTATATAGTTTAATTTAATGTCATTTATTTCAGTATAGTGAGACACCCTTGGGTCTGACATTTTGGTTAACCCTGGTGCAGCTTGATGAACGTCGTAGAACGTCAAAGCCTATCTTTTGCTAGATGTGACCGTAGTCATTCGAGGCTATTTTGTACAACCCTGTTTGGGGTGATTTTTCAAGTCTTTGCTGACTTTAGTTATGACAATCAGATGTCATGGTTATTTCTTTAACTGCATTCTTTGCAGCCAGTTTTGATACACCCCTGACTTTCGTTAGAACAATCGTATCAGTTAGGCAATCGACTGTAATTGCCAGTTTTGTAGTTGCATTATATTTTCATTTTGAATAAGCTCAGAAGCTGTTCTTGGTCAAGTTTGAACCTAATAACTAGAAGGAATGTTTCGTTGCCTAACATCGAATTCAGTTCCCAACGTATCTTTAAGCAGATCCTTGTATGGCATCTGCGCCACAATTATCATTTTGCTTGTGTCATGTAAGACACGTTTTTATTTGATGTTGTACTAGCAACTAGTGAATTGTATTTCGAGAGCAAAGAGCTCCAGTAATTGTAAGATTACTATCATTTAGACGTCTTTGGTAGAAAGACGGAATTATATTATTCTATTCAGATTTATTGCGTGTTTTTCATACACGGATTCTTTAGAGGTTCATAACCAATGGTAAATTTTTGTATGAACAGGCCAGATTTATGGTTTTATTTTAATTAAATCGCCGGCCTTGAATAATGTGTGTTTTGTGTCGACCGAACGCAGGAATGTAGTAGCCTGCTGGTGACATAAACTGGTTTTGTAATCCAGTGCCCTTGAGAGCACGCTTCTTTTGTTTGTGGGACAGAACGACTTTGACAAGAGACAGAATGCAATTGTATTCGCTCTTTCTTTCATTGCAACTTAGCTTATGTAACCCAGTTTTCAACCCTGTCTCAGATCACATGTTTTATAGATTGATTTTTGTTAGTTGAGCGCACTTCTTGCGTGTACCGTTTTGACGTGTACAATTAGGTCAGGTTTTCTATAGTAAGTTGCAGGCGACCCTGTTAAATGCAGGAATTTATTGTATGAAGGTACTTGTGATTACCTTGTCCGGGAGGGTTCCCGTTGACTAGATGTTATTGGAAGGTAACTGTTGTGGACAGGCCTATCCCAGAGTTATTGAATGAGAGCTTTGCGCCGCTGGTAACCCGTGTTATTGTGTGTCCGAGTTGTTATTGCTCGTTGATCTTATTCCGACTGTTGAGTCGAGGCTTTTTGGTGGAGAATGATCTCAGTGTAGACACTCCGTGCCCGAGCTATTGTCCGTATTATTCGCCATAAACCAACGATAAACCTAAACCGACATCTTAATAATAAAACGCATAACTTTGGTAAAACAAAAGCTAACTAATGAATTCTTTCTATCTAACTTTGTTCTGTTGCATTTTGGAACTGTTGACATAGCCGTGCAGTTGAAGGTAATTTCCTTGTGTGGAAATGACTAGGACAGTTGACACTTTTGTAGCGACCTGAAGCATGCGCGAACCTAGAGTTCGTAGCTTGTGGAGCTCAGGCCATGCGATGTCAGACGTGGTCTCAACTACGCATTCGTCACCGTAATTACACACATTAGATGACTATGGCTTACAAAGAGTAAACCAAGGTGTAGGCAGGAATTTAATAAAAATTTGTGTCTATTTCATTACTTATTTATGATGTGCTGATAGCACGTAGTTATTAAGAATAATTAAATGTTTTTCATGGCTGTACACTTAGAATTGTTGTAATTGTTTTCTGTTACGGACGTCATCGCCGTAAATTTTGTTATTAACTGTTAGGACTTAGCTAGATGATTACCGTTAAATGTAAATGTGGAAATGGTATCATCCTAACTTAGATTTGTTTTGCTACCCTGTTAAATGTAAATTCTGATATTAGCTTAATCTTGTAACTTGAACTAGGGACTTGCGTCGTACCATCTTCCTAGTGTTGCTGTTGTTGCTTTATTATTGTGAGTTAGATCTTTCGCGAGGGTTTTCAGTAACTTCTCAGGTAGGGACCTGCTCTTTATTTTCTTTTGTTTATTAGTTTGCGGACTAGCCGATCATAACCCTCCGAACTAGGCTAGGGGCTTGTGAATTTTTATAAATTTTCACGGTGTTTTATTTAAGTCTGGATGTTTAATTTCTCAGTCTAGTTTTTAAGGTGAACCCTTCCTTAGGCAGTCTATGACCATCGTCACCATGTACCACGATCCCCGTGGACTACAGTGTCTCGTGCCGCTTAGCCTATTAGGAAGTTCACCTGATCCGCACGGTAATTTTATTCGACTTATGGGATGTTAGGAAAGTCATCGTGGTTGTTGACTCAACTAACGGTCATAAAGAAAATGGCGCCCAACTCATGTGCCGACGTTAACGTGGTGACCGTCAGTACCATATTACTTTGGAGGATCTTAATGTTGATTAATGGTAAATTGACAGGACTGGGACGAACTTAGAAAGTCGTACTGCAGATCAATTGACCGCATGGCATTCATGTTTGATAGAAGTCCATGGGGTGAGGCTTTAGTGTTGGATAAATGATGGATAGGGTTTTCTTTGATGATGCCTCATCCTGAGTAAATTTAATACTTTGCTTTGCTCGACGTTGTCTTTGTAAATGTAGAAGCACTTAGTTTGCATACTCCAGCTGTACTCGTGATATTTATATAAATGAAACAAGCTTTATACCACCAAGTAACTAATCATAGCTGTAAGTTCTAGTAGAGATTGATCCCTCACTTTCTCATATATATTTCTTGTCAAATGGATGAGGAAACGATTCGTCGCGTGTTTGGAGAGATGATGGCAGGTGTGAATGCTAATCTCCAACAAATTACTGCTGACCTAGGTGAATTCCGGGGTGACTTGGGGCAAAACACCCAATCTATAAACAATGTTAGTGGTCATGTAGACCAAGTAAGACAGGAGGTTCACAATGTTAGTGCTCATGTAGACCAAGTAAGACAGGACGTTCACAATGTTAGATTAGATTTAGAGGTAAACACCCAATCTATAAACAATGTTTGACTAGATTTAGAGATAAATACTCAATCTGTTAATAATGTCAGGACTGATTTAACCCAAGTCAGGGCTGATATGGACGCATTTAGGGTCGAAGCCAGAAATGATCTCGCGGCGGGTTTAGCGGCAGTTAGGGTTAATGTCATACGACACCATCAAGAGGCTAACCAGCGTGTAGATTGCCTAACAGACCAAATGAACAGAGCTAGGGAGGATGTGCAAATCCGACTGGAGGAGCACACGGCTCAAATTCAAACCACCATAAATAGAGTCCAGATAGACATGAAAGCTGACCTGGAACACATTCGGGAAGAATTCGGGACTCGATTGACGCACGTCGAGGGATTCATGGACACTGTAAAAAAGGACATGACAATCATGAATATCGGAATAGTTCTCATGAGAGGAGCTGCAAATGCTGTGAACAACAATGTTAGGACGATCGTTGACGGCATGTTAGAGGTCAGGGACGAACTGAATGTTAACAGGAGAAACATTTCTAAACTAACGGAAACCGTAGCAAGCCTACGCGAAACAGTGAATGTTCATCACGAGGAACATAACATTGACCTCATGTTATTAAGAGGGGACCTCAACGAACATAAGACCATAGTAGAGGCTAAGGTAGCCGAGGTCAAAAACAACATGTCAAGAGTCGAGGGAGAGATCGATTCTTTACAAAAGCGATTTGAGGAGGTCACAGTAAACGAAAGGTTAGACCTTAGCCATAACCTCAGAACGGCCATACGCGAGGTAGACGCGAACCTCAAGGGAAAGGTCGATAGAATCGAATTACAATTGAATGAATTAGGCAACAAAGTCGCGGCCAGAACTATTCAAGGTCTTGAAGGCATAGAAAGACGTCTTGACAGACTCGAAACAACTTCTAGGGAGAGACACTTACCCGCACAAATGGGAGAATCTCAGGAAACACCCGTTTCTCAATCTGAAGGAATGATGCCAACTCATTTTCAGCCCAGCGCACCTACAGAACCACAACCATTACAATTCACTGGTTCAGCGCCGAGCCAGGTTTTGAACTTTAACGCCCATCCCTTTCGACCAGCACCAAGTCAACCTAATAATGAGATAAATACACCTACGCATGGCTATATGCAGAACACATTTAGGCCCGCGCATACGCAGGGAAATGTGACGATAATGCGTTAGAGAGAGGAGCAACCAGCTCGCTTCTCCGGAACTGGAAGTGGTGTTACTCCAGTGGAATTTCTAGCCAATGTCGAAAGCTATCTGAGAGATACGATGGTAACTCCAGAGAGACAACTCAGAGTCATAGAACGTTTGCTTGAGGGGCAAGCCAGTACCTGGTTTAGAGCATTTAGATACTCGTTTACAGGCTACCAGGACTTTAAGGAAGCATTACCAAGGACGTATTGGTCGAGTGACATTCAACAGAGCATCCGAGCTGAAAAGTATACTCGTAGATACAGCTCGAATACGCCTACTCGTTATGCGAACTACTTCGCTATACAGCTTGCGAAGCTTCGTTGTCTTCAGCCTCCGTTGTCTGAACAAGATTTAGTTAACACCATTGTTTGGCAGTACCCTGCGGACGTACAACGTGTGTTGATCGCTGCAGGGGCATCCACGTTTCAACAATGTGACCAGATTCTGCGACGCTTGGATGCGAACACGGAACAGTTCCCGACACACCGTCAGCAGAAGGCTGACAGGCGCGAGGAAAGACACATAAACTTGACCACTGTCGATAAAGTAAGCCAGACTCCGCAACAAACGCAAACACAAGAGAGTTCTGGGCATCGTGATAACTACAACTATCGTAGGAGGGAATGGAACAACGCTCCATATGCTCGAGATCAACAAGATGACCGTCGTAGTCATTGGAATCGGAGATTCGACCGAGGGGCGAATGATAACCAACGTCACGAAAATTACCACCGCGGGAATAACAGAAGAAACCAACAGCACGGAAGTATCCGAAGGGACTGTCGATAAGCTAGAGGATATAACCGAGATCGAGACCCTAGATACCAGCCAGACAGAGATTGGAAAGGAAGAGCACGGGAGAGCCGTGAGTACCTCCAACAACTAAGAGAGCTGCAAATCCAAGAAGAGGGAGAACGGAGCCCAACTTCGAGGGAAAATAGAAATTCGGCGCAGGAGACGGAGCACAACCAGCCCAGTACTTCTCGCCAGGATAATAAAAAAAACGCCGAAAAATTAACAGATTCTTGTCAGGTTGAGCACCGAGTAACTGCTACCATATTACTCTGGGAGCCAATCCAAGAAGACTTGTTGGACGAACGACGAACGACGAACCACAATTATGAGTTGACCCGTCTGCCCAAGATAGTAGCCACTTTGAACGAAGTCAACGTAGTCATTCTCATTGATACTGGGGCAATGATTAGTGTTATTTCCGCCGATTGCCATGCCAGATTAAAGGCCAACTCTGAGGTGACAGAGCTGCCTGTTTCAGCTGTAAGAGTCAGAGGTGTCATACCTGACCGGGTTGTGACGTGCACAATCCAGATTCTCTGTACTCTGAAGATTTCAAATTACGTGTATTTGAACGAGTTTCTTGTAATGAAGGGCTTGCATCATGACGCCATACTAGGCGCAGACTTAATTAGAAAATATGATGGTATCATTGACATGGGCCGTAACACGGTAGAGTTCAAGCCGAACGAACCCATTCAGATGAACCTAGTTGAAGAAGAACCGGAATTCCTATCCGAAGTCGACGTAGTCGAAAACTTGAATGGCAAGGAAATTGACGAGACACTCGATACCGACGAAGAGGCAGAATCAGCACCCACACGAGAGAATCTTGATATAATATTGAACGAATACAGGGACATATTCGACACCACACCTGGTGAGATATTAGACTACGAATACGACCTTGTGCTACTGGATGATTCCCCATTCCAGAGGAAAATTTACCCGATTGCTGAGAAACATCGTGAAGAAGCTGCTAAGAAGATCCATGAGATGGAAGCAGCAGGCAAAATCAAGAAGTCACCGACTCCTTTCTTGAATCCCATAACGCCTGTGGTTAAGGTAGATGGAACCTTGAGACTTTGTCTCGATGCCAGAGCCTTGAATGAACGCCTAGCTCCTGAGTACGACAGGCCGCCCAAGATTAGAGACATTCTCAGGAAGTTCAAAGGAAAAAGGATATTTTCATCATTGGAATTGGTTCAGTCTTATTACCATATCAGATTATCTGAGCATACTCAGAAATATACTGGATTCCTGTTTGATCAGACTACTTATGTCTTTCGAAAACTACCTTTTGGATTGAAAAATGCCGGAGCCGCATTAATCAGAGCACTTGATGCCAAGCTGACTCCTGAAGTGAAGCAGAGAGTAATATGTTATGTGGATGAAATAATCATAGCTTCAGAAACAGAAGAAGAGCATTTAAAGACATTGCGCCTTGTTTTTGAGAATCTACGACAGGCGAATTTTATGGTCAAATTTGACAAGTGTCGATTCTTTCAGAAAGAAGTGAAATTCGTAGGACACATAATCATTGGAGAAGGATACAGACCTAATCCGGAAAAGATTAGAACTGTTGCTGCATTTCCAACGCCAACCCGTGTGAAACACATGAGACAATTCTTAGGAATTCTCCAATTCTTTGCTGCTCATTGTGAGAAGTATTCCGAGACTGTCGCACCTCTGCAAGGATTACTGAAAAAGAACTGCAGGTGGAACTGGAATGATGAATGTGAGATAGCTTTCAGGAGAGCTAAACAGATGCTAGTGTACTCAATTCAGTTTGAATATCCAGATTATTCCCGGAACTTTATTCTAGAAAGTGATGTATCTGCCATTGGTATAGGAGCCATTTTACTGCAGGAGGATGATGAGAAGAAACGTCATTACATCGCTTTCTTAAGCCGACGTTTAAGAGCACATGAATCTCACTACTTCACGACCGAGATAGAAGCACTTGCAATAGTTTACGCACTTGAATACTGGCAGAAACTTCTGTTAGGACAGAGGATTATTGTGAGGACCGATCACCATGCACTGACCTTCATCTTAAGAACAAGACTGGCAAGCGACAGGATCACACGTTGGACGCTGTTTCTCCAATAGTTCGATTTGGAAATAGTTTATCGACCAGGCAGAGAGAATGTGTTGGCCGACATCCTCAGCCGGAATCCTGAAGCTACTGTTAATGCCATAGACATCGAGGGAGAATGCGAGGAACACCTTCGCCGGATTCGTCATCTTCCCGAAGGACAGCGACGTGAGGAGGAACTCAGGCACATTATCCGTTTCCTAGAACGAAGAATGGATCCACAGGATGCTCAATATGCGAGAATTGCTGCTGTTGCAGATAATTACTTGATTTATCATCGTGTATTATACAAGTTTGTGGACGAGGACCACACTCAACTGCGTGCAGTTATTCCTAGGAGATACCAAGAATCTGTTATTCTTATGGTTCATCTATCCATTGGTCATGGTGGAACAGACAAAACCATTGCAACCATCAAGGAATCTTTTACATGGAAAGGGTTAGGAGCCACCGTTAGACAGTGTTTACGTGCTTGCGACGCATGGCAGCGGAACAAGTACACGTCACACTTGTTGAAGGAACAACCTAGACCAATACTCCAAACTCAACCTAGAGAGTTATACGCACAGGACCTGTATGGCCCAATACCTAAGGCTCGTCGTGGGAATCGATACATCGTTGTAACTATTGATGTGTTCACGAAATATACGATGCTTCATCCGATTCAAAAAGCCACTGCACATCAGATTATTCAGAGGATTAGACGTCAAATGATACCGGAGGCAGGAAAGCCACAATTCCTGTTGACTGATCACGGATCACAGTACACCTCAGCAGAATTTGCCAATGCTATGAATGAGCTTGAAATATGTCATGTCTTATCATCTATTCGTCATCCAGAGAGCAACCCAGCAGAATGCGTGATGTCTATTATCGCAAAATTCTGTCGATTATATTGTCAAGAAGAACACTGGCGATGGACTGAAGTCCTAGTCACTATGGCAAAGTGTATTAATTCAACAGTCCATGAGAGCACTGGTCAAATACCTATGGTCTTGCATTTGAACCAGATGCCGCTGAGAATATGGGATCGTGTGATTGTAAATCCACCCTGTTTACAACCATCACATGCCAGCAGACTTTTAGCTGCAAGGGAAACTATGGACAGACAAGCTGCCAAGCGCTTGAGAAGAACTAGACGCCAGAGATTTAGAGAACCACTAGTTGAGGGAGACCTCATCCTCATAAGGAGACCCGGAATTTCAAGTCCTATAGACCGCATATATGGGAAATTTCTATCCTTATATTAAGGCCCTAGTCGTATCCGACAGCCTTTGAACAATGGAAGTTATGTAGTAGAAGACATCAGGACAGGAGAGCGCATTGGAACCTTTAATGCAGCCAATCTGAAAAAATATCACTCTTGAATGAATTTCAAGTCAAATAAAAATGTCGTCCCAACATTTTATTTCAAACGACGGAGAGGCAGATGAACCCGCTGAGCAATGGTTCATGTGATATTTTTTATGACAGAACATTTATGATGGGATGTTGTACCTTTGAAAACACCCAGGAAGCCACGTGGAGCTGAGAGCTCACGAGATACTCTTTGAAGTAGCGTTGAATCGCACTTTTGACTTTGGTGAGAACTGCTAATTATTTATCTGAGATCTTATTAATTAATTTTATTCTTTCTCAAGACTCAGAATATTCCATTTCGTCATGCTGCATTATTAAAACATTTTTGAGAATGTTATTTTAACTTAAGGTAAGGTAATACCCTTGCAGATACGCAAATAGGAACGTAAGTAGTCGCTCAACGACTTCGGTTTGACGACCTACTTCCTTGAGACACCCAGTGCCTTGCACTACGTCTGGAGAATTCGCCCAGTACAGGCGTGTAATTGCATTTGTCCCGTAAGACATAGAAGAATATCAGCTTGTTTGCGTTGAATTGGTTATCAGGTGCCATCGTGCACTGGCATATTGTAAAATACTGTTATTTATGCACAGTGAGCCACAGAAACATATTGAAGATAATTATTGGCAAGTATTAGTGAATTATATAATTGTACCGGAACACCACATTTTAGTACCCACGTGTTTGTGGAGGGCCAAATGCCTTGTGGAAAATATACAGGTAAATGTGTTGCAACTACTTCAAATAAGTGTGATTATAATTGTGTAACATATTTGGATTGCCAGAGTGAAGTTTTTATTTCCAAAACGACGTACATGATAGAAAAGTAGCGTCATTAGCACGTGCAGAATCATGGATCAGTGCTAGCTCACGTATCTATTCACATCCACGAAATTAAGGCTGTGTTGTCAATTACTATCAAAGCCTACAATACTTACGACGAACATTATATTTTTGGAAAGTGAAAGAATGAATTTCATAATTTATTTCACCGTCAACGTGACCAGACTATTCCACACCATGCTTGAATCAGTCATCATGGGCTAATACCATCCTGGTATGAGGGTGATGTTTCTACGAGAACTAGCATGATGGTGGAGCTTGCAGAACCGAGGACGAGAAGGAAGGAATCCAAGATGCCATTTCCAGGCATATCCAGCATATTCACGGAGATGTCGACAGGGACGAATCGAACCCTGGTCTTTGGAGGAGTCCAGATGGGAATCCTGATGAGGATAATACCGTTCCAGAGATCCAGAAATGAATTTGTACAACCCTGGTTATTGAATAGAGGGCTGAGTGATAGCTTCTCCATGTCGTGAGTTTTTGGACATCCCTTCTCTTTTTCTAGTTCTGGTGGTATATTAGATTTAATGTTGTTTGTGAATCAACCACACTCTGTGTCAGCCATTTTTCTAGGTAGGGATTGTATCTAGTTTAATTTAATTTCATTTATTTCAGTATAGTGAGACACCCTTGGGTCTGACATTTTGGTTAACCCTGGTGCAGCTTGATGAACGTCGTAGAACGTCAAAGCCTATCTTTAGCTAGATGTGACCGTAGTCATTCGAGGCTATTTTGTACAATCCTGTTTGGGGTGATTTTTCAAGTCTTTGCTGACTTTAGTTATGACAATCAGATGTCATGGTTATTTCTTTAACTGCATTCTTTGCAGCCAGTTTTGATACACCCCTGACGTTCGTTAGAACAGTCGTATCAGTTAGGCAATCGTCTGTAATTGCCAGTTTTGTAAATGCATTATATTTTCATTTTGAATAAGCTCAGAAGCTGTTCTTGGTCAAGTTTGAACCTAATAACTAGAAGGAATGTTTCGTTGCCTAGCATCGAACTCAGTTCCCAACGTATCTTTAAGCAGATCCTTGTATGGAATCTGCGCCACAATTATCATTTTTCTTGTGTCATGTAAGACACGTTTTTATTTGATGTTGTACTAGCAACTAGTGAATTGTATTTCGAGAGCAAAGAGCTCCAGTAATTGTAAGATTACTATTATTTAGACGTCTTTGGTAGAAAGACGGAATTAAATTATTCTATTCAGATTTATTGCGTGTTTTTTATACACGGATTCTTTAGAGGTTCATAACCAATGGTAAAGTTTTTTATGAATAGGCCAGATGTATGGTTTTATTTTGATTAAATCGCCGGCCTTGAATTATGCATGTTTTGTGTCGACCGAACGCAGGAATGTAGTAGCCTGCTGGTGACATAAACTGGTTTTGTAATCCAGTGCCCTTGAGAGCACGCTTCATTTGTTTGTGGGACAGAACGACTTTGACAAGAGACAGAATGCAATTGTATTCGCTCTTTCTTTCATTGCAACTTAGCTTATGTAACCCAGTTTTCAACCCTGTCTCAGATCACATGTTTTATAGATTGATTTTTGTTAGTTGAGCGCACTTCTTGCGTGTACCGTTTTGACGTGTACAATTAGGTCAGGTTTTCTATAGTAAGTTGCAGGCGACCCTGTTACATGCAGGAATTTATTGTATGAAGGTACTTGTGATTACCTTGTCCGGGAGGGTTCCCGTTGACTAGATGTTATTGGAAGGTAACTGTTGTGGACAGGCCTATCCCAGAGTTATTGAATGAGAGCTTTGCGCCGCTGGTAACCCGTGTTATTGTGTGTCCGAGTTGTTATTGCTCGTTGATCTTATTCCGACTGTTGAGTCGAGGCTTATTGGTGGAGAATGATCTCAGTGTAGACACTCCGTGCCCGAGCTATTGTCAGTATTATTCGCCATAAACCAACGATAAACCTAAACCGACATCTTAATAATAAAACGCATAACTTTGGTAAAACAAAAGCTAACTAATGCATTCTTTCTATCTAACTTTGTTCTGTTGCATTTTGGAACTGTTGACATAGCCGTGCAGTTGAAGGTAATTTCCTTGTGTGGAAATGACGAGGACAGTTGACACCTTTGTAGCGACCTGAAGCATGCGCGAACCTAGAGTTCGTAGCTTGTGGAGCTCAGGCCATGCGATGTCAGACGTGGTCTCAACTACGCATTCGTCACCGTAATTACACACATTAGATGACTATGGCTTACAAAGAGTAAACCAAGGTGTAGGCAGGAATTTAATAAAAATTTGTGTCTATTTCATTACTTATTTATGATGTACTAGTGTGTAAATCCTACATGTTACCTTATTGTGTGCTGATAGCACGTAGTTATTAAGAATAATTAAATGTTTTTCATGGCTGTACACTTAGATTTGTTGTAATTGTTTTCTGTTACGGACGTCATCGCCGTAAATTTTGTTATTAACTGTTAGGACTTAGCTAGATGATTACCGTTAAATGTTAATGTGGAAATGGTATCATCCTAACTTAGATTTGTTTTGCTACCCTGTTAAATGTAAATTCTGATATTAGCTTAATCTTGTAACTTGAACTAGGGACTTGCGTCGTACCATCTTCCTAGTGTTGCTGTTGTTGCTTTATTATTGTGAGTTAGATCTTTCGCGAGGGTTTTCAGTAACTTCTCAGGTAGGGACCTGCTCTTTATTTTCTTTTGTTTATTAGTTTGCGGACTAGCCGATCATAACCCTCCGAACTAGGCTAGGGGCTTGTGAATTTTAATAAATTTTCACGGTGTTTTATTTAAGTCTGGATGTTTAATTTCTCAGTCTAGTTTTTAAGGCGAACCCTTCCTTAGGCAGTCTATGACCATCGTCACCATGTACCACGATCCCCGTGGACTACAGTGTCTCGTGCCACTTAGCCTATTAGGAAGTTCACCTGATCCGCACGGTAATTTTATTCGACTTATGGGATGTTAGGAAAGTCATCGTGGTTGTTGACTCGACCAACGGTCTCAATACGCTTTTTGATGATGATGATAATTGTTGTTTTAAGGGGCCGAACATCTAGGTTATCGGCCCCCAATGGTCTGGGTGATAGCGAAAATGACAATGAAATGTAAACCATAACGAAAATTAAGGTGGACTGAAAATACGTACAAAATAGAACTCAGATTGAAGTGACTCGCAAAATGTAGAGTGGAAATACTTACAACAGGAATGTAGATTGAAAAATACGCACAAATTGTAGTTAAGATTCAAAATAGTTACAAAATGGAATTTAGGAAGTAAGTAATTAAGGGCGGGAATCTTAAAGAGAAAAGGAAATATAATGAAAAGAAAAAGAAGGCTGATCCCCAGAAGAATGAGGGATCAGGAAAGATGAGACAAGGGCCAATTAAGGTGGGAAAGGTAGAGACTCCCTAGGCCTCGGATACTCTAATACCGTCGGGGTTGGAAGAGAACAAGAGTTGACCAACAGAGGTCGACAGGAAAGAAGACGGAGAGGAGCCTAGGACAAGTAAGTGGAAGCAATGCCGGACTCAGCTGGGGTCCCGTGGTCGCCAACCCATATCCTACTGGAAGTGATTCCCTGGGAGGGATACGCTTTTTTGGGGTAGTGAATAGGTCACGCATTTTAACTTGGGATTTAATTGTCTTGGTTCGGGCACAGAGTGTTTAATCTTTCATTTCTTCTTAACGTGATAGGCTGCACCAGTCGTCTCTGAGGGCCACTTACAATTGTGATAGACTATCATCTGTTTTCTTAGAGAAAATATTGTCAATTGTTATTATTCGTATGTCGTCATCGTCGTGATGGAACGCTAGATCAATTCAAAATTTGAGAACCTTCCGGTACATCACAAAAGCTTTCAGGTTGCTTGTTCTTGTTAATAGATTTAGGGGCTTTGCGACATCGTGGTGATGTAACCCGGTGTACTTGTGTGTGTGTGTGGAATTTGTCTGATAACCTGTGTAACTGTGATGGCTGTATTGAAAATCCACAGCCTGCTTCCAGTCGACCTACCGGGTCAGGAATGAATGAAGCCGCCATCTAGTGGCGAGGATATGAACTGTGCCGGCTGCCGAAGCCTGTCGTACTCCTCTGGGGCAACGATTAAATGAACGACAAATGAAATGATAGTGGGGAGTGCTGCTGGAATGAAATTGTGACAGGGAATACCGGAGTACCCGGAGAAAAACCTGTCTGCCCCCGCTTTGTCCAGCACTAATCTTACATGAAGTGACCGGGATTTGAACCACGGACCCCAACAGTGAGAAGCCAGCTAAGCCACGGAGGTTTTTGAAGGTTGTATTAGTGTGCGTATTTCTAATTCAGATTAGGTTTGGGACGGAGGCGGTTGTGGCCCTAAAGTAGGTACCATCCCGTCATCAACGATCCATGTAAGAAAAATTGCTCAAATGTAAGAAAATTCAGGCAAGGTACATAGTTGCTCTTCTCACGGGCCATACTGTCCTGAAAAAGCCCCTAAACAAAATGGGCATAATTAAAGGAAACCTAGACTGCAGACTATGCGGGAAGGAAACGGAGACAGCCCATCACATAATATGGTCTTGTGAAGCTCTAGATCGCAGAAGATTCAATCTTTTTGGGAGATCGATAATTGAACCAAGATAAATTAGAGTCCCTCATGGGACTGTATTAAAGACGCAGGGATAATGGACTGGTGCTGAGTACACAGGGCAGTACAATAGCTGACGGGCCCTTTGGTGTAAAACAAAGAGGTACCATCCAGGCATTTGCCTTCAGTAGAAGTGGGCAATCGACGGAAATCCACTTCCAGGATGTCTGAGGTAGGAATTGAACCCTCCTCTCAGTTTTGCCTCTCGAGGCTGAGTGTACCCCGTTCCAGGCCTAGAACCAAATTTTTTTTTTTTGCAATTCAGGGAATGGAACCCGGGCGTCCACGGTGACAACCAAGTGGTGGCTTCAGTGGCGTAGTCGGTAGCATGCTGAGCTTCTATGCCCAAGGTCGCGGGTTCAAACCCGGCCGAAGTCGTCGGATTTTTAAACAGCGTTAAAAATCCCTTAGTATGCCTTCCTTCGGACGGAAAGTAAAGCCGGTGGTCTCATGTCATAGATTTGTGGCATGTTAAAGAACCTTCCACTATCTACAATTGTGTGAAGCTAAATGTGTAGGTTAGGTTTGACTAATGCTCAAGGTCTAACGTTCGTCACCAGGTGCTGGTTGCGATGGCATCTAGTAGCCAAGTTCACACCTAGGTGTCGTGAACTGTAGAATTTAGCAGCAAAAGTAGAACTACTTGAAATTGATCGTCTGCAGTGCTTACCTGAAGTACAGATAACACACACGAATACAGTCATCACAATTAACACTGGTTATTAGACAGATTCTACACACACCCAAAGTGCACGGGGCTACATGACCGCGTTGTCGCAGCCCCTAAACTAAGGGGACTGCTTGCAGTTTTACAGGATCGTTAATCTTGCAATCATGTTCCACGGAACCTCCATTTTCACGTGCAATCCGAACCTACTTCAGTGGTTGTGGAATATCCTATATTGCCCTGGCTAATTGGTGGAACGTGACAATAGCTACCCCCTGAGGAAAAAAATCTTCAACTATTGAAAGTAGCCAAAATACCTGAGGGTTCGATGGCGTAGTTGGTAGCATGCTGAACTACTGAGCCCAAGATAGCGGGTTCAAACCCGGCCGAAATCGCCGGATTTTTAAGAGCGTTAAAAATCCTTCAGTATGTCTTCCTTTGGAGGGGAAGTAAAGCCGGCGGTCCCATGTCATACATTTATGGCATGTAAAAGTTCAGACTAAACTTGTGTGAAGCTAAATTGTTAGGTTAGATTTCGTCGGAACTCTCTATCAAGGTTCCAACGTTCACCACTAGGTATCATTGATATCTGGTAGTGAAAGTTGGAATTACTTGAAATTGAACGGAACTTGTAGATCACCCTAAGGGTGTCCACTGGAAGTAGCTACAGACTCAGGCGAGCCGAACATGTCCTCGGACACTCCCGGCACTAAAAGCCATACGATAAATAAATAAATAAATACCTGAGGTAATAATCGGGAAAAATCTGGAGATGATGTAGTACTCACCCACCACCCCAAATTGATCACGACTTATATCGACTAAATTCCAGCTGATTCCGCCATTATAAGCAACATGTACAGTATTGCCAACCCCACGCATTCGGTACTATTTCATACAAAATACATCACACGATACACGTAACTTCGTCGTTATGTGAATAATGAAATAAAAGGCAAAACCATTGGTCGGGATAAAGATTATTGATGCGTGACAAAAACGAGGGCCCGTATGGCGCGCTACCTAACCATTATTGGTCTAGGTGAAAACCATTGGCCAGCCGGATGCGATTTAGTACCGAATGTGTGGGGTTGGCAACACTGTACATAATGCTTAAGGAAACCGGGACGTGTGATAGGCTCAAAAATGGCAATTTTTATTTTTCAACTTGAAAAATATCCCATCTTTCCTGGAGAATTTGGTGCATTAATTATTGTACTGAAGCGATTTTTGAAGAAATAAAATTAGGTTTAAACATAATGTTTTAAGGCTATATTGTAGCTACTAGCCAAACATTCCTTTTGTGTTTACCGTAAGTCATATGTTCGGAAACTTCATGTACCATTTTCTCAGACCAATGTATTTGAGACCTGGTAGTCTCTAAGACCCTATATAGTGGAAGTGAATTTATTCAGGTGTCTTGATTAGTTCATGGAACCCAGCTTGAAGAGCACTGACAATAGTAGGGGAGTGATGACAGTTCTGCCCCACTTGACACTCCTGTGCCCAACAAACCAACATGGCCGCCACGCGAAATTGAAATAATTAATATCTCTCAAACGCATGGTCCGATTTTGACAAATGAGGTGTCGTTGGACTCGGGTTGACGCCCTCTTTCCAATGGACCACTCATTTCAACCCCTAAATAAAACCTACCCCTACTAGGGGGTGAAATTTTAATTTTTTAGTGAAAGCCTCTTTTCAAATGGGACATGTATAAGGTGCGCTGCTAAAATGAACTAAACGTTGTTGCTCATATCGCGCATGCGTTTTACGAGATGCCGCTATGGATTAACATTTTTGTTTTTTGTTTTATACGCATGCGCACTTGGGATTTTTGTAAGAGGGCGAGCTCTTTGAAAAAAAAAAGATTTATAAGAAGGGGTTTTGCTGGTGAGGAGAGAGCCAGATAGTCGCCTACTTTCCTACGAAGTTTGCCGACATCTCTCAAACGCAAGGCCGGATTTGGACGTGTGACGTGTCAAAGCGCTTGTCTCGAAGCCCTATATATGTTATTAATAGGTTAAAGTCTTGAGAATGAGGGAAACAGGCTTTTTGGGGATAAAACCATGATTTTAGACTTTTTCCGATATCTCACGAATGCATGGTCGGATTTGGTCCTATGACGTGTC
Source organism: Meconema thalassinum (assembly GCA_946902985.2). Taxonomy (NCBI): domain Eukaryota; kingdom Metazoa; phylum Arthropoda; class Insecta; order Orthoptera; family Tettigoniidae; genus Meconema; species Meconema thalassinum. The sequence goes on from OX336400.1 coordinate 3,100,257, forward strand.
AAATGGCTTGTCTTGAAACCCTCTTTATTTTGGTAATAGATTAAAGTTTTTGAGAATGAGGGAAACAGAATTTTTTGGTGTAAAGCTGTGATTTTAGACTTTTTGTTATATTTCATAAACCAATAACGCCAGAGACGTATACGAGGGGTCGTAGGACTCGGGGTGACGCCCCTCCCCCCCCCCCTTTCGAATATAAAATTTATGTTTTTTAAAAAATGCGAAAGGGTCTAATGACACTTTTGTTGAAAAAATTTTAGTTTTTAAACCTTTTTTTTTTTAAATCTGTCGAAAATGTTCATGACGAGTGGTTGTAGATAGAAAGAGACGGTACCACTGGGCACGTGTTTCAACGAGGCTATTACTGGCCACGGTGGTGATATACTAATACAGTATTCGTTATTTCGATGAGACGGCGGGTCGAGGGTTCGTTTTCCGATTTTTCCTATGATGGAATTCCTAAACCCCCTGAAGGGGGTCTTTAACATGTAAACGATTATGAGTGACATGACAAATGATAATTCCTTGATCAGATGAAGTTGGCTTTAGATAGAACAAACAGAACTTGGTTATATGTTGCTTGAAGTGAGTATAGAAAACAAACTTGCTGGGGCAGACTGACAGGATATGAATGTTATTTGAGCTTATTGGAATGCATTGACTTGACTTGTCAACAGGGCAATGAAAAAAGCACAGAGATGCTGAGGATACTTGAAGGTCAAACGATATGGCAACCATGGTGGGAGGGGGAAGCGAGGATGATGTCGCCGATCATGTTCAATGTTCAATGGATGAATTTATATTTTGCGAAGCATTTTTCGGAGAGGGTCATGTGACGACTTGTTTTAAGAGTATTTATTTCTCCGATCTTTGCTATGGTGGACTCATTGATTGAAATAATCCAAAACTGCTAGGGCATGGCCTTGAGATTTTATAAACCGATAATGGGATTTTGAAATACAAGATCCCCCCAGAACTTGACATGATGTCATTCTTTTTATGGCTTATGAATTTCCCCAAAAAAGACCCAAAACAACAAGATCATGGACTTTTGCTTTTCTTAATATATTGTAAACCCATACTGTAAGATGTTTACTGTGAGTGACGAAACCTAGCTAGGTAAAGAAAGAATTATTGTAGGCTACATGTATGGTGACTGACACGCCTTTGACCATTGGAACTTGTTTCCAGATCTGACTGTAGTACATAGGGAGTATAGGTTGTAGGCATGGCTTGACAAACGGTGCACACAAAATTCAATTTATCGGTTCAAGAATTAAGAGTAGACTATCATTAATTAATTGATTAAAGAGTGTAGCTAAAAATTAAAAAAATGGTGACTACATTAAACTAAACTGAACCAAGTCGAATCAAACCCAACTGAACCAAACCAAGCCTAAAGCAAACCAAACCTAATCATGAACAAGCCAAGGGCTTAAGTGTAAAACTTGCGGGGGAATGCAGTCATTGGCAATGTCCAAAGAAAGGGATAACGCTCCACCTCTAGAGGGTAAGGTAAAGCTAGCGCATGGTGCTAATGCATATTCCCAAGTACATGAACCACACACACACAACTATCCTATGCTGTTTTCATGAGTTAACTGTTAAAACTTACTCAGTGGTTACTGAGCAAGATGGTCGCTACACACAACAAGCTTTAAATACTTGAGGCTAATAATCTATACACACACACACATACACACACATGCTTGTTCTAAACTAAACTGTCTTGCTGGCAGTGCTCACACAGTAGGCAAATGACAGAAATGCTTGGCTAACAGAAATACAATCATTTTCATTTGTCTAATGTTACCAGCTAACCATTACATGCTATAGTGGTGAGCACATGTGCCTCTTGCACTGGAGATCGTAACTTGATTTCTAGCTCTAAGGCCTAGAATGAATCAAACTAAGAAAGAAGGGTATGGTGACGCAGTGGTTTAACTGTTAGCCTTTCACTAAGGTAGACTAGGGTTTGATTTTAGGTTAATATACATGTCATAAACAAACAAACAAACAAACAAAAAAAGCAGAGATAATGTTTAAAACTGATTACACTTGTCTCTTTTCAAATTATTACTTAGATTGCAAATACAAAGGTGGACTGGGTTTGACATACAGTTAATGCTGCCTATCGCATACTAGCCTGTAAGAAAGCCAAACAAGCAAAAGGCGTAGTAGGTAGAGCAGTGGTAAAATCGCTATGTGTAGAGAACTACCTAACGGTTTTATGAACTGGCAATGGTATGTCGCATAAACAGTGCAGGATACAATCCAGCAACCATAATTTTTATCTTGTGGAGCAGAGAAAACATATATAGAGAGAGAGATATAGAAAGCTTGTGTATGTATGGGTAGCATTGATTGTTTGACCAGAGAAAATACGATGAGGTAGGGTGGGGAGAGGGAGAATTAAAACTTATATATGAATGAATGGTAAATAGTATTTTTGTTTTTTTCAATAGTTTTGTTTTTCAAATGCAGTGGTTGATAGGCGTTATTTTGTAAAACATTCTTACTTGCAGAAGTAATAAGACTCTATGGTTCCGCTAACACATAGATAGACTGTATTATTGCCATGGTCAAGCACTCACATTAAGATCATTTACAAAATCATAAAATGAAAAATAAAAAATCTTGTTTTGGAAATATCGTTTTTCAACATACACAAAATAAATATATAAAAAATTTGTAAACAGCAAAATGGAAAATCCATGGTCAAGCACTTACATTAAGATCATTTACAAAACCATAAAATGAAAAATAAAAAATCTTGTTTTGGAAATATCGATTTTTTTCAACATACACAAAATAAATATATAAAAAAATTGTAAACAGCAAAATGGAAAATCCATGTTTCCATATAGACAAAATTTAAAAACCTTAAACAGACATTTAAGAAAATATATGCAAATGCGAAATTGACAAATGTGTAAATATGAAAATGGAAAAATCCATGTTTCCATATCATGAAATTGAAAAAACATCAAACTGTCATTTAAAAAAATGAAAATGGAAAATTGACAAATTGCAATGTGTAAAATGTGAAATTGAACAAATGGCTATCATTATTTAAAAAAAAAGAACATGGTGCTCTATGGTTGAGGTGTGAATCAAACCCTCTCTACTTATTTGGACCACCCGAGACTGAGCAGACTAGTTTTAGTTGTCATACCGCTTTTAAAAGTTTGTGTTAAATCTAGGAATTGAACCCAAGAGCTTGTAGGGGAGATCCAAGGTTATAATATGTTAAACAGATAGCCTTGAATGTAGGGTGTGGTAGCTATATAGAGATGAGACGTTTCGCTCGGGGGAGGGAGGCATGGAGATCTGCATCAAACCAGTCAAAAGACTGACGACTCAAACAACAACATGTAGAGCTCACCAAAATAATGTTGTGTAACGGTAAATGTTAGTCAACGAACAGTAATGCATTACTAAAACCCATGACACGATACCTAAGAGCTTTTCTAAAATTATTTTAAAATGCCTTTAACCCTATATTAAACACTCAGTTCACAAGACTCATAACTGCAATGTTATGGTCAAACAAAACAAAATCTATATTTCAAAACAAACAAGTGGTTTAGTCAATGTATACTGGAAAAAGTTTTATAAACACTCAAGTCCACAAAAATAATTAAATTAGTAACAGTCAGGTTGACCGAGTGGTTATGGTGTTTGACTTAAGTTCAAAATTTTCTGTACAAGAAAGCAAGGGTTCGAATCCCTTACCTGATATAACTATTGCCTCAACATGGCTTGACCACACTCTATTATTGTGTACTCGGTACACAAACCATAAATAGAGTGTATTGTTTAAGGTCACTCTCTTTGCGAATATAGTCAGAGACTGTTGATGGTTAACAATTGCATTAATAGTGGGACATAGGGATAGCAATTAAGAAAAACAGACAATACCCATACACTATTTTTATTTATTTAATGTAAGTACTTGTACAATAAATATATACAAACTACAATTCTCTTTTGTCTATTACTATCTAGTCCTTTTCGATACACTTGCATATCAAGGGCAGATGACTTTGTAGTTCAGCCCCTTTAAACAACAATAACACTACTTCTTGCATAGTCTGTGATGTTGATGACTCTTGAGGCGTGGAAGATGGATACAACATAACTTTTACAACAGGGGTTAAACGTTGCTCAACAAACAATGCACTATTTTGAGTAGCAACATTTTTCTCTTGTACTAACTTTTTAGCATTCTGATGATTTTTTGTCAACACCATTAGTGTTTTGTCTGGAGCACTACATCGCCTGATCACTCACACTTAAAACCACACCATTTCTACTTTTCATATTGCCTCGACATTTTGTTGACCTCTGTTTTGAGCATTGCCAGAATATTATTCCTTTTACACGTTGTTTACCTCGGTTAGTTGTAGTAAGTTCCATAGTAGTAACTAACCTGTTAGTATGATTTGCACACTACAAAGGTTATCTCTGTTCTGGTAATTGAATTATTTAGCGTTGGCTTTTATATTTAATTCGTACAGTTTAAAGTGATAGAAAAGTGGTAGAAACGTGGTAGCAAAGTGGTAGACAATTGGTAACATAGTGGTAGAAAAGTGGTAGCAAAGTGGTAGAAAAGTGGTAGAAAAGTGGCAGGGAAGTAGTCGAAAAGTGGTAGCAAAGTGGTAGAAAAGTGGTAGCAAACTAGAAAAGTGGTAGAAAAGTGGCAGAAAAGTAGTAGAAAAGTGGTAGCAAAGTGGTAGAAAAGTGGTAGCAAACTAGAAAAGTGGTAGAAAAGTGGCAGAAAAGTAGTAGAAAAGTGGTAGCAAAGTGGTAGAAAAGAGGTAGCAAACTAGAAAAGTGGTAGCAAAGTGGTAGCAAAGTGGTAGAAAATATTACATGTATTGTTAAGAAATAGTTTAAGCGGTTACATGGATTCATTACACTATAATTTTAGCATCACGAAGCTCATTTTCTATATCCAAAAGTTCTTCCTCATATTTAGTATGACCAGCCTGTTTACAGGTATGCAAGTACTGAAGCCGCTGGATTAGCTTACTGGGATTGTTCCAGTAAACAAATTTAACATATGATTTTTTTGGGTGTAAACCATTATCATCATCATTATCATTATCATCATAATCATCATCATCATCATCATCATGGTTATCATCATCAATATAATTATCATCAATATAATCATCATCACTATTACTATCTAATCCTTTTTGTTCATCTTGCAATGCAACAACCTTTGGCATAGTTTGTGTTGTCTTTGATAGTGTTAGAGGTTTCTTAGACGTTAACGACTGTCCTAACATGTCTTTTTCAGGAGATAATAAATGCTCTTTAACAAACAAAGCACTATCTTGAGCCACACTATTTTTTTCTTGGTCTTGCTTTTTTACCTTGGTTAGAGTATTTTGTCCATTTAAATGAGTATTATTTTGAGATTTACAAAGATGATCGATTGAAATAAGTATGTTGGAGCCTTTTGTCTTAATCATTCCTCGACACTTTTTAGATCGTTGTTTCGAACAGCACCAAATAACAGTTCCATTTTTATTAGTTCTTTTTACAATATATGCATATCCTTTATAGTAAGCACATGGCTTACCATAGCTAGTCGTTGATACTTCCATGTCAACTGTTCAGCATAAACTAATCTCTAGTAAAGTTAACTCGATAATAAAAATCATTGTTTGTAGTATGTGCAGTTTAAAGTAAGAGCAAAAGTGAGAGTCAAATGGTATAAAAGTGTTGGCAAAGTGGTGGAAGAGTGGTAGCAGTTTATAGTAGTCATGATCTGTTTTACTAGAATGTGATTTGAGTAAATGTAATTTCTAATCCTTAGCAGTGAGTAGTCAGTTAGTCTTGGTTCAGACAAGCGTAAACAGTTCTCCAATGAATCAGAGATCAAGATTTTCATTATGAAACAGTTGTGTAACCAATTAGGTATCGGTACTTGATAGCTTCACACATGAACAAAAATTCCAACATATCTGACTTGAATTACATGATTTGAAAGTTGACAAAGAATATCCAATCAACCATTGTAGTTACAATGTCAAACACACAAAGACAAAATCAGCATGAAATTTTAAGTTACAGGAAAATTCTATGAAATAGACTATGCAGGAAATTTGGAAATACACATCAGAAGTTTGCAACACCATCCTTCTAGCCTATATAAATTTTCGACATGGAAAGTGTGCACTGCCCCTAACATTAAACCAATTTATCAATAACACAAGTCAACAATCAAAAAATTTTGTGTTTAGTCTATCATTTAATGCATATATTCTGTCTACATTGAACAGTAACAAAAAACGCCATTCATAATTAATTAAGTTTGCTTTAATTCTTTATGTAATGATATATACATATTTAAAGTTTTGGCTGACTGTTCAGGGTGAATCGGCTTTGAACACATAAGAGAGGGAATATTTTAAGACTTAACCTCAGCTCACCTAACATAACCTAGATTTACCTAACCTAACCTTGTCATATAGGTAAGAAACGGGTCAAGCTATGCTTTCGACTACCGAGTTTCAGCTACTTTTCAAGGTTACTCTCCCGAACATTGCCGGAGACTGCTGATAAACACTTATATTCTCACGGCGGCGGCGCGCAACGACTTACATGACGCGCTCCCCCCTTTTCATTGATCCCTGTTGATTTGTCCCTTTGGACTGGTCCCTGTTGACTAGCCCCTTTTGGACGGGCCCTTTTTGAATGGAGTCATTTTTGACGGGTCCCTGTGGACAGGTCGGTTTGGCTGATCCCTTTGGACCGGACCCTTTGACATAATTTGGATAATTGGATAACCTATGGACTGGCCCATGCAATTATCGAAAATTTATATAGGCTAGAAGGATGGTGTTGCAAACTTCTGATGTGTATTTCCAAATTTCCTGCATAGTCTATTTCATAGAATTTTCCTGTAACTTAAAATTTCATGCTGATTTTGTCTTTGTGTGTTTGACATTGTAACTACAATGGTTGATTGGATATTCTTTGTCAACTTTCAAATCATGTAATTCAAGTCAGATATGTTGGAATTTTTGTTCATGTGTGAAGCTATCAAGTACCGATACCTAATTGGTTACACAACTGTTTCATAATGAAAATCTTGATCTCTGATTCATTGGAGAACTGTTTACGCTTGTCTGAACCAAGACTAACTGACTACTCACTGCTAAGGATTAGAAATTACATTTACTCAAATCACATTCTAGTAAAACAGATCATGACTACTATAAACTGCTACCACTCTTCCACCACTTTGCCAACACTTTTATACCATTTGACTCTCACTTTTGCTCTTACTTTAAACTGCACATACTACAAACAATGATTTTTATTATCGAGTTAACTTTACTAGAGATTAGTTTATGCTGAACAGTTGACATGGAAGTATCAACGACTAGCTATGGTAAGCCATGTGCTTACTATAAAGGATATGCATATATTGTAAAAAGAACTAATAAAAATGGAACTGTTATTTGGTGCTGTTCGAAACAACGATCTAAAAAGTGTCGAGGAATGATTAAGACAAAAGGCTCCAACATACTTATTTCAATCGATCATCTTTGTAAATCTCAAAATAATACTCATTTAAATGGACAAAATACTCTAACCAAGGTAAAAAAGCAAGACCAAGAAAAAAATAGTGTGGCTCAAGATAGTGCTTTGTTTGTTAAAGAGCATTTATTATCTCCTGAAAAAGACATGTTAGGACAGTCGTTAACGTCTAAGAAACCTCTAACACTATCAAAGACAACACAAACTATGCCAAAGGTTGTTGCATTGCAAGATGAACAAAAAGGATTAGATAGTAATAGTGATGATGATTATATTGATGATAATTATATTGATGATGATAACCATGATGATGATGATGATGATGATTATGATGATAATGATAATGATGATGATAATGGTTTACACCCAAAAAAATCATATGTTAAATTTGTTTACTGGAACAATCCCAGTAAGCTAATCCAGCGGCTTCAGTACTTGCATACCTGTAAACAGGCTGGTCATACTAAATATGAGGAAGAACTTTTGGATATAGAAAATGAGCTTCGTGATGCTAAAATTATAGTGTAATGAATCCATGTAACCGCTTAAACTATTTCTTAACAATACATGTAATATTTTCTACCACTTTGCTACCACTTTGCTACCACTTTTCTAGTTTGCTACCACTTTTCTACCACTTTGCTACCACTTTTCTACTACTTTTCTGCCACTTTTCTACCACTTTTCTAGTTTGCTACCACTTTTCTACCACTTTGCTACCACTTTTCTACTACTTTTCTGCCACTTTTCTACCACTTTTCTAGTTTGCTACCACTTTTCTACCACTTTGCTACCACTTTTCGACTACTTCTCTGCCACTTTTCTACCACTTTTCTACCACTTTGCTACCACTTTTCTACCACTATGTTACCAATTGTCTACCACTTTGCTACCACGTTTCTACCACTTTTCTATCACTTTAAACTGTACGAATTAAATATAAAAGCCAACGCTAAATAATTCAATTACCAGAACAGAGATAACCTTTGTAGTGTGCAAATCATACTAACAGGTTAGTTACTACTATGGAACTTACTACAACTAACCGAGGTAAACAACGTGTAAAAGGAATAATATTCTGGCAATGCTCAAAACAGAGGTCAACAAAATGTCGAGGCAATATGAAAAGTAGAAATGGTGTGGTTTTAAGTGTGAGTGATCAGGCGATGTAGTGCTCCAGACAAAACACTAATGGTGTTGACAAAAAATCATCAGAATGCTAAAAAGTTAGTACAAGAGAAAAATGTTGCTACTCAAAATAGTGCATTGTTTGTTGAGCAACGTTTAACCCCTGTTGTAAAAGTTATGTTGTATCCATCTTCCACGCCTCAAGAGTCATCAACATCACAGACTATGCAAGAAGTAGTGTTATTGTTGTTTAAAGGGGCTGAACTACAAAGTCATCTGCCCTTGATATGCAAGTGGATCGAAAAGGACTAGATAGTAATAGACAAAAGAGAATTGTAGTTTGTATATATTTATTGTACAAGTACTTACATTAAATAAATAAAAATAGTGTATGGGTATTGTCTGTTTTTCTTAATTGCTATCCCTATGTCCCACTATTAATGCAATTGTTAACCATCAACAGTCTCTGACTATATTCGCAAAGAGAGTGACCTTAAACAATACACTATATTTATGGTTTGTGTACCGAGTACACAATAATAGAGTGTGGTCAAGCCATGTTGAGGCAATAGTTATATCAGGTAAGGGATTCGAACCCTTGCTTTCTTGTACAGAAAATTTTGAACTTAAGTCAAACACCATAACCACTCGGTCAACCTGACTGTTACTAATTTAATTATTTTTGTGGACTTGAGTGTTTATAAAACTTTTTCCAGTATACATTGACTAAACCACTTGTTTGTTTTGAAATATAGATTTTGTTTTGTTTGACCATAACATTGCAGTTATGAGTCTTGTGAACTGGGTGTTTAATATAGGGTTAAAGGCATTTTAAAATAATTTTAGAAAAGCTCTTAGGTATCGTGTCATGGGTTTTAGTAATGCATTACTGTTCGTTGACTAACATTTACCGTTACACAACATTATTTTGGTGAGCTCTACATGTTGTTGTTTGAGTCGTCAGTCTTTTGACTGGTTTGATGCAGATCTCCATGCCTCCCTCCCCCGAGCGAAACGTCTCATCTCTATATAGCTACCACACCCTACATTCAAGGCTATCTGTTTAACATATTATAACCTTGGATCTCCCCTACAAGCTCTTGGGTTCAATTCCTAGATTTAACACAAACTTTTAAAAGCGGTATGACAACTAAAACTAGTCTACTCAGTCTCGGGTGGTCCAAATAAGTAGAGAGGGTTTGATTCACACCTCAACCATAGAGCACCATGTTCTTTTTTTTTTAAATAATGATAGCCATTTGTTCAATTTCACATTTTACACATTGCAATTTGTCAATTTTCCATTTTCATTTTTTTAAATGACAGTTTGATGTTTTTTCAATTTCATGATATGGAAACATGGATTTTTCCATTTTCATATTTAAACATTTGTCAATTTCGCATTTGCATATATTTTCTTAAATGTCTGTTTAAGGTTTTTAAATTTTGTCTATATGGAAACATGGATTTTCTATTTTGCTGTTTACAATTTTTTTATATATTTATTTTGTGTATGTTGAAAAAAATCGATATTTCCAAAACAAGATTTTTTATTTTTCATTTTATGGTTTTGTAAATGATCTTAATGTAAGTGCTTGACCATGGATTTTCCATTTTGCTGTTTACAAATTTTTTATATATTTATTTTGTGTATGTTGAAAAACGATATTTCCAAAACAAGATTTTTTATTTTTCATTTTATGATTTTGTAAATGATCTTAATGTGAGTGCTTGACCATGGCAATAATACAGTCTATCTATGTGTTAGCGGAACCATAGAGTCTTATTACTTCTGCAAGTAAGAATGTTTTACAAAATAACGCCTATCAACCACTGCATTTGAAAAACAAAACTATTGAAAAAAACAAAAATACTATTTACCATTCATTCATATATAAGTTTTAATTCTCCCTCTCCCCACCCTACCTCATCGTATTTTCTCTGGTCAAACAATCAATGCTACCCATACATACAGAAGCTTTCTATATCTCTCTCTCTATATATGTTTTCTCTGCTCCACAAGATAAAAATTATGGTTGCTGGATTGTATCCTGCACTGTTTATGCGACATACCATTGCCAGTTCATAAAACCGTTAGGTAGTTCTCTACACATAGCGATTTTACCACTGCTCTACCTACTACGCCTTTTGCTTGTTTGGCTTTCTTACAGGCTAGTATGCGATAGGCAGCATTAACTGTATGTCAAACCCAGTCCACCTTTGTATTTGCAATCTAAGTAATAATTTGAAAAGAGACAAGTGTAATCAGTTTTAAACATTATCTCTGCTTTTTTTGTTTGTTTGTTTGTTTGTTTATGACATGTATATTAACCTAAAATCAAACCCTAGTCTACCTTAGTGAAAGGCTAACAGTTAAACCACTGCGTCACCATACCCTTCTTTCTTAGTTTGATTCATTCTAGGCCTTAGAGCTAGAAATCAAGTTACGATCTCCAGTGCAAGAGGCACATGTGCTCACCACTATAGCATGTAATGGTTAGCTGGTAACATTAGACAAATGAAAATGATTGTATTTCTGTTAGCCAAGCATTTCTGTCATTTGCCTACTGTGTGAGCACTGCCAGCAAGACAGTTTAGTTTAGAACAAGCATGTGTGTGTATGTGTGTGTGTGTATAGATTATTAGCCTCAAGTATTTAAAGCTTGTTGTGTGTAGCGACCATCTTGCTCAGTAACCACTGAGTAAGTTTTAACAGTTAACTCATAAAAACAGCATAGGATAGTTGTGTGTGTGTGGTTCATGTACTTGGGAATATGCATTAGCACCATGCGCTAGCTTTACCTTACCCTCTAGAGGTGGAGCGTTATCCCTTTCTTTGGACATTGCCAATGACTGCATTCCCCCGCAAGTTTTACACTTAAGCCCTTGGCTTGTTCATGATTAGGTTTGGTTTGCTTTAGGCTTGGTTTGGTTCAGTTGGGTTTGATTCGACTTGGTTCAGTTTAGTTTAATGTAGTCACCATTTTTTTAATTTTTAGCTACACTCTTTAATCAATTAATTAATGATAGTCTACTCTTAATTCTTGAACCGATAAATTGAATTTTGTGTGCACCGTTTGTCAAGCCATGCCTACAACCTATACTCCCTATGTACTACAGTCAGATCTGGAAACAAGTTCCAATGGTCAAAGGCGTGTCAGTCACCATACATGTAGCCTACAATAATTCTTTCTTTACCTAGCTAGGTTTCGTCACTCACAGTAAACATCTTACAGTATGGGTTTACAATATATTAAGAAAAGCAAAAGTCCATGATCTTGTTGTTTTGGGTCTTTTTTGGGGAAATTCATAAGCCATAAAAAGAATGACATCATGTCAAGTTCTGGGGGGATCTTGTATTTCAAAATCCCATTATCGGTTTATAAAATCTCAAGGCCATGCCCTAGCAGTTTTGGATTATTTCAATCAATGAGTCCACCATAGCAAAGATCGGAGAAATAAATACTCTTAAAACAAGTCGTCACATGACCCTCTCCGAAAAATGCTTCGCAAAATATAAATTCATCCATTGAACATTGAACATGATCGGCGACATCATCCTCGCTTCCCCCTCCCACCATGGTTGCCATATCGTTTGACCTTCAAGTATCCTCAGCATCTCTGTGCTTTTTTCATTGCCCTGTTGACAAGTCAAGTCAATGCATTCCAATAAGCTCAAATAACATTCATATCCTGTCAGTCTGCCCCAGCAAGTTTGTTTTCTATACTCACTTCAAGCAACATATAACCAAGTTCTGTTTGTTCTATCTAAAGCCAACTTCATCTGATCAATGAATTATCATTTGTCATGTCACTCATAATCGTTTACATGTTAAAGACCCCCTTCAGGGGGTTTAGGAATTCCATCATAGGAAAAATCGGAAAACGAACCCTCGACCCGCCGTCTCATCGAAATAACGAATACTGTATTAGTATATCACCACCGTGGCCAGTAATAGCCTCGTTGAAACACGTGCCCAGTGGTACCGTCTCTTTCTATCTACAACCACTCGTCATGAACATTTTCGACAGATTTAAAAAAAAAAAGGTTTAAAAACTAAAATTTTTTCAACAAAAGTGTCATTAGACCCTTTCGCATTTTTTAAAAAACATAAATTTTATATTCGAAAGGGGGGGGGGGGAGGGGCGTCACCCCGAGTCCTACGACCCCTCGTATACGTCTCTGGCGTTATTGGTTTATGAAATATAACAAAAAGTCTAAAATCACAGCTTTACACCAAAAAATTCTGTTTCCCTCATTCTCAAAAACTTTAATCTATTACCAAAATAAAGAGGGTTTCAAGACAAGCCATTTGACACGTCATAGGACCAAATCCGACCATGCATTCGTGAGATATCGGAAAAAGTCTAAAATCATGGTTTTATCCCCAAAAAGCCTGTTTCCCTCATTCTCAAGACTTTAACCTATTAATAACATATATAGGGCTTCGAGACAAGCGCTTTGACACGTCACACGTCCAAATCCGGCCTTGCGTTTGAGAGATGTCGGCAAACTTCGTAGGAAAGTAGGCGACTATCTGGCTCTCTCCTCACCAGCAAAACCCCTTCTTATAAATCATTTTTTTTTCAAAGAGCTCGCCCTCTTACAAAAATCCCAAGTGCGCATGCGTATAAAACAAAAAACAAAAATGTTAATCCATAGCGGCATCTCGTAAAACGCATGCGCGATATGAGCAACAACGTTTAGTTCATTTTAGCAGCGCACCTTATACATGTCCCATTTGAAAAGAGGCTTTCACTAAAAAATTAAAATTTCACCCCCTAGTAGGGGTAGGTTTTATTTAGGGGTTGAAATGAGTGGTCCATTGGAAAGAGGGCGTCAACCCGAGTCCAACGACACCTCATTTGTCAAAATCGGACCATGCGTTTGAGAGATATTAATTATTTCAATTTCGCGTGGCGGCCATGTTGGTTTGTTGGGCACAGGAGTGTCAAGTGGGGCAGAACTGTCATCACTCCCCTACTGACAATTTTACAGAAAATATCAGTTTTCAAAAAGGATGTAAAAAAAGATAACACAGCTCCTGTAAACAATAGGGCAATACTTTTACTTCAGTAGCTCAAAAATTGTTGAAATATTATGCATGCAAAGTTTGATGGGTCTGGTTTGAGTATTTGCTCAGAAAAAGGGACATGAGTTAAGGGAATTTTTAACAATATATTGTTTTAACACTGTTTTTGTGATGCTCTCTATGACACAAAGTGTTCAACACAGAAGCTTCAAATTCTACCCAAATAATGACGAAGGTACTCTAAATATACCAAAAGAACATTCAAGGAAATATCTGTTTTATTTTCTAAGATATTTAACTAAACATCGGAAGCTACATTTTTCTAATGATTCACACGTCCCGCTTCCCTTAAAATTGTTGAATCAGCTTGAATTTTGCCGATATAAGTCGTGTTCATATTTGGGAATGCTGGGCGGGTCACAGACAGACATCTGCTACTACATCATCTCCAGATATTCTCCCGACTATTCGTTCTGTGATTTGGTTAATTTCTGTACTTCAAGAATTTTGGAGCGAAAAGTAACTCAACTGAACTTAATAACAAGAAGTTCCGTGACGAACTTAAGAGCCTACTTTTCTTAAAATTTAACATTCATGCCAATCTATATAGACCTATCTAGAATAATGACGAAATTAAGTTGGTAATACCCAAAGTTCTAATTAGTTCGAAATACTGTATGCCTGGCATAATGTAGCCTAATAGAACACTACAGTTGGCAGCTCTGGTGACTGAATATATTATTAGTTCCAGCTCTTAAGGTACAGAATACAAAATTTGTTTGAAGTCCAATGGATAGCATGGACGTTACATGCAGTTAGACATTGGATCTATCAGCGCGCGTAAAATCATGTTGGCAACAATGTCATGCATGCGTTGATCAGAAATAATCTGAAATATTATGATCTCTTGTTGTTCCAATTTTGGATGAAATCCATTTGTTAGTATAGAAGTTATATGTATTTTAAAATTGGACATATCAGCAGACTTAGAGTCATTTGGCAGCGCTGACGTACATAACGTACTCCGAATTAATCTAGAATTTCAGTTACTATACGTGTGCATAATTTAAAGCTTTCGGCTTGTATACTTTCTGATATACAGTATTGGTATTTAGATAAAATAAATTGAGAGCATTTATTAACAGTTGGCAGCCCTGGTGGCTCTTAAGAATACGCTCACTCATATATGTTTATGTACACATAGCACATACGAAATTTGATTGAATTCCATTTGATAGTGTAGAAGTTATATGCATTTAAAAATTGGACATATCAGCAGGCCTAGAATCATTTTGGCAACACTGCCATGCATGGCCTCCTGGAAATTAAACTGAAATATTATTATCTATATGAGTGCCAATTTTGGAATAGCTACCATTCATACCGTCCAAGATATCCAACATGGAGCTCAAATTTCAATTGCGGGTTTTCAGCAGTTGGTAGCACTGACATCATTTTCAAATATTGGCTTGAGATATTCAGGTATAGATCTTTACTCATACCAAATTTGGATTCGATTGCTGCAGCCGTTTGGGAGTTGATAGGGGAGACAGACATACATTTCATAATGTTGAATTTTGGGCTTATGCCGTGTTTTATTATATTAATATTGGACGCGTTTCGATAGAAACCATGTCTTTCTTCGTCAGGAATAATCTGGAATACGACAATGTTGCTAAGAGAAAGCAACGAAGAACATATAGGAGGTGCCCAAAGATGGACGCCATTATAGCCCCATGTTAGGGACAACGGAAAGCAGCAGTGAATTACTTTCTCAGGGTTCTGATAATAGGTAGCCAGGATGCATGTAGGATTTTCTTACTACAGTTGTGTTTAGCTGTGATTTTGTTTTCTTGACGACAGGGTATTAATATTATTAGCCTACTTTCGATTTTTGCAAAAAATGAAAGTAGACTTATGAGATCAACACAGGGCGAAAAAAGTGTGAGTAGGGGGGTAGTGGCGCTTCCAACGCACTCCAGAACCCTCCTTGACCCACTACTAAGCCTCAGCCATATTAAAAATATCTCTCGAACGCATGGTCCGATTTTGACAAATGAGGTGTCGTTGGACTCGCGCTGACGTCCTCTTTGCTATGGACCACTCGTTATATTTTTGATTTTTTTTGTTTTTTTTGTTTTCGAAAATAGGCGATAGTTTGAAAACCAAACAGGATAGAACATTGTGCCATGGCTCAAACGAATGGTCTTTATGACCTTTATTTTCTATAGTAAAAATTTTTAATTTTTATGTTTTTTGAAAAAACTCGAATTTTGAAAATTCTATATTTCGGAAACTAGGAACTCTACAAAAAAAATTGTTTGACGTAAATCAATGGTCCCTACCCCCTCTATCCCCAAAATAAATTTCAAGTCTCTAGGATGAAAACCTGTAGTAGTGTGGTAAGACGGGAGCTGCTACAATTAGGAAGTTGTGAGCCCCTGTGACCTTGGAATGGAAGGAGCCATGCTAGGAGGGCGTGCTTGGATTCGTTTTTTTCGTCTCGTTGTGCTCTTTACGGGAATGTAGGTGTCGAAAAGGTGAATATCTGGAAACACGGTTTTTTTGGGGGAAAACGTGATTTTAAACGTTTTGCTATATCTCGCGAACCAATTATGCTAGAGGCGTGTACGAGGGGTCCAAGGACTCGGGCTGACGTCCTCTTTGCTATGGACCACTCGTTATAATTTTTAATAAAATTGTAAACTCGATTTTGGGGTAAACACGTGTTTTTTGTGATTTTTGCTGATAATCTCACGGACCAATAACGCTAGAGACGTGTACGAGGTGTCCTAGGACTCGGGCTAACGCCCCCTTTCAAATGTGGTAGATATTTTTTCCAAAAAATAATTCACAAAGGGCCTAACGCCGTACATGTTGAAAAAAAATTCTTTACCGTTACCTGTTTATAATGTTTATAAAGCGTGGTGGTTGAGAGAGACGATACGGCTGGGTGTGTGTGTGTTTCAACGAACCTGTCGCTGAACACGGTGGCTGTGTTCAATAGATCAATCGATATTTCGACGGGTCGGTGTATGACAGAGCTAGGTTGCGTTTTTTCACACATTTTACCTTTAACGTGTAAACGGTAATGAGAACTTGGTTCTATGTTGGTCGAAGCGAGTAGAGAAAACCAACTTGCAGAGGAGCAGGAGGTGAATGTCATTTGAGCTTATTGGAAGGCGTTGATCTGACTTGACAACAGGTGACGCTTGAAGGTGAAATAATCTGACCATTGTGGTGGCAGGGAAGTGCGAAAGGCATGTGAACTTGTGTGAAACCAGATGTAGGCTAAACCAGTGACATCCTGTCTTGCTTCGCACGTGACAAAATGCAAGTTCAGGTGAAATTTGATCTACCACAGGTGTTCGCTTGGGACGTTTGCTGTCCACGTGGGAGATAACTGTTAACAAGTTACATCCTGTTTTGCTTCGTACGTGACAAAATGCAAGTTGACGTGAAATTTGATCTGCCACAGGTGTTCACCTTGGACGTTAGCTGTCCACGTGCACGATAAGAGAATGTTCAAAGCGTGGGAATCGCTGAATCAGTAAAAAGTATGATGCAACTTGTTGGGAATGATGTCACAACCAGTAAATAGGCAAGAGCTGCAAACAGCAGTGGTGGGAGGTGGAGGGGGGGGGGGGGGAGAGGGGGGAGGGGTAATGTATGAGAGAACACAGGTGGAAAGAGAAAGAAATATGTGGAGCTGAGGACTGTACACATAGAGCTATAGGTAGTGTACAACATGTGTGAATAAATAAATTAAAAATTGCACAGGTTCACACAACATGTAATTTATTGATCCAAGAATTAAACGTCGAGTTAAAACCTAACCATTTGACATAGAGTTTATTTCCTTTTTGTTTCAACACTTTTTCCACAAGATAATGCTGAGGAAATGCTGTTTTCTGAAGTTCATGGAGATAAAATCTACCTTTTATGGGTTGATGGTTGAGGTCCTCGAGTAAATAGGTGACTGGAGTGTCCAAGTTGACTTGACGAATTCGAAATAGTTCAGTCCCCCACTGTGGCGTGCAGCCCTTATTGAAGGCAGACTTAAATTTGCTCACACGAACAAAATCCCCAATTTTCAGTCGGTGACGTTTAGGATCGGCTGTTCTTATGGGGTTAAACAGTTTATCCAATCGCTGAATATTTTTAGTCACGAGGCGTTGCTTGGTCCCAATCGTTCTATGTTTGGTGTCATTGTAACGTGACACTAGCTCAGGTAACATGTCCAACCAGCGATAACTGCCCTGAGCGGTAAACGCTTTCCACATATGGGTTTTCAATGTTCGGTTGAACCGCTCGACCACACTGGCTTTGGGATTGCTATACGTGGTGTAATGGTGAATATCCTTAGATTTGAGAAAACTGGAGAAGTCCTTGTTGAAAAATTCTTTCCCCTGGTCGGTTTGTAGCAGCTGAGGTTGACGTTTGGAGTGTTGAATAATATGTTGAAAGGCCTTGGTAACTAGTGGACCAGACTTGCGACGCACAGGTTCAACAAAGGCCATTTTGGAATAGACATCAATGACGGTCAACATATAGCGTACACCGTCGTTAACGCTAGCATAGGGTATCATTTCAACCAAGTCAGCCTGCCAAAGTTCATCCACACCTCGTGAAATCACCTTGAGTCGCGGATAGTGACGCCTAGCTGGGCGATGCAACTCGTGAGCAATACCCATTTTAATGGGTGAGGGCTTAAACAATAATTTTGGCATTTCGAAGTTCTTGTTCAATTTCTTGAATTTCCCAATCGTGACCGGTATGGCCAGCTTGACGTGAAGCATGCAACAACTGTAGCCGCTGGACGAGCTTATTGGGATTGTGCCAGTAGGTAACATCCACAAGGGGTTTTAATGGTTTAAATGTCACTCCCGAAGCGGACGCTTTACGACGAGTACTTTGACTAGTGGGAAACATTTTTGCAATGATGGTTTTATATTTTTGAGATATATTGGCATTCACTTGTTGCGTGGGATCATACTGTCTTTTGTGAGCATGGGTATCCAATAAAATGGATTTATATTTGTCAAGGTCCTCTGACGTATAATCATGGGAAGAGGGGGTCCGAGAAAAGAGCAGCTTTAACAGTCCTGGCGTTAATTTATAGTTGATGTTTTTAATGACAGCTTTAGTACGAGCAAATTTAATGGATGAATCGCCAATTTTAAAACTATCATCCTCATAGCGAACACCATACGTGGTATCTGTGTTTCCAATAAATAGATCGGTAAAATAGGGTTCCAATGTTGATCCATAATATTTTATTAAAATGGTTTTCAGTTGAGCTTTATGTTGAGGGGTGGCCAAGAGTTGTGAAAACGGAGACGCTCTGGATTGGCAAGGTGTTTCGACCATGGCCAAGGATTTCTTTTTTCTCAAAAACTCTGCAAGGGGTGCGGCCTTTTTTTGAGGCGTAAACACTTGTTCCTCTTCATCCTCAACTTCACTAACACTAGTCAAATCTTCCTGTTCCTCTTCCTCTTCCTCT
The DNA here is from genome assembly GCA_946902985.2 of Meconema thalassinum. Lineage (NCBI taxonomy): Eukaryota > Metazoa > Arthropoda > Insecta > Orthoptera > Tettigoniidae > Meconema > Meconema thalassinum. The sequence continues at coordinate 3,119,478 of OX336400.1, forward strand.
TCCTCAGGGTCCTCGTGCAGCGTCTGCGTGGCTTGTGAAACGATGGGTAGCGTTTCAGATGGCTTGAAAGAGGGTTTCAACATGGCTTTTAGCGGAGGTGCTAAATGTTGTTGAATAAACAAAGCATGATTGGCACGTGATTGTTTCAATTGACGAAACTTTCGGCGAATAGTATTTTTTGCTCTAATAATATGCTTTTTCAATTGACTCTCTGCTAACGCCATGGTGTCTTGGCAAATGACTTGCCGGGGAATGAGACAGGGGCTTAAATAGCAATAAAATGATCAAACCCTAAGCGATACCGTCCTTGGTTGGGTTCACTTTGTTTGTCAATCACTAAACAGGCATGACGTTGAGTGTTCCAGCATTTGGCACACAATTCTGTAAACATTTGACAGGTCATATCCGGATTCACATGTTCATTATAAATGTGACGACTGTTCCTCTCGTCCTGACGAAATAAAACAATGACATTGGCATTGTCACGAATCAACTGTTTGGACATTTTAGAATACGTTTGTCCAAGATAGAAGCAATCGATATGTTTGTGTCGACCCATGCTGAAATAGCTTTGAATGATGCCTTGACGTTCAGTGGATACATCATCGAAAATCATGAGTGAATCAGGCTTTACCTCATCCGGTGAAATCACATTTTCTTGCATGGAAAATGTAAAATAACTCATATTCTCTTTTTGTAATCCAGACATGACTTGATCCAGAAACACGTAGAGGGGTTGGTAGAGAGATTTTGCAAAAATATAAATATTTTGAAAACGCAGACCATTGGGCGCTGTGATGAGCGTTAGCAAAAGATTAGTCTTTCCACAGCCGGAAGGCCCCACAATGATGCAGCGAATGGAAGATGGAAAGAGTGAACCATGGCGTTGTTCACGTGATGTGGGACAGAGATGGGAAACCATGTCCCCCACGGGGAATGGCTCTTGCTGCTTAATAATCTTCATGTCAACTAAGGCTTAGACAGGCTAGCCGGCTGTCTATATACAGGACACCGAACCTTGTCATAGAAACAGTAGACTGGTACTACAGGTTGACGATGGATGTCTTTGGACGTGCGTTGATGGCCAAAGATAGGCCTGTCCCCATACATGATCCTAAACAAGAAACAGATCCTGCTAATAAACACTATGTGGATAGGTCAGTAGTGCCACGCACAAAACAGGGAGATAATGACTTTAAGGGAAAGCGGTTAACCCATGTAAAACATCCTCAAGTGTCTACAGACGTTACTACGAAAAAGTATGTGGATAACAAAGTGTATGAGTTTTATGACAAAGTGTCCCAGCTTACGGTGAATGGCTATAGCGCTAATCACCATCGGATTATTCACGTGGAAGACCCGCAAGACGAAGACGATGTTTGTACCAAGCGTTACATGACCTATGAAATGAAAAGGCTTTATAAATTTATCCCATCTGTATTTTTAGTGTATCTGACAAATGAAAAACCTTTGAATGACAGAAACCATTTACCGCTAGTTCATGATCAGCACTTGACCTATGTGCTTGCTTCGGGTTTAAGCCACTATCGATTACACTATGATGGAACCATTCACATCAAATATGCCATACCTGATGAGAACCATTTACAAATAAAGATAAATGGTCATAGGATATTGGTCCATAACGATGAAATGGTCAATACAGGTGACGAATTATCCTTTCACCTCATGTTGACATGGGATGAAAAGCAAGCGGGAAAAACCATAAACGATTTCCCACTTTATGTGGAATTGGAATAAACAGCCATGAAATAACCATCTGACGTTAGTTGTGATTTAAACTTTCTTGTGAAAGGTTGTTGGTCATTATCATCATGGTGAAACAAAGGTATGCAGTGAGAAAGACTAAAAAAAGGACATTGTCCTTGGCAAAGCCTGGGCTTACGACATTCGTGGACAAGCCCTTGCGAAAGAAAAAAAGAAAAAATAATGTATTGACCATAAGGAAAGCCCTTCGGCAACACAGAGACATGTTATTCCAAAACGTCGGCGACAGGTTTCAAACCAAGGGCGAGTGATTCCCGTCCCCAAACGAGCGGGATTTTTACCTGCATTATTTGCTGGTTTGGCTGCTCTGGGCTCACTTTTGGGCGGTGCCAGTGCAGTGGCGAAAACCATTAAAGCCGCGCAGCAGGGCAAGCAACAACTAAAAGAAAGTCAGCGACATAATGAAACGATGGAAGCGATCGCCATGGGTGCTAGAAATGCCAATTTACAGCCAGCCTTTTATCAACAAGGACTTGGGATTTCACCATTTCGAAATATTAAAAAAAAAAAATTAACCTCAGCCATAGCGAGACATGCCCTGACGCATCAACAAGTGGAAAGCTATGCTAAACAACTAAAGCTTTCTCATTTTCGAGGTGTGTTTATGCGAAACCAATTACCCCCACGACCCTGGAAACAGGAATGTGCTGTTGTCAATTTGGATGATCACCGAGGACCAGGAACGCATTATGTAGCTTATGTCAAAGAGGGATCCACTGTATGGTACTTTGACAGTTTTGGGAATTTGCCCCCGCCCATGGAACTAGTGACCTATTTTGGAATCAGGATCAAGATATATTATAATGTGAAACGTGAGCAAACGTTTAACAGCCAACAGTGTGGACGTTTGTGTTTATTTTTTTTATATAAGACGCAGCATAAGCAAAAACGCCACCAGTATGTCGGCAGAAAGTAAAACGTTTACACTGCATGGACGTGGACCTGAAGTCAGCCTAGACTTTTACCCGCCTATCGAATTGAGTGAAAAACCCTATGGTTTAGGGCTTGTTTCTCTTGAAACGTACAATCGAATATACAACATACGTGAAAATGTGAACAACAAGTTTTACTATGATGATTCTGTGCTCACCTTGAACTCTGGTGGATACACGATCGATGATATTTATGAACAGATTTATGTGGTGTTGATCAATCAATATGGTTTAAAGTCATTTCTCGACGGAACGCGCAAGTTTGAACTTGTAGGAAATACCAACACTCATCGCTGCAGTATTTTCTCTACCTTCAACATTGACTTTAAAACACACCCCGATTCCATTGGCCCTTTACTAGGATTTAAACCACGCGTGTTGGAGCCCAACAAAAAACATGATTCGGACCATGAAGTGAAATTCATTGAGGACCATCATGTGTCGGTGACGTGTAATTTTATTAGCCATGTGTACACCAATCAAGAACCATCGCATTCGCTTTATGACTTTATTGTGACATCGCCTAATGGCTATATTATTCGTGAAAACCCTCCAGTGGTGCTTTTTCATTCTGTGGCTGTCGATAGTATTAGTAATATAACATTAAGACTGATCAATAGAGATCAACAACTCATTGATCTAGATTCTACCACACCAGTGACTTACAAGTTAGTGCTAAAGCCACTATGAAGTTTGTGTATAAAGCAACAACACCGTCTAGGAATGGTGTTAGTTGTTTGCCACGTGAATACACGTTAACATCTCAAGGCAAACAGATTTTACAGCATTTGGGTTACCACGTCAACCCTCATAATGAATTCTATCCTAGAGATAGCGAACCGCATCGAGGAACAACCAGGAGTGGTAAGAATTGATCTCCATTCCTATCAAGCTCAAACACCTGGACTCAATAACAATGATGAAATTCAATTTGTTATCAACAACCAAGATATTTACACCCTACCGCATGAAAGTGTCATTCAGATTGAAGGTCGGCTCACCAAAGCCGATGGCTCTACACCCACCACATCCAAGTTGGCCAACCATGGTTTGGCCTTTCTATTTTCTGAAGTGCGGTATGTCATTAACGATATCGTGGTGGATAGCACTCGAAATGTGGGCATTTCCAGTGTCATGAAACTATACCCCTCTTATAGTGAGGAAGAAGGTAAAACACTTTGCATGGCAGGTTGGTGTCCTGACTCGACCAATGATTGGATGGTACACACTGATGGGACCTTTACTGGATATTTACCTCTTAAACTGATTTTAGGCTTTGCCGAAGATCACCAACGCATTGTGGTCAACGCAAGGCAAGTGCTTTACCTAGTGAGAGACAGGAGTGATAATAATGCACTCAAGGGAGCCGACAATGCCCCCATCGATTCAAAAATTCAACTACAACGCTTGCTATGGAAAGTCCCCCATGTGACCCTTGAAGATAGCAAAAAACTGGACATACTCAAAATGGTAAAGAGAGATATGCCTCTACCCATGGAATTTAGAAGCTGGGCACTCCATGAGTATCCGCTATTGCCCACCACCAACACACACAGTTGGTCTGTAAAAACAGCTCGCTATACAGAGAGACCTCTCTACCTGATCGTGGGTTTTCAAACGAATTGCAAGTATCAACAAACCAAAGATGCCACGCAATTTGATCATCTGCAATTGAGAAATGCACGTCTTTTCCTCAACGGAGCCGTGTTTCCCTATGAAGGACTGGATTTGGATTTTTCAAAAAATAAGTTTGGCCCTCTGTACGACTTGTTTTCTAAATTTCGATGGTCGTATTATCAAAAAGAGAACGGCCCCATGCTACTACCCCAAGCGTTTAAGGCAAGAGCACCACTGATTGTCTTTGACTGTTCTTACCTGGAAGAGTCTGTCAAGCCATCCAATATCGACATTCGACTAGATTTTGAAACGCATGACAATGTACCAACCAATACCACGGCCTACTGTTTGATTATTCATCACAAACAAGTCAACTATTATCCACTATCCAACCAAGTGACGAGTGTATAAATAACAGGTCATCCCACGTCAAGCCGCTCAGTCATGTCTTGCTTTAAAGCCTCAAGAGACGTTACATCCATGAATTTAAACTCTGAGGAACAACGTTTCAAGACTTTTGCCACATGGCCAGTGCCTTTCATAAACCCTCAAGCCTTGGCGGCCGCTGGATTCTACTATTTAAAAACAAGAGATGAAGTGAAATGTGCCTTTTGTCCCATCATCATAGACCAATGGCAGGAGGGCGATGAACCCATGCAGGAACATCAGCGCTGGTCACCCACCTGCCCCTACGTGTGTAGAATGAAAGTGGGAAATATACCCTGTCATTCAAGCTATCCCTCACTTGTGTCTCTGGGTGATGAAAAAAAAAAACAAGTTACGATACATGTGGGCCGTATGGTATCCATGGTGCTTCGGTGAGCAGCTCACCATCCAAAACGCCTAGTTTAGAGACATTGGGACATCATCGGTGTTATGGACGTTGCAAACACAAGAGACTATATTGTTGTATCAGTTGCTATCGTCCTTATCCTAAAATGAGAAAAGCCTGTAAGACGTGTTATGATAATAAAATGATGTAATTCTTAAATTCTTATTTTTGCATGTCCCCCTGTCCTACCCTAACCTTAATTTGAAACTAGCATGGCAGGTAAGTCCGTGTCATGATCACACCTGATCGTCAGTCAGTCGTCAGTTGAACTTGGTCCAGGCAAGCGTCAACATGTTGCGCACACTCATTGTGGATTGCCAAGGGTTTAAAATTGGTGACAACAAATTTATATTTAAACAAGTGGCCATGATCGATTGTACCACGTTTTGGATATCGCAAGCTACGCATTTGCTATTTAAACCACCCCATGCTTTTGATTTGTTGTGTGAAAAAGACCTTAAACAAACCCAGTGGATTGAAAATCATAGGCAACTAGACTGGAATCAGGGAACCATTTCCTATAAATATTTGGACATGGTCATGAAAGCACACTTGTCTTCGGCCAATGTGGTATTTGTGAAAGGTAATGAAAAACGTCAATGGTTGCAACCATTTTTGGCGTCTTACTGCCAATGTATCGACCTCATGGAGTTGGGCTGCCCCTCCCTGCAAACGCTCATGGATACTTGTTCCTGTGGCAACATTACCCATACAGCCCTATCGCATGCGTGGCATCTCTTTCATTGGTTAACCACCCATGCCTGCTGGGAGTTGTTGAACAAAATTATAACTCAAGATTTACCTGTGAATGACGCCAGTGAGATTTCTACAAGCGACGTGTAAACATCTACAGCACGTGATACCATGGAGAAAGGCAATGCTACGGACAAAGCCATCGGCAAGTTCTTTGTGTGCAAAAAAAAACTAGACAGTTTTACCAAAGAGGAACTCTTGGCGCTGCCCAAGTCGTTCATTTATTATGTGGCCGCCAACGCGGTCAAAGAAATCTGGCAACATGTACCAAAATCATGGACTCAAGACCCTGTGTTGAGTGAATTGCAACCCTGTACGGATTACGATCACCATAAGCAAGTGGCCATGGCAAAAATACCGTCTATGCGTCAGTGTGCGACTTGCCAGCTAGTGAAACTGTATCACGGTCATAAAAGTCCGTGTAAAGACTTTGTTGAATCATTCCACGAGTGTCATGGCGAGAAAAAGCAACAACAACAACAACAACAAACACAAACATCGTCCACAGAGGAGGAGGAAGACCAAACCTTTTTACCATCGATGGAAAAGGATATGCCAGACCTGTACTGGCAATGGCGTCATTGACAAAGTGATTCGATACTTACCTTTCGAAATCCATCTTCCAGGTTATCGTTTTTGCGGCCCTGGAACTCGTCTCGAAAAACGTTTACAACGTGGTGATGTACCCATTAATCTTTTGGATCAAGCATGCAAGGAACATGACCTTTCTTATCGCCAAGGTCATCCTGGTTTAAGACATGTGGCAGAAAAATTGTTATTGAAGAAAGCTAAACAACGTTTCACATCCAGTGATGCCTCAGTGGGTGAAAGCATGGCAGCCCTAATTGTTATGAGTGCTATGAAAGGAAAGTTGATGATGCATGAACATAAACATTGAGGAGTGAGGAATTGGGATGTGTTTGTATTCTATTTTTCTTTTGTCAATTCACTATGACTATGAAATAAAAACAAAGGTTTGCCAGAGCACGATGGTTTGTGTTTTTATTATTTATAAAAAACCATGATGTTGATGGCTGATTTCTCATTTTCACATTTCACACATTGCCATTTTGCTAATTTGCAATTTACAGTTTTTGAAAACGTTCGTTTTGATGATATGGATTTTTCCATTTTGATGATGACACTTTTTAAACAATGACCGTTTGAAGTTTTTGAATTTTCATATTTCACATATGGCCATTTCCATTTTTTTTAAATGTCCGTTTTAAGTTTTGCGTTTTTGGTGATATGGAAACATGGATTTTCCATTTTGCTGTTTTCACATTTTTCCATTTAGTGTATGTCGAAAGTTGAGATTTGACAATGATGTTGATGCGAGTGCTTGACCTTGATAATACTGCAATGTGCTGATGCGTGTTTGGAGAAACGTCGAGGTCTACGACTACTGCAGGTAAGACTGTTTTTACAAAAATAATGTCTATTGTCTGCCACATTTCAATGAAAAAACGAAACTATTTAAAACAAAATGAGTATATAAGTGACCATTTACCCCCTCCCCACCCACCCACCCTACCTCATCGTGTTTGCTCTGGTCAATCATACACACCAGTTTTCTCTCTCCACTCATACATTCACACCTGTCTTTGGGAACAAACACAACCACTTTATTTATTCCCAAAAGCACATTCTCGACATGCTCACTCATCCCAAAAGAACTTTTTAGTTTATCATTTACATTACGAAAAATAATTAAATACTAGTTATTCAAGTTACTAAAAATCTTACTTATTTCATATTTACAAAAAAACTCAACTTTGTACAGCGTTAAAAGAATCAAACTATTTACCAATCAAAAAATTTAAAAAATAAGGTTGCATAGAACTTTTTAAAGAGCAAAAGGTCCAAGTGGGTTGTCACTATTTACAAAATCTACTATTTACAATGACAGAAACCAATATTTACAAAATTCTAAATCTACAAGTTACAAAAAGCCATGTCCCATAAACGATTAAACAGTGAAATCACACCTCCTCCTCGTTGCGATCATAACCCCAGGGCAGGCTAGTGAGCAGGTCATCAGCCCACACACGCTTGTTATCCATGGAGGCGAGGGTGCGTTTTCTCTGTTCCACAAGATACAAATGATGGTTGCTGGATTGTATCCTGCACTGTGTATGAGACATAGCTTTGCCAGTGCGTAAAACCGCTAGGTAATCGTCTACACGTAGCGATTTTACCACTGCCCTACCTACACCTTTTGCTCTTTTGGCTTCCTTACAGTCGAGTGTGCGATAAGCATACATTTTTGAGGCCAAACCTACGAATTCCGTCGTAATGGAATCACCGCATTCATCTTTAAAAACGCCCATTTCCTTCTTGTTTTTTATGGGCAGCTGAAACACGTTGTCAGCGCTATAGCAAGAGGTGTCGAACCAGTCACTATGTTGCCTCATGACGTCATAGGGGTTGCAGTGGCGAATGTGGTAAATGAATGAGTCCGTGTCCATATACAAAAGAGAGACGTCCTCAAAATGGCGTTTGGCAAACTCATAGTGGAATCGATACATGACCGATTTAGAAAAGTCTAAAATGACTTGACCCAAGTAAATGGGCTTATCCATGGTCACGCTGGTCTTACTCATTTCAATAGTGGCCAAATCCTCATCGATAATTTTGATCGATTTGAAATTTGGCTTGGCAATGTACCGCCGGGCACCCCACCGCCCCTCCCAGACATTCACCAATTTAATGTCACGGTATTTGCGGACATTCTCCATAGACTTGCCATAGATGCAGTTGTTCATTAATTAAAAAAAATTAATTTCAAACTGCTGTGTTGCCATTTGTCGGTGCCCTGTGTTGAGTCGCATGTATGGCTCAAGCCATGCTTTTTGAGCAAAAGAAATACCCCTGTGGATTTTCTTCAACACCAAGCCTTGGGCGATGCATTGCACCAACATTTGGATATGTAGCACATATCGATTTTTGTTGTAAAGTGTGCCCATGAGTTTTTCAATTTTCACTTTACTGTCAGGGGGAACCATTTGCTGAAGACAGAATGGGAAATCGGCATGTTCATCATACAAGGATGAGGGATATTCAATATCCACTTCTAGCACATATCCACGGCCTGTTTCTTGGCTAGCCATGTTCACATCAAATTCTGACACTTGTTTCTCTGTCAGCCAAGCAAACTTCCCATAGGGCAAAGGCTGACTCATGGCGTAACCGTACAAATTATTCACGTCATAGTACATTAAGTACGAATCTGGTTTGTCTGGTGAATAATCAGGCATGTAGACATTGTTCGCTTCAGCATGGCGTTGGTTATGAGACACAAACCGCCACGAATGCCCTTTTCAAAAAATAGAACCATGTCTACGTCAGTGAGTAAATCCAATTCCACTTGAGTGTATTTCAAAGCGGCATCAAACGAGAGTCCAGGACTCGTGTAATAGTGAGCCGGGTCAAGACCGTAAATGTGTTGACACAAGTTACGGAATTTTTCAAACACATCAGTGAGCAGCAATACATCCAGTTTTAGGTAATGCAAAGCATATTCACTTAACGTCTTCATGCCAAACACTCGCCAAACTTGACATGCATGTGCATAGTCTTCATCGGAAACGGTACTGCGTGTTAGTTTCGAGTAAAATTTCTCTTGTGGTGGGAGTTTTCTTTGCTTTAACACGTCCCAGCTGTTGCAGAAATCATACGGGAATATACCTTTCCGAATGCACAATTGAAATTGCTCAGGATCATTAAAATGCATTCTAGTATTTTTTAATTCCTCCTCATTCAAGCCATTCACAAGGCTGTCTATCGAGGACGCCATAAACTTAAAGGAATCCAAAAATCGAATGCTAATGTCGCTCAACCTCCATGTCAGGGCCATAAAACGCTCATGGTTTTGGGGAATAATGGTAAACGAGCCCTTGTTGACATGACCCAATTCACGAATCAAAAACTGAATGTCATAATTCGCCAGATTGTGGAAAAAGACACTGATGAAACGAGGAGCTGGAAAGTTCAAGTTGCATTTACTATGCGCAGCTCCACGAAACTCCCCTGTAAAATGCGAGTGGTCTCTGACTTTTTCTTCTCCACTTAAAATAGGCTTTTCGCAAATATGGCATGTCGTGGCATGCTCATACTGCTGCTGCTGTTCTGGAGATAGGCTCATGGGTATTGGGTGGTCCAGTAATTTCTGTACATGGTCGGCCAACTTAACAAGTTCATCCAAAAACCATTTGGCACAATCTGGCCCCTCACGGTATTTGTAAATGGATTGCGTGGGGTCATAGGCACACACCACATTAAATCCTATGGCAAAGGGTTCATGTTTTTGAATGGGTGTGGTTGAGCTCGTGGAGGGATCTGGTTCACATCCCGCCATGGGTGTGGTGAGAGCTTCGAAATCTGCATACACCACATAGGGGACAGTGTCATGCTTGTGAATGTCCTTAAACTTTAACACAGCCTTGTCCCCTTGTGGCAATATCAATCTCACCGCTTCCTGAGTAACACAATCTACCCTATGACGTTCTAAGAGCGTAGGGGTTGTAAAATATTGCAAGCAACGATCACAAATATGTTTTACACCAGTGTGCTTAGACACTTGTCTGCTTAGCAATCTACTCAGGCTTTTAATTAGGCAATAGTGATTCACCTCTCCTACAGATAAATATAAAAAATGAATGTGGTGTCGTTTCGGTTCTTTTGTGGCATAAAGAGGACCCACAATCACATTACCATCAAGGCCATACACCATGAACGAAAAGTCCTGGTTATCTTGTTCAAACCTATGGATCTCGGTTAAGTCCATAGGGAACGTCACTCGAGTTAAATTTAAAGTATGTTTCAATTCAACAAACTTGGCCTTGTACATTCCTGGTCGACAAGTGTCACGTTGTGCTGGTTGCAAAAACGCAGCCACAGACCACAGAAAGCAATCATTGTCACGATTCTTTATATTGACCACAGCATTTTTCGAAGCTATTGCTGGTGGAGTTTTAATATAGCTAGACCCAGCATTCAACGGGTTGAATTGACAAATGTTGATTTGCAAATGATGAATTTTGTCTAAGGCTAGACCACTCGGTCCTTGTTGCAGTTTATCAAATTTTGACAGCAAGGCATTCACCACGTGGGTTTCATACCACTGTTCCAAATTATGGGCTATGAATAGCTCTTGCATTTTACTGCAAATATAAAATGTCTCTTTATGCTCCACGTCCTTCTTTTTATATATGAAATCGCACACCAGTTCTGTATTCACTTTTAAAGCCGTATGCAACCTTTGTGCTGTACAAATTTCAATTTTAAAAATTTCAAAACAAGATTGTAAAAATTCTTTGGGAATCGAACTTTTTCTAACATTCACTACGCGGCCAGAGCACACACGCGATTTGAAACAAGACTCAAGGGGCTCCCAAGTTAACGTATCCTCAGCAGTAAAAGACATTATTTTGAAAGAACACTCTCACCTGAGTTTTCAGGTGTAGACTGCTTGACAATGGTTCCACTCTAAAGCCACTTGGTTTTTCAACTGTATTTGCTATAGCAGTGAACCCTTTTTTTTCCAAATATCTAAAAAGAAATAAAATAAACCACCATAAGTATATCCATTCCATATAGTTTATGCCTTTCATAAACAAAACAAAATCAAACAGGTTATATATAAAAAACAAATCTCACCTTGACGTGTAATGCTTTGCTTTATTCCCGTCTCGTGGGCTAGTGTGGAAATGGTTTCCTTTTCTAGCTGTCGGTCTTTCTCTTTCTTTAATATATTTCCCACAGACACACGACAGGTAGGCTATACACGTTATCTGCCAACAAATAAATAAATAAAATCATTAATTACCTAATCAATAAATAATTGCATGTATTTATATAAAAATCAATAAATATATAAATGAATAAATATATACATACCCCACAACAAGGTTAAGTATTTTCCACCAACACCAAAACTGTTAAACAAGACCAGGGGTTTCATGCAACCCAATGTGTTCAAAGGTAGTCACCTAAGTGAGAGTGGAAATGATAACGACATGTCTTTATATATGCTACGTTGCATGTATAATCTTTTTTTTCCCATGCTTTGAACATTCTCTTATCGTGCACGTGGACAGCTAACGTCCAAGGTGAACACCTGTGGCAGATCAAATTTCACGTCAACTTGCATTTTGTCACGTACGAAGCAAAACAGGATGTAACTTGTAACTTGTTAACAGTTATCGCCCACGTGGTCAGCAAACGTCCCAAGCGAACACCTGTGGTAGATCACATTTCACCTGAACTTGCATTTTGTCACGTACGAAGCAAGACAGGATGTCACTGGTTTAGCCTACATCTGGTTTCACACAAGTTCACATGCCTTTCGCACTTCCCTGCCACCACAATGGTCAGATTATTTCACCTTCAAGCGTCACCTGTTGTCAAGTCAGATCAACGCCTTCCAATAAGCTCAAATGACATTCACCTCCTGCTCCTCTGCAAGTTGGTTTTCTCTACTCGCTTCGACCAACATAGAACCAAGTTCTCATTACCGTTTACACGTTAAAGGTAAAATGTGTGAAAAAACGCAACCTAGCTCTGTCATACACCGACCCGTCGAAATATCGATTGATCTATTGAACACAGCCACCGTGTTCAGCGACAGGTTCGTTGAAACACACACACACCCAGCCGTATCGTCTCTCTCAACCACCACGCTTTATAAACATTATAAACAGGTAACGGTAAATAATTTTTTTTCAACATGTACGGCGTTAGGCCCTTTGTGAATTATTTTTTGGAAAAAATATCTACCACATTTGAAAGGGGGCGTTAGCCCGAGTCCTAGGACACCTCGTACACGTCTCTAGCGTTATTGGTCCGTGAGATATCAGCAAAAATCACAAAAAACACGTGTTTACCCCAAAATCGAGTTTACAATTTTATTAAAAATTATAACGAGTGGTCCATAGCAAAGAGGACGTCAGCCCGAGTCCTTGGACCCCTCGTACACGCCTCTAGCATAATTGGTTCGCGAGATATAGCAAAAGGTTTAAAATCACGTTTTTCCCCCCAAAAAACCGTGTTTCCAGATTTTCACCTTTTCGACACCTACATTCCCGTAAAGAGCACAACGAGACTAAAAAAACGAATCCAAGCACGCCCTCCTAGCATGGCTCCTTCCATTCCAAGGTCGCAGGGGCTCACAACTTCCTAAGTGTAGCAGCTCCCGTCTTACCACACTACTACAGGTTTTCATCCTAGAGACTTGACATTTATTTTGGGGGTAGAGGGGCTAGGGACCATTGATATACGTCAAACAGTTTTTTTTGTAGAGTTCCTAGTTTCCGAAATATAGAATTTTCAAAATTCGAGTTTTTTCAAAAAAACATAAAAATTAAAAAAGTTTTACTATAGAAAATAAAGACCATTCGTTTGAGCCATGGCACAATGTTCTATCCTGTTTGTTTTTCAAACTATCGCCTATTTTCGAAAACAAAAAAAATAAAAATAAAATCTAAAATATAACGAGTGGTCCATTGCAAAGAGGACGTCAGCCCGAGTCCAACGACACCTCATTTGTCAAAATCGGACCATGCGTTCGAGAGATATTTAACATGGCTGAGGCTTAGTAGTGGGTCAAGGAGGGTTCTGGAGTGCGTTGGAAGCGCCACTACCCCCCTACTAGTGTGTCTGTCTGTGTGTATGTGTATGTGTGAGTCTGTGTGTGTGTGTGTGTGTATGTGTGTGTGTGAGTCTGTGTGTGTGTGTGTGTCTGTGTGTGTGTGAGTGTGTGTACTCCGAATGTCTGTCCCCCCCTATCAATTCGAACACGGTGAATGCGAATTGAACGAAATTTGGTACAAAGGTAGCACTAGCAAAGGACACCTCAGTGTCATGTTTTATATCGCCGCCATCTTAACGGAAACGTAATGGCGGCCACACAAATGTTCAAAGCTTAAGTTAAATTACGACTAACATAACCATCCGATCTCTACCAAACTTTGCAACAACATTCCTTTATGGAGGGAGCATCCTTTGACCGATCTAATAGGTTATTAGCCTAATAGTTTGCGGATGGCGGCCATCTTTATGTAAAAATTGATTCCCCCTATTAATTCGAACACGGTGGAACCGAATGAACGAAATTTGGTACAGAGGTAGCACTAGCAAAGGGCACCTCAGTGTCATGTTTTATATCGCCGCCGTCTTGACAGAAACGTAATGGCGGCCACACAAATGTTCAAAGCTTAAGTTAAATTACGACTAACATAACCATCCGATCTCTACCAAACTTTGCAACAACATTCCTTTATGGAGGGAGCATCCTTTGACCAATCGAATAGGTTATTAGCCTAATAGTGTGCGGGTGGCGGCCATCTTGATGTCAAAATTGATTCCCCCTATTAATTTGAATACGGTGGAAATGAATGGAACGAAATTTGGTACAGAGGTAGCACTAGCAAAGGCACCTCAGTGTCACGTTATATATCGCCGCCATCTTGACTGAAACGTAATGGCGGCCACACGAATGTTCAAAGCTTAAATCAAATTACGATTAACCTAATCATCCGATCTCTACCAAATTTTGAAACTACATACCTTTATGGAGGGAGCATCCTTTGACCAATCTAATAGGTCATTCGCCTAATAGTTTGCGGATCGCGACCATCTTTGTGTCAAAATCGATTCCCCCTATTAATTCAAACACGGTGAAACCGAATGGAACGAAATTTGGTACAGAGATAGCACTAGCAAAGGGCATCTCAGCGTCATGATTTATATCGCCGCCGTATTGACAGAAACGTAATGGCGGCCACACAAATGTTTAAAGCTTAAATCAAATTACGACTAACATAACCTTCCGATCTCTATCAAACTTTGCAACAACATACCTTTATGGAGGGAGCATCCTTTGAACAATCTAATAGGTCATTAGCCTAATAGTTTGCGGATGGCGGCCATCTTTATGTCAAAATTGATTCCCCCTATTAATTCGAACACGGTGGAACCGAATGAACGAAATTTGGTACAGAGGTAGCACTAGCATAGGGCACCTCAGTGTCATGTTTTATATCGCCGCCATCTTGACAGAATCGTAATGGCGGCCACACAAATTTTCAAAGCTTAAATCAAATTACGATTAGCCTAATCATTCGATCTCTAGCAAATTTAGCAACAACATACCTTTATGGAGGGAGCATCCTTTGACCAAACTAATAGGTCATTAGCCTAATATTTTGCGGATGGCGGCCATCTTTGTGTGACAATCGATTCCCCTTATCTATTCGGACACGGTGAAACCGAATGGAACGAAATTTGGTACAGAGGTAGCACTAGCAAAGGGCACCTCAGTGTCATGTTTTATATCACCGCTATCTTGACGGAAACGTAATCGCGGCCACCCAAATGTTAAAGGCTAAAATGTAATTATGACCAACCTAATAATCTAGTCTCTACCAAATTTTGCAACACCATATCTTTATGTGGGAAACATATTCAGACCAAACGGCAAGAACATCAGCCCAATAGTTTGCAGATGGTGGCCAAGTATGTGTGCAAATCGATTCCCCCTATCAATTCAAACACGGTGAAACCGAATTGAACGAAATTTGGTACAGAGGTAGCAATAGCAAAGGGCACCTCATATTCATGTTTAATATACCTATAACACGTTGTATTTCAACAAGCTACTACAACCAACATTCAATCATACTCCTTAAAAAGGACAAAGAGTTATAACAATACCCATGCATTTAGGAGAAAGTAGGCTATATGTTCTTTACTGAACATCTTGTTTATTCTCTTGTCAGTTACCTTGTTCTCATGGAATAAATTGTTTTCCCAATTTTAAATCATGATGTGATATTTTAACGAAGAGATTGGAGGTCGTTTTAAGATGGCCATCGCTTGGATTTTCTTTTTCCAGGGTTTTCCACCCTTGAGATAGTTCTTTTTAAGAGTCGTTTTTCGTGTTCTTGAGCTAGTTTCTTGTTTGTTCGTTCGTTGTAGCTATGGTCATTCTTAAAACAGCCTGATAGGATGACTAGTACCCCCGTTCATTCCTCAACTTGGTGGTAGGACCTGGGAGGGTTTTTTCGCCGGGCATTTTTCAGGTTCTACAATCCAGTGACCATCGAGGGATTTCACCAGGTATTGGTAAGTGTTTCGGGTACAGTACGCGCCTTTGACAGTTGAAGTTTCCATTAAACTAAAATCATCACTTAAACACAAGTTACGATATGTTCTATTCTTTAAAGCGATAATAGCGAAATAAGTTAACTCAATATTATAAAATTGCAAAATAAATAATAAGATTTTCTTTCTCAATCTAAAATTAATTACCGTTGTATTTTAGGTAAACTTGGGAAATAGAGAGAGAGTATATGCTTATTGCAGAAAGACTGGTACTACTGTACAATATAACTATTGTCTGATGTTACGATCTTACCCGACAACGTTCTACGAGGTACACAAGATTCAAGCAGAACAGGCTGACAAGGCTGGTTGACAAAAACTCGTCTTCAATCGTGCCGGAAATGAACTCAACTGAATCATTGCTTCTCCATTGGTCAAGTTCAGACGAATCACAGTTAAGTACAAAGACATCATCCTTACCAACTCGTACAGGCAATGGCTGATTCTGTGCATAATCGATTTGTGAGGTATTCTGCTATCGATACCCAACCAAGGAATACCTTATGATTTTTGTTGATTTATTTTAGAGAGTTATCAGCCCCGTATATTTGACTGATGGAATGTGCAATTGTGGCGACTATTAGTGTGTGCACAAATGTAGTTACTCGTACTAGTCTAGGATTAAGTTGTACCCTGGGACTTGAATTAAGGTACAGTACTATCCCGATGTTCGGCTGGAGGGAATGTGGAAAACCAACAATCAGCATGGGCGCTGGCAGTGGCGGGATACAAACCACTGATCTCCAAACCTCCAGATTCCATTTGCAATGCCCAGCTACATAGGGTGCGATAAATATACCAATACATAATTAAATAATTAATTAAATAAGTAAGTAATTAGATAAATAAAAATTAAATTTTAATAAATTAAGTAAAAATAAAAATGTAAACAAACAAACAAATAACTATTTAAATCTTATATATGGTATTTTGAACCCATGTACCATGGCCTCAAAGGGAGTCGAATCCATGTATTTTGAAAAAGGAATGAAAGAATCATACAGTCTCTAAGGGAACGGAGAGAGATTTCAAGCCAGGATTCTAGCCTAACATTGTGCAAACGCTAGGGCCAGGTGTTCATAAGATGAGCTCATGCCTCTTGACATTTATAAGGAGCCAGTCATGGATATATTTAGAACGAGTGGAAAGTTTGGACTGTAAGACGAAGAAGCTTGACTCGGAAATTGCTCTTACGTTGCAGGAAAATGGCAACCTCGCTGCTGTCAGAACAAGAATAATTAAATTTTACCCGTTTACGAGTATAAAAATAAGTAAACAGATACAGTACGGTGAATCATTTTGGATTAAAGATTTTTGTGTAAAGAAAAACCCTTTAATAATAGTCCAGGAAAAAACTGCAAACGCAAGTATACGTCATTGGAAATTCACCGGGACCCAAGGAGTGGGAGAATTAAAAATGAACAGCACCACCCACACAGTTGAGGACGAAGAATTAATTAATATCTCGGAAATGCACGATCGATTTCCATGCACAGGAAGATTATTTTACGTTTGGAAGACGAGCTTTCTGGAGATATAATTTTTATAATTGTGCGACAATTAGTTCAAAAGTTGGTCACGAAAAGGACTAGGATTTTATCTTTTTTTGACTAAAAGGTATAAAACTCCTGGCCTCACCAAGCCAATCATGCAGTCTACAAGCATTCCGTGAGCGGAAGTGCTGCATCGTATCAGTTCATGCAGTATTCAAGAACCCGTGAGGCGGTACGCTGTATCAGACATCGAAGGCAGTTAACCAGTACTCCTTGAGGGGAGAAACGCTGTATTACACCGCAGAATTAATATCCGACAGCCACGGGCGTCGAAGTATCAGTAACTTGCGTGCCTCCATAAGGAGTTGCAAAGAAGAAGTATTCAAGTATCGCCGTGTTGAAAAATTAGGAAAATCCTAGTTACAGGATTTAGGTCCGACAGGGCAAAAGTTACCGTAAAAGTTCCAAAAATACAGTTAAAGCAGGCGATAGGTCTTTCAGTAAACGACCAAAAAGTATCATAACGTACGGAAGTACTGGAACAGCGAGATAAACAATTTATCAATTTTAAAGAACCCGAACAGGGAAAAACAGAGTAAGGTTCGCAACGTATTCCAGAAATTTAGAAGTGCGAGAACCAAATAAACAAAGAAGAACGGAAACTATAGACATTGTTTTCAAGAAAGCAGACGAACTATTCTAAAGCACTAAGACTCGAGAAGTATTAGTGGCTAAAAAAATCCATAGGTCACCGATAGGTCATCGAGGGGACCTCGATCAGAATAGACTTTCGCTAGGATCGATAAATCAGATCTAAATGGGGAGCCGTTCAAGCTAGAGAAATAGCCGATCATCAGGAACAGGATTCGAAGAATTGTTATTCCAGGGAAGTAGTAGATGATTCGAGACTTTCGTATTCTGCAGGATAGGAAGCCGACATTGAATAAATTTCACCCTTGGAGACGGGAGATTAAGAGGTCACGTGTGATAGGCTAAAAAGACGGCCTAGTGATCAAAAGTTGTGAAGTGTTAATATATCAAGAGTGTGTGTTAAAAGTAATATTTTTTAGTGTTTTATTGTGTGTTCAAAACGGATACACCAGTGTATTAAAAATGTTGTCAGTGTTAAATGTATTGAATATGTGTCAAGAAATGTTTGTACACGAGATGAGTTTGTACAATATGGATTAAGTCAAGAAGGTGGGCCAAAATGTCACATCAAACGAGAATAAAGGTCAGAAAGCGACCTTAGACATGTGAGTAAAGATTTTCATTATGTTTTGGGGGTCGGGGAAATTTTTGTGTAAAATTCCGCCGGAGTTTTGAGTAAAAGGGATGTTTTTAAATAAATAATAACTAAATAAGAACGCGATCTGAACAAAAATAAAGTTTTAAGAAATAATAAATAATTATGAGAATAATAAATCCTGTAGAGGAAATGCCTGGAATAAAATGTCAGTGTATTTAATGAATGTTATAAAAGCAAGCGTAATAATAATAATTATAACAAAGATATTTACATAAAGGTAAATTTGAATTATATGAAAGAAATAGCTTTTGAGCTTTTGTAAGGAATGAAGACATGATGTGAATGCATGTTCTTAAAAATGGAGCGATTTATTGTCAATGGAAAAGATAAATATAAGAATTGAGATATGTATCAATTGTTACTATGAAATTTATCATTTCTTTGGAAGACATTCGGCCGTAAAGTAATGTGTAGCGCAATGGAACGCAATTAAATAAAAGTCACGCTAGAAATGCGTAGAATTTAAATGTACTTGGTAAATTACTTATGAGGGGTAGTTGATTGTATTGAATTGAGATATGTTGTAAGTCCTCTAATTGTGACGTAGATCACGAGGCCATGTGTGTGTTATATTATAAAAGGGAGCAAATGTATGGTATTATTGAGCGTAGGTCCTGTAAGCTACGGCTAGACCCTAAATCGCGTCGTGTATAAGTCCTCCAATGTGGAAATGGTTCCCGAGGCATGTTAAGAGATTCGAACCTAGAATCCTCTGTTTGTTAAAGCCCCTTATTATTCGTCGTCGAATGTGTATTACTCTTCCCCAATCAACGAGGACCCTTCATAATTAATAAATGCCAAGATTACGAGAATGGTTTATGAGCCAAAGAATATTGTTGAAAGTGTAAAGAGAAGTTAAAATGCCAGGTCTCTCCATAGAACTGAGAATAATGTGAAGGTTTGTTTTAAAAGCATTGAAGAGAGCTCCAACCGTAGGCTAGGCAGGGAGCCGCTCTCCCTGTCATAAATCACGCTCGAGTATAATGGCCAGACCCTCATAGAGCGAGGGTGGGTAAAAACCGTCTTGTAAGAAGTGTTAAATACACCGTGAATGTTTAAAGTTGTTAATGACCCGGGCGTTGAACCGAGGTCCTTGTAGATTGATATTATCGCTTGCCAGTTCAGATCGTAGTTTTCTTATGTGACAATGGACTATAAGACAAATGCATTAAATAAAAATCCCTATTGTAATGTTGTATGGAAAATAAGGAATCCACGAGTTTTGTGAAGATAACTAGATTTCGGGAGTAATCATAGTTTTTGACTTTGTCAAGTAATCTTTATAACTCTGGAGTACACAAATGCTTTCCCGATCACCGTAGTGAATTTGCAAAACTTGAGAGAGGTAGTAAATACTGAGAATATGTGAAATGCCCAAATATTGAAGTGAATAATTAAGATGTAATTTTAAATGTAATTATATATTTGTTTTGATGATATGAAAAGATAAAAATAATGTCTTGAGGTGTACGAAAGGATGACTCCATTATTATGGGAAAGTATCGAGCCAAAGAAGCTCGTAGTTATATGGAACTTTAAGATAGGTACTTTATGGAAGTGAAAATAATCATGAATTGTTGGTTTTAAAGAAAACCATGTGTTTAAAGAGAATATTTGTTTTATTTTTATGCCATTCCTTGTTCATTGATATTGGTCAGTAGTTTAATTGTTTTATTGTTTGTAGCGCCATAATTTTGATTAATTAAATGTGATAAAATAGGAGTTGATTTTGTTGTTATTTTTGCAAGTGTATCCTCTATTTAATCCAAAATATGTAAGTCACAGAGTGGGAGAACTTACCGCAGCCCCGAAAATCCCGAATTGAACAATGCTGGCATACTGTGATTTGCATATTTCTTGCTAAAAGGGCACAATATATAAAAAAATAATGTCCGTTAGTTCGTCTTTTATGCGTTCATAAACCATTCATCCGAAAACGATCAAATTTGAGTGAGTTGTTGTGCACACTTCCGGGATAGTTATAGGCATAGCTAATCCAATTTACAATAGATAGCACGCGAGTAGCTTAGACAAATGAGTGTTGGCGATGCGTTCATATAGCCTAAAATTCATCCGATTGCGACCAACTTTTGGTGGGTTGTTGTGCACACTCCCGGAAATGTTATTGGCATAGTAAATCAAATTTACAATGGATATCGCGCGAATAGCTTCAACAAAATGGCGTGCGAATCGTTTCAACAAAATCCCACATGCGTTCATATACCATTCATCCCATTGCGATAAAACTTTGGTGATATGTTGTGTACACTTCGGGGAAGGTTCCTGGCTTAGTAATTCCACTTTGCAATAGGTAGCGTACGAGTAGATTCAACAAATGAGCTACGACGCGCGAAGTGTTTCAACAAAGTCCCGTTTGCGTTCATATACTATTCATCCGATTGCGATGAAACTTTGAAGAATTGTTGTGTACACACCAGGGAGGGTTTTGAGTTAGTAAATACAGTTTACAATAGGTAGTGCCCGAGTAAATTCAACAAATGAGTGACGGCACGCGAATCGTTTCAACAAAGTCCCGTATGCGTTCATATACCATTAATCGATTGCGATGAAACTTTGATGAGTTGTTGTGTACACTTATGTGAAGGTTCCTTACTTAGTGAATCCATTTCACAGTAGGTAGTGCATGAGTAGATTCAACAAATGAGTGACAGCGCACGAATCATTTAAACAAAATTCCATATGCTTTCATATGCCATTCATCGGATTGCGATGAAACACTGGTGAGTTGTAGTGCACGCTCCCACGATTGTTTCTAAATTAGTTAAGCCATTTTACGATAGTTTAGAGGCACTTAGCGGAAATTGAAAAAGCATTGTGTATCCAAAAGCACTTCAAGAAACAAAATTACAACGCCAACACTTTCTTTGATTGGCATTGCAACGCATGCCGGGTACAGCTTGTAAGTAAATAAATAAATAAAAAAGAACAATAAATTTAAATAAAATAAATTAAAACTAGAAGACCCGTGCAGCTCCGCAGCATTCACTTCAACAATCCTACAGCACTTCTGTCCATATGATATTTGCATGTCTTCATGCTAGTGACCTGAACAGACTTTTACGGTACCGTCGCTTTTGGGTAAATGATGAAGTAGACTTATGAGATCAAATGTGTGGGATTCTTCCTGTCCTCTGTGTGTGTGTCCCACTATTTACCCTGCGTAAGCTTAAAAGGCGCATGGACGTCAGGTTCCAGACGCAATTCTGAGAAGCCGAGGTGAACAGCTAACTCCAAACACATAAGCTATTCTCTTCTCTGAAGAATTAACTCGACACGACTAGGCAGTTTGATGCTGGCTGAAGCTAGGGTGATAGGTCGCTCACAAGCTCGTAAACTCACTCTGAAGCTAGTAATTTAAATTTCCACTGAATGGAGATTGCTGGAAGAAATGAAAACGTAAAATCACTTACAGTGGTCGATGTGGGAGCTGTCGCGGACTTTCTTGCAGAACTTTTCATGCTCAACAATTCTCAGAAAATATCGATATTTTTAACGGTTTACCCAGTGTAAGCTTAAAGGACACATGGACGTTAGGTTTTTCTTCAACTCAATTCACTGAAATCGTAAATGCTCGGCTTCTTTTGGTCATAAATAAATGTTTTTCTACCTAATCCTTCATCGAGAAATCCTTTACAGAATGGTGAAGACTGCATCAAAATCCATCAAGTTGCTCTAGAGATTACCCGTTACATCCAAGAATTGGGAACTTTGTTTTATACTAAGTAGATATAGATATCCACACAAGTTAAGGCTACAGCGGTACAATTTGGTGTTTTGTCTACTTATTAACAATGGTATAAATTTAAAATAAAAGATGGGTCTCTTATATTTGAATTTAGAGGTGTAACTCTTGGTTAACATATAGAGGTGTGCAAATTAATAGAATTAAATAAATAAATTAAATTGGTCATAATTACTTTTATTCAAAATCATTTTATTGACCAACTTCTTTTGTTGTCCTACTTAGTAGTGTTTCCTCTCCCGTGGAATTACACCTTTTCCCATAAGGAATTGCACCTGGAAACTTTCAGATTATTGGATTCCGAGGGATATCTGAGCTGGGTCCATTTTAAATTTTTCATTGACTTCAGAATTCAAGTCAGGTGATTTCAATGCATAGTTCATGAATCTTTGAATAGTTCAATAGCGTTCATCAGTTAAAATACCCCAAATCCCTCCGCTCTAAATTTACACATAAAGTAGAGTGAAGTAATAAAAACTAAACGTGTGGCATTTTGCATTTGCAAGGCTCCTCTGTTAGTGGAAATTCTAAAAAATAATTTTAATTTGAGTTTCTTAAATGAAAATATAATTAGGAGTCTTGGTTAAACATTTGAAGTTATTTCATCGCCTTGTAAACATACTTAGTGCATTAAACCGTGAAAAGTAAAAATGCAATTTTGGAAAACTGACATCGAATCTAATAATTTGCACATCTCTGTAAAGACAGCTATCGCCTCCACCCCTACAAATAGAATAGTAAGTAAAAGCGATTGATGAGAAATGAAAAGATAACTCACACAGAAGGAATTAATATTTATTAAGCTGTAAATTTGATTGAGTATATCTTTGTTATAGAACTGAGGGAATGAAATAACAGGATATAGGATAGTAATCACCGATGTAGGACAATAGTATTTTTTTTACCATTATCACAGGACAGTTATCGTATTAGGGATGCGGACGTCCTTGTATAATTGTTATTTAATCTGTGCCCCGTTTGCTGAGGTCTGTGCTCCTCCGCAACTTTCGTTTCAAAATTCTAATAGTACTTCCTTCCATTCGGCATTTGCTGTTCGCTTGCCTTTTGGTTCTATTTGAACTTTGACGTCATGAAAGGATTTTGCTCGCGATAGTGTGACATACAGTAAAGTTGTCCATGGCTAAACACCGGTTGAGGTAAATAAAAGCCTACTTGATCTAGTGTTTGATCTGGAGCTTTACTGATAGTTATACAAAAAGCCAAACGTACTGGAAACTGCCTCCTTTTGAAGGAAAATGGCATATAAGTATCTGATGGCGTAAGGTCAAAGCGAGGGAGTAGGACATTGTTTCCAACATTTACGCCAGTAATAATTTCCAGGTGTAAGCAATTGTCATGCATCTTCCAAACCAACAGTCTAGTACCGTTCAACAGACCTTGGGTAACATTAATATTTCTCAACAAAATCACAATTGAGCCTTCTTTTAGTCGAAGGATATGAGGTGGCAATCCACTTATGTTCATGCTGTCTAAAAATTCTATTGGGAATTGTAGAAGTTCACTCTCATCTTCAGTAATCAAATTATTCACACTGATGTAAGTTCTCGATGATCCTGGGATTATGTCTAAAACTTTGTCATTGATTTTTTACAATGTTAATTTTTAGGTGCTAAAATCGCTATTTTTGAAAAGCGTGAAATATTTTTCAGCGTGGGACTAATTCTGAATTTTCTCCATCGACCTGAAGGTATTCACCGTTACCAATTTGTATCAAGAAGTTTGCAAAATCACGTTGATCTGTATCCGCTCGCATATTTTTGTTGAGTTTAAACATTTTGAATAATGACCACTAAGGAGAGAACCTTACTTACATTTGGACTGATGCTGCATTAGATGCGTGAGGCACAACAGGCAATACCTGCCAAAATCTCCACCTAAGTTGATAATTTTTCCTCCGAAAGACACTTCGTTATTCATGATGTCCTTTAGCAACCGATTTACACACATCAAGGCGTGCTTATTAGCCATAGGGGCTTCATCCCAGATGATAAGTTTTGCTGAACGAATATAAAAAGCTTCCTTGCTGTTAACTTTTATTTCTGATACAGAACTTTCATGTAAATGTAGAGGTAACTTGAACTGGCTGTGTACAGTGCGCCCCTGAGGTAGTAACATTGCTGCAATACCAGTCCATGCAACAGAAACAACATTCAACCCCAAATTTGTGCAACTGTGAATCAAGCATTGGTAAAGAAATGTTTTCCCGGTGCCCCCTGGATCGTCAATGAAATATGCATTACTCATCCTTTCATTGCTGTTTTGTACTAACCCCAAAATTTCTGTAATTATAGCCGTTTGGTTTCCATTTGCTTGGTTTATCATCCGACTTAATTGATCCTCATTAAGTTTTGGATAATTCATTAGTAAATTTGTCTGAGGGAAATTATCAATAATAGCTGGCAATTCGAGAGAAGTAATGAGAAGACCATGGAGCTCTAATGTATTAGAAATATGTATAAGAATGAACTGATATGCAATGTTAGGTTCGTGAAACTGCAGATAATCTTCTGATAATGAATTCTTGAAAATGTCCCATAACTATCTTACATTTGAAGGGGTCTGAAAGGTACATATGTAAGAATACAGTTGTCGTAACTGAGAAGGCATCTGAAATTTTGACGCTTCTGCCAAACAACTCTGCCATTCAGAATCGTCAATCAGCAAACCTCGCTCCTTAGCTGTTTCTTTAAAAGTAGAATAGACAACTGCTTTGTATGTTCGTAGATCCTGGAAACTGGTAGCACCTATGACGTGAAGCAATAACAGGCGTAAATAATACCTTTCTGTTTCTGTAGGCGAAACATTATACATTCTGCCTATAGTTCTTGAAACTGGCAGTTGCTCTTATTCCAGACGTAATGTACTGGTGTTTCAGGATATATATATACGGACTTCTGGCTTGCGAATCTTGATTTAACTTGAACCACGCTTGTAATTCCGTGTTGCGCAACTGTGCTTGAAGTAAAATATCAGGAGCGTTAATATTTTTAAAATAGATATTTTGCAAGTTTGGCAAGTGAACTGGTAATCGCACGATAGAATGTGACTGTTCATGCATGTGAAATGAAAATATCCTGGATGCGGCTTCTGTTGTACCAACATATCTAGCATTTAGGTAATAAGTAATTTCATCGTAATTCACCGTTTCGCCTTCAGGACATATTATAACAATGCGGCAATCATGACCTTTATACACATACTTGTGGATGTTAATATATAAGATACTTGTGGATGTATTTAACACTCCGAACACTTGAGCATATTTCAAAATTAATATGAGCTTGCAAGTAAAGTAAAAGAAATGGATTGTAGGGAATAATGATTCGACTATCGATTTCAATGTCAATGCCTCGAATTGTTTTTATAATAATCCGTCCATTATTTCTTCTCCTATACGAAGGATAACCATTGGCATTATCTTTGGTCTCTTCCTGAAACTGTTTAGGGAAATCTTTCTTACATACACCATCTTTCATACAGACAGAAGAAGGATTCAAAGATCCGCGAGGACCATGTGCCATATGACGCCTTACCAACTCGTATAGCGCTTCATCCTCGAGATCTGGTATTTCGGCTGACACCACACTGCCAATGTCAGAAATTTCTCGAAACTTACAATCTTCCGTTCATGTTAAGAGTTAATGGATGTGCGGGAGACCTCGTTTTTGAAATTCCACTGTATATAGATATGCTTTTACCGAAAATTTCCTTAACATTAATCAGTCGTAGCAATTCCTTTACTTTGCAATGGAAAACTCTCACTTCAATATCAGGCCTATTATTAGGCGTTTCCCAGAGATGATTGGCCAGCCCGCATTATAGGTGAACGTAATGAATAAATCTGGCTTTCCAAACTTCCTCACTATCGCCATTGCATCCTGATAATTTTGTAATATTTTCCTTGGGCTACCTGTAAAAGAAGATGGCAAAACTACAATACGACCGACTCTGAGATTTTCATTTTCTGCTCGTACATGCAAGGCGTCTGCTAAACCGGCATATGTATCAACTCGTAACTTCGTTTGTTGATGCTGTATATATTTTAACCGGTCACCTTCCATGCGACAGTAGTAATCCACGAATAAATATCCATTTTGCAAACTTGAGCAGCGACAACTAACTCAACATGACCTCCATGAACACCATTCATAGACATAAAATTTTGTAATCATTGCTCGAATTAATGGCAGTTTCGTACATATCGCTGCTGCCAACAATAAAGGAATAATAATTATTCCACTTGTCTGTAACATGTTTTTTTAATTCGCTTTCTAACCTGTGTAAATAAACTCAGTCTGAAAGTAATCCATTCTTTGAGAAGTTTTAATTAAATTATGTGCATAGAATCCCCTTGTGCTTATTGTATGGATACATGCGACATTAGCGCCCGAGTGGAACAGGTATAAGTTAACGATATCATGTATGGGTACATGCGATTAGCGCCCGAGTGGAGCAGGTAGAAGTTAACGATATCATGACGTAATTAGGGAACTCTCTGTTAATATCAAGTTAGATTTATTATTGGGGCGGCGTTGAATATCATGATTCTGTGTTAGTCGTTGTCGCCTAGCGACAATATGTCCGTCAAGTCATTCGATATTCTATTTTCGTGAGACCTTGAAGGAAGTAATATTCGCAATTATTTTAATACACGAATGATATAATCAAGTAAGGTGGGTATCAATCGACGGTGCTTGACGGACATTACATTTTAAGACAACAAACGTCGTCGTAGCGCAAATACTTCCCGAGATATTTCAGTTTTAGTAAAGGGTGAAATTTTTTGAAAACTATTTTAATATATAAGATACTAATTTAAACAAATAAATAAATAATTTAACATTATAAACTAATCAAACAATCGAATGTATATATATAAATTATTATAAAAATCAAAAAAAAAAATTTAAATAAATTATATAAAATATTCAGCAAACATATAAAGTAACAAATAAATACGTCAATAAATAAATAAAAAATAAAAAATAAAAATAAAAAATTAAGGTAAAAGGTAAAAATAAAATAATTTTACAAATAAAGAAAATAAATTTAAACAAACAAGCAAACAAATAAATAAATACAATTAATCAATCAATAAATGTGTGAATTGGTTAATACTGTGCTGTCCTTTATACCTCTTCCCCTTGTAAGGCTCCACCGCTGCCCCCTTAGGAACGTTCTTAATCCGCGTCTGTCTGATAGTGTACGATTTTGAGTGCCATTCCTGAAATTCCCTACTGGAATGTTATCTGTAGGGGCCTGCAGAAGTAAGACCTAACCCAATCTTAACAATTCCACATCTAGAAAGACTAAAATCTCTGGACGATGCACCCATCTGTCAATGCTCACCACCGCGATTTAACTCGTAGTTCACAAAATTCGACCTCCTCGGCCGGCAATGAAACCTTGCGCCTATTAAAGGGTGTCCTCGGTTAAGCCTTGAGAGCTCTCCCTATTAATGAAAGCCTCGGGCGTCCTAGATAATTGTCGCCACATCATCAAGTCTTTGGAACTCAATTACATGAGGAGTCCTGTTTCTCCCTTCCTGAACAGAACACATATTCGTGCTGTAATTAAATCTGTCTTCCGTAGTCTTCCTGCAGGGGGCGAGCGATCATACAGCTTATGAATCAGTGGACAAAATACGGAATAATAACCAAAATATATCCTCTGTTGGTGTCAAAACCACTGGAGTGAATTGCATGACAATTCATATTTAAGTAGAAATAACACTCAAATGGAACTAGGCTACACATTATGTATATAATCGTAAGGGCTGAGGAACACTCTTAGGCTGATTTTGGAAGGTAGAATAAGGAAATACAAGAGAACGTTCATGGCATTTGTAGACTTAGAAAATACCTTTGATAACGTTGATTGGAATAAAGTACAGGGATACGAGGATGATCTACAATCTGTAGAAAAACCAGACGGCAGTCATTCCAGCCGAAGGACATGAGAGAGAAGCTGGCATTCAGAAAGGTGTAAGGCAAGGCTGCAACTTATCATCCATACTTTTACAATGAACAAGCAATGAAGGAAATTTGAGAATAATTCAAAGTAGGAGTAAAGATTCAAAGAGAAATGTAGTAATTTCAACTCTGAGATTTGCTGATGACATCGTCATCTACGCCGACACGCCTGAGGTTTTGGATCGGTGTTTCAATGATGTGGATTCTGTCTTGAGGAAATAATTCATGATGAAAATTAATAAATATAAAACAAAAATATTGGAATGCCGCCGAAATAAATCATAAACCTCTATGGACATCAAATTGGCAGGTGAAAACTAAACGAAAAAAGAGACTTATGCTTATAAGGAAGCAAAATAACCAGTGATAGATGAAGAAAAAAGGATATAAAACGTAGGTTGACTCAGGAGAGGAAAGCATTTCTACAGGAAAGAAATCTGTTGACATCGAATATAGATTTAGATATTAGAAAGGCATTTTTTAAAGCCTTTGATTGGAACGTGGCGCTCTATGGAAGTGAAACTTGGACTGTTGGTGCAGCAGAAAGGAGGAGAATGGAAGCATTTGGAATGTGGTGTTACTGGAGAATGATGAAGATCAGATGGGTAGATAGGGCTACAATTTAACACGTAACAAGACGAGTGGGCGAGGAGAGACGTTTCTGGCGTCTGCTAATGAACAGAAGAGATAGGTTGGTAGGACACCAAGACACCCAGGAATAGCATACTTAGGTTCGAGGACAAGAACTGTAGGGGTAGACCAAGGTTAGAATATATTAAACAGATTGCCTTGGAAGTAAGATGTGGTAGCTATGTAGAGATGAAACGATTAGCTCAGGTCAGGGAGGTATGGAGGGATGCATCTAAATACTGAAATATTTCTTTTAAGGGGCTCCGGAAAGTTGAAAATCTTTAAAAAAGGCATTTTTTAACATCATATTAAACTACGGACTCTTGGTTTTCTAACAGTTCATTCATTTTCGTCATTTATTTCTCTATTTACGAAAATCCTATGTTCAATTAAGGCGAGAGTATCAAGGAACATCCCTGCAATTAGTTCCTGTTGATAGTTCCTGAGGCTAAGACATTTGGGAGACTCTCGTCAAACTTAAATGCGGGCTTCTTGGAAATAATAAAATACTTGATTTTTCGTAATTGTTTTATAAATGCCATAATTTTAACAAAATTAATCTAAAGTAAATTTTGAGAACCGGTTTTGTTAAAATATAACACTTATAAGAAAGAATTAATTCTCAGTTTTAAAGTTGCAGGAAAAAGGGAATCTTTTTATATTAAGAAATGTATTTTAGCAAGCAACTGGTTCAATTTTTTTTCCAATAGCTGAGAAAAGCGGTGACAGTTTTGGTTTTAGTACAAGGTTTCTCCGGCACCGCAACACACGAACTTATTTCTTAAAAATGTTTTCTTTTATGTGTAATAGATAAAAACCTAAGAATCTACTGAATAATAGAGAGAAAAATAAAAATGCTCATGGTTGAATCTTCCAGCCATATGCCAAAGAATATTTTCTTTTGGAAGTGTTAATATTTCATAAAACCAAAGAGTAGTTTTTATCTTCTTGACCCGAGATGCGTGATGAAACTATTTTAACAAAAATAATTAAGACGAAAATAATAAAATATGAAAGAAATTGAAATTAAAATTCAAAACAAATAGGTTGTAAAATTAATAAGCTTATAAAATAACTATTAAAATTAAATAAGCTTATAAAACAATTATAAACAGATTAAGATCGTAAAAATAATATAAAAATAAAATTATAAAAACAGTTAAATATAAAACTTATGCAGATAACACGAAATAAAATTGATAAATTAGAATTTAGCTAAAATAATTAAATTTAAATAAATTCAAATAAAATATTTTAATAAAAGTTCTGCCAACATGACATTTAGCATTGTGGTGTTCCTAAAGACTCTAGTATCTAGAAAAAAACATTTTAGAAAGAAATTGAAATCAGAGATTTTTCCGATTTTTAGAACATGCCATTCCCATAGGATTTCTCTTAGAAGCACTAGCATACATTTTGCTGTTGTTCCATGTCCGTGTGCCCTTGCTTCTAACGCAGACTCTTTCTTATTATTATTATTTTTTTGTATCCATCGCCTAAAAAAGTTCTTTGGTGAGTCTAATAACAGGACACACTATTCAGTGATAGTATTAGGAAAGTAGGCTATATGTTGTATCGTTAGAAAGTGAAAAGTCCGTAGATTAATACGGCGCCAAAAATGTTGAACATATTGAATATTTTCAGAATTTCGCAGCTGCTTAAGGGGGTGAACCATGAAGGCCACCTTAACTTTATCTCTTCTAACTTACTGTGAGATTTCTTCTGTAATATTGCACTCAGTAGTTGCTGCTTCACTGGAGAGCACTCAAAAGGCACAACATGCAATTAGTAACGCGGACTATTCAACAGGATAATAATGATGAGCCAAAGAGAACGTCTCCACAAGATCTCGGAGCGAGTAATGAAAGCAATTTCCTTTCTGTGTATCTAAAAGCGAAAAAGAATTGTCAAGAGTGGAAGACTTGGTAACGAACACAATTATTGCCATTAATCGTCTGCTGTTTTGTCTAATAGCATTGTCTCCCTCCTCCTCGAGATGGGAGGAGAGGAGAGAATTGCTCTGAGTGTTTAGTTTCAGCTCGCAAATTAACGCTCATCTTATTAATCATTTTATAATCGGCATTGTTTTGCTTCTTTCATATTCCTCAGGAGGCCGTTTGCAAATTCAGAATGAGAGAACAAGAGAACATCACGAACGAGTCCTCAATCTCGTATTACGGCTGAAAATATTCCAACATTACATTATTAAAATTGTTCAAATATTGTCGAATACCAATATTTGATTGGACCATCAACTACTTGAATTTCCTAAGCATCCGAATTTTGAAATATTCCCATTAATTCAATATTACAGTGGAACGTGGCTAATTCGAACTTCCATAATTCGAAATCTTCTTTAATTCAAAATTTTCTCTTGGTTCCTAGCATTTTATATACAATCAATGCTAAAACATCGTGGTTAATTCGAATTATATTTTGGATAATTCGAAGTTTTTACGTGTAAAAGGCTGATCGGAAGCCAAACAGTTGGGTCAGGAATTTCCGAAAAACGACGCATATCATTGGCATGCGTCCCCTGCCCGATTGTTAGGCGTTTTTTTGAAAGTAGAAATGACGTAAGTGATTTTGTTTCCCGTTCCTTAAATTTGTTAGATTCTTTTGTGATAGCCGAGAGACTTAATTATAGGAAACAGGTAAAAATCTCAAACTTTTTTGAAAAATAGTAGATTTCTCCAAGACTTAACTTGATTGTTGGATTACTACTGTCATTAAATAGGGGAATAGGCCTACTATATTTTGTTTTATTTTATAATTTGAAACTTTTGAGGTTACTCACGATACAGTGCCGTTGTGTTAATTTGTGTTGGGTAAATGAGTTAGAGCATCGACATCCTCCTGGTTATTTATTTATAAGCGTTCGTTATTATTTTGTGGGTGGGAAAATGTTATTGGTAATTGGGATTCTGAACTGGATATGGGATCGTTGTAATTGTTTTCTTTTTTTTTTATCCAGTCAGAAACAACGTTCGATCTCACTAGTTATTAAATGAGGTATATCGATTATTCTTTCGGTAATCAGCCTGTGGTGGGACGAATGTATTATTTTATTATTTTAATTAGTTCTTCCCCTCGATATGATTCTAGACAATTTCGATACGATCTCCAATCTAGCAAGTGTTAGGCTTCTCTCCTTCAAGATTCTTTTCTTTTTGATAGTTCTTTATTGTGTGTGTTTTTATATTTTTATGGTTTTATCTTTGTTAACATGTATACCTTTATTACAGCCCCATCATCCCTCATTACTCCATTTCATGTGCACCTCGTTTCCCCTTTGTAATGTCTTGTTTAAGGTTTTATTAAATTAAACCTTTACTCTAAAAGTGTAGTCATTCATAGTTAGTTCTCCATCTAGTTCGGACTGTGCGAGTAGACTCGATATCAGGATAACTCGGTCCGCGTCCCCTCCATCTGCACGCCGCCTTCACTTCCATTGCCTTTGGGGTGGTCCCTCTCTGCCTTTCCTGGCTCTCCTTTCTTCCAAGTTTCTTAATTCTCATTCTTAGAGGTTTGAGGGCATTTCATTTCGCCCTTTGCAAAATAAACATCATATTCGTCTTTCATCGACATACTTCATCGTCATACTTCATCTCATTAAAGAAAAATAAGCAAATGCCCAAAGTAACGTCGCATCCCCCTAACAATTTACTTATTCAGCTAAACCGCGATGACATCCGCAGGGTAAATAATACATAATGCCAAATACAATTAAGAATAACAAAACAACGAGAACCCCTTAAACATTAACCCCAAATAAAAACCAACGTGATCCCTCATCATAGTGCGTCAATATAAAAGGTGGAGGAACATGAACCAACAAGAACCTAAAACAATTACGATCTCCAATCTAGCTTTAATACTGAGAGAACTTGGGACATGCTAACACTGAAAATTGGCGGACATGCATTTAGTAACCAATTACTTCTTCTTCAATTCATAAAATGATCATACTTTCAAAGAATGTACACTTAGCTTTGCCTGGAGACGTTCCCTGAAGATCGCAAGCTGCCAGCTACAAATACTTCATCATCACTTCAATAGTGGCTCACTTCCAAGATTAAAGCCTTTAGTAAATAAACGGGAACAAGACGACACGACCAAGATCCTTCGGACACAACCAGACGCATTTTAATCTCGTTACAAAACATGTAGTACATCATTTTCCAGCTTCTCTCGTAATGGCTTCGTTACTTATTCAACTCTTCTTGGTAATAAATAGAAGATCCATTCTTGGGACATACTGCGTTCCTTAAGTTCCGATCTGATTCTCCTTGCGATGAGCGTTTCAATAGCGCCAAACATCATGTTAGGTTAAAGGTTTTGACGATAGATGGCAGTCTTTACAATATTGCGTACCTTCGTGAGCAATAGTAACGGATCAGGAAGAAGGAGAAAAACCGGACCCAGATCAGGAAGCCCTCGGGGTTACCAACTCCCGAACTCACCAGACGTGAGCTCTTGAGGGTGCACCAGAAGTGGTGAGGCTACAAACACCCTGCCTTCTTGAGGGCCTTGAGCAGAAGGCAGGAGATAACATGAAAAGAAAACAAGAGGTCTGACCCCTCGAAGAATGAGGGAACAGGAAAGATGAGATAAGGGCGGGAAAGTCTAAGACTCTCTAGGCCTCGGATACCCTAATACCATCGAGGTCGGAAAAGAACAAGAGATGACCAGGAGAGGGCGACAGGAAAGAAGACGGAGAGGAGCCCAGCACAAGTAAGTGGAAGCAATGCTGGACTCAGATGGGGTCCCGTGGTCGCCAATCCACGTCCCACTAGATGTGAGCCCCTGAGGGGAATAAATAAATAAATGACTCGGTAGAAACAGCCGAAAAGCAAATCAGTGAACTGAAGACACAAGCAGCAAAGACCAGATGTCCTTCGAGAAAACGGAATTGATAACAAACATTAAGTCAGCACCTAACGTGCTAGAGGAAAAACAAATGATCCGGGAAATTTAAATATCTTGGAGAGTGGATAGATCCCAACACCTCGGAGAAAGAAGCTTTTGTACACGGATCAGAAATATGGAAACGGCATATCAACTAACTAAAATGTCTACACGAAGAAATCAATGTCCATTAGCGTCAAGATACATTACTGCACAGTAGGCTTTGCCTTGCTATGAGTAGAAAGGGTAAGATCGAGAAGCTAGAAATAAGAGAAAGGCAGATCTTGAGAAAAATCCTAGGTCCAACCAAAGAAAATGGTGAGGGCAGAAGACGACACATTCATGAACTCTACTCTCATGTAGAAAAGATCACGAACACCATTTGTAATAGAAGACTAGTTTCCGAAAGATTGATGCTTTTCAGTCGGTAAACACGAGTTTTTCCAAAAAGAGATGGATTATTCCCTAAACCTAAACTCATTACACACTAATACAGCCATCACAATTAACCCCGGTTATCAGACAGGTTCTACACACACCCAAAGTACACGGGGCTACATGACCGCGTTGTCGCAGCTCCTAAACTGAAGAACCAACCAACCAGGGAATATGATGATGATATGATGATAATTGTTGTTTTAAGGGGCCTAACATCTAGGTTATCGGCCCCTGATGGTTTGGGTGATCGTGAAGATGAAAATGAAAAGCGAACTTAAAACTAACTACTAACCTACATACTAGAAGAAATGGAAAACTAAAGGAGAATAAGGCAAATAAAGGACAGGAGGAAAAGAAATGCCCTCAACCCTCGAAGAAGGCGGATTGAGGGACTTGGAAGGAAGGAGAGCCATGAAAGGCAGATAGGAAAGTGAAAGAGGAGAGGGTCTGCCCCAAAGGTCAGGGACAAAAGGGGAAAACGGACCCAGCTCAGGAATCCCTTGGGATCGCCAACTCCCGAACTCACCAGCCGTAAGCCCCTGAGGGTGTAGCAATATCCAGGGTGCACCAGAAGTGGTGGGGCTACATACACCCGGCCTCCTAGAGGGCCTTAAGCAGAAGACAGGAGATAACATGGAAAGAAAAAGAAGGCTGACCCCTCACAGAAGGAGGGTATCAGAAAAGATGAGACAAGGGCCAATTAAGGCGGGAAAGGAAGAGACTCCCTAGGCCTCGGATACCCTAATACCGTCGGGGTCGGAAGAGAACAAGAGTTGACCAAGTGAGGTCGACAGGAAAGAAGACAGAGAGGAGCCCGGCAACAAGTAAGTGGAAGCAATGCCGGACTCAGCTGGGGCCTCGTGGTCGCCAACCCACATCCCACTAGATGTGAGCCCCTTGGGGGCAACCAGGGAATAACCCAGCTCTTTTGGGAAAATCTTGTGTTGACCAAAGGAAATCATCAAACTTTCGTTTACTAAGGCAACACTGAAATTGCCTTCAAACACCATAAAGGATATGGCTACATTGCGATAGGATCTCCAGTAACAAGAAGACCAAGGAGGCGTGGTTCACCTGCGTCAAGTGGGGATAACCAGTAAAGTGTTCCTCTAAAGTCGAAACTCCAAGGAAAGCCTATTTTCACACATTCTACTTATGTTAATTGCCTCTATCAACATACAAAATTTCAGTTTCATTGCGGGAATAGATAAATAGCTATTGCGAACCGAATAAATTTTTATTTATCTTATGGCTTTTAGTGCCGGGAGTGTCCGAAGACATGTTCGGATCACTAGAGGCTGTAGCTGCTTCAAGAGGACACCCATAGGGTGAGCTACAAGTTCCGTTCAATTTCAAGTAGTTTCAACTTTCGCTACCAGATGTCAGTGATACCTAATGGTGAACGTTGGAACTTTAATAGAGCGTTCCAACGAAATCTAACCTAGAAATTTAGCTTCACACAAGTTTAGTCGGTGGAAGGATCTTTTATATGCCATAAATATATGACATGGGACCGCCGCCTTTACTTCCCCTCCGAAGGAAGGCATACTGAAGGATTTTAACGTTCTTAAAAATCCGTCGACTCGGCCGGGTTTGAACCCGCGATCTTGGGAACAGCAGTTCAGCACGCTACCAACTATGCTACAGAAGCCGCTGTCTTCTAAATATTTCAGATGGTCGCCATGCTTTTTTTTTAAATTTATGTACTGTTACATGAAGATTATTGTGTACGTGTGGTATTCAAACTTCACTCGCATGATTAGGACACAAGAAGTAAAAACAAGATTTTAAAATTTCGCATACAGTAGCTGCCATCTTGTGGTTATGTAAACAATTGAAATAAATTAGATGCCAGTGGATTAACATTTGAATAAGCATTTAACTTGCAAAGTTTCACTGCATTCGGATGGTTAAATTGCGAGAAACGTCCATTTAAATATTTATACTTCGCGTCGCCGCCATGTTGGATTTGTGCTCACCATGTTACTGAAAGTCATATAGGTGAACATATGTTCATAGCCCCTATGAACATAAACAAATTCAGTTTGATTGCTGTAATAGATTCGTTGATATTGAGAAACGTCTAAATATTTCAGATGGTCGCCATGTTGGATTGTTATATGTATAGGCCATAGAGTCCTGTAACATTAAAGGAAAATTATTGCGTAGGTTCATTATTCGAACTTTCACTTCGATCGCATGATTACGATACAAGAAAAACAACCTCAATTTTTAAATTCACACAGCCACCATCTTGAGTTTATGTAAACAATTGAACTAAATTAGCTACCAGTGCATTACAATGTGTATAAACATTTGCTGTACCAAGTTTCATTGCGTTTGAATCATTAAATCGTGAGAAAAGTCTATTTAAAACTTTGAAATTCGATTGGCCACCATGTTCGTTTTGTAGTTAACGAGTTTTTGGATGTCTCATTGATGAACTTCCAGTAGTGCCCTCTATCTCCGTACAAAATGTCAGGGTGATACCTGTAATAGTTTCAGAGATATAGAATGCCGGTGAAATATTTCGCACAGCCGTCATCTTGAGGTTATGTAAACGATTGAACAAAGTTAGATGTCGGTGCGTTACAATGTGTATAAACATATACTGTACCAAGTTTCATTGCGTTTGGTTGGTTAAATCGCGAGAAACGTCTATTTAAAAGTCACAACTTCGCTTGGCCGCCATGTTGGTTTTATAGGTACCGGGTTTTCAAACGTTACATAGGTGATCTTCTAGTTGTTTCCTTTATCACCGTACAAAATTCCAGGGTGATATCGGTAATAGTTTCGGAGATATTGAATGCTGGTGAACTATTTCGCACAGCCGCCATGTTGGATTGGTGAGACGTAACAAAATTAGAAGGGCACGGTCGGGATTGTCCAGAATGGTGCTATGAACTTACCGAGTTTCATTGAAATCGCTCCAGCCGTTTTGATTTTATTAGGGGGACACACACTCACATGAATCACACACATACGCACACACACACAGACAGACACACGGACAAAAAGTGATCTCATATGGCTATTTTTTTTTCATAAATGAAAATAGGCTAAAGACTGGCAAAACGTGGTCTGAATCGAGGAAGGAACAGCATAGGAATCGAACGCGGGAATACTGGGGGAAAGTTAAAGCCCAGGCGCAAAGACAGTTGAAATAGCGTGATCCGTAGATGGCCGAAACGACAGCAACAACAAGAAGAGAAGAAGAAGAAGAAGAAAATAATAATAATAATAATAATAATAAGAATGAATGAATGAACAATTAATAATAGTAATGGTATATTGGCTTTCACGGCCAGTGAATTAAAACTCAGCAAGTTTTCTAATTTTGTGCCGCGTCCTGTGGGAGTCCGAGCGAGGACACCAAGAGCCCGCTGATGAGCCAGTTTGGTGTGCTACGCGAAAGCACACACGCAAGGCACGGCAAAAACCTAGAAAGATTGATGAGTCTTAGTAATAATAATAATAATAATAATAATAAATAATCCCGAAGCCCGGATATGGTGTCAGCTGCGAGACGACGCCCGACGTCTCGAGCGGAGGTGGGCGCTAATGTAAGAACAGTGTCGGCCCGGCCCGGCGCCCCGGGGTAGACACAGCACTCTCAGCGGAACACAGCACTTAAGGGGGAAGTGGGCATTAATTAGTTACCTTTTACAATAGCCTACAGATATACTGAGGAGGGCAAGTGGAGAGTTACCCCTGTTTGAACAGCGACATCGGTACTTGATAATAGTCAAGCTATCCTTCTACGTACAAGGAGAATGTATTCAACGAAGGAATGAACGGAAGAGTTTCTGAGAGGGTGAATGAGTGAATGAATGTTTGAGTGATTGAATGAGTGAGTGAATGAATGTTTGAGTGAGTGAATGAAAGTTTGAGTGAATGCATGAATGTTTGAGTGATTGAATGTTTGAGTGATTGAATGAATGTTTGAGTGAGTGGTTGAGGGAGTGAATGAATCTTTGAGTGAGTGAATGAATGCTTGAGTGAATGCATGAATGTTTGAGTGATTGGATGAGGGACTGAATGAATGTTTGAGCGAGTGGATGAGAGAGTGAACGAGTGATTGAGGGGGTGAATGTAACTCGTAAGTTCTAAGGGCAGCACAACGCTGCTTGACCCGTCCAGGTTATGCACCAGTCATAATAATTACTCGCTGACCACCAGCAAATTACCCTCCGTGAAGATTGATGGACAGGTGGGTATTTATCTGGAAATTATACACGAGCGTCTTAATACCAACTAACAATTAGCCGAGACGAGAGTTATACAACAAGTACTCCATTGTGCAGCGCACAAGGACACGCTCAAGTACAGTATAACATTAAGACAACAGAGTTTCCGGTCAAGGTACATTTTCTGGAAACCCGCGTAGTGCACGCAACGCTCACCCAAGTACATGGGGCTGATGACCAAGAACGCTGAAACAAAAAATGATTATTTGAAATCTAAATGGCTATTAAACAAAGCCACCAATAATTAGTAAATATATTATTATTATTATTATTTCCGATTATTCCCCTTCAGGAGAGCGTGAGAACTTGAGCCAATCACAGCTTTACTTCCTTTTCCTCTCTTCTTTTCTTCCCAAAACCTTTTCATTTGTACACTGTGCTTTTTCTTCCTTTCCTCTGTCCATTTTTTTTCCCTGATGTGTCCTTCCTTGAAACTTGTACAGTTTTCGTGTTTCTGATTTTATTTCTAAATAGTTCTCTGTCCTTAATGTCGTCTTCAGAGATTTTAAGTTATTCCATGTCTTCATGTACTTCTTTAATCCAACTGGTCTTTAATTTACTTGCATTCACGATATTGAAAATCTTCTTAGTGAGTCTGTTGTCATCCATCCTATATATGTGTCCATAGAACTGCAGACGTCTCTTCCTAAATTTATCTATAATGGTCTCTGTATTTTCATAAAGTTCCTTTGTTGGTCTCCTGACCCAAATTTCATTACGGAAAACAGCGCCACGGATGTTCCTAAGAATTGTTCGTTCCTGTTTGTCAACATAACTCTATGGCATATTCATATAACAATCGCAAATGGCGAACGTCCGAAATATTTTGTCGGTTGTCAATATCTAAGAATCTTTTACAGCAATCAAACTGAATTTTTTAATGTTCATAGATGCTATGGACATAAGTTCACCTATAGGACTTTCAGTAATCTGGTGAGCACAAATCCAACATGGTGGCGACGCGAATAATAAATATTTAAATGGACGTATCTCGCGATTTAACCATCCGAGTGCAGAGAAACTTTGCACGTTAAATGTTTATACAAATGTTAATCCAATGGCATCTAATTTATTTCAATTGTTTCCATAACCAAAAGATGGCAGCTGTGCGAAATTTTAAAATCTCGTCTTTACTTCTTGTGTCCTAATCATGCGATTGAAGTTTGAATACCACACGTACACAATAATCTTGATGTACTAGTACATAAATAAAAATCCAACATGGTGACCATCTGAAATATTTAGACGGTTCTCAATATCTACGAATCTATCACAACAATAAAACTGAAATTTTGTATGTTGATAGAGGCAATTAACATGCGTAGGATATATGAAAATAGGCTGGAACTACTTGTTCAAAGTGTGGTTCTTGTTTCGTGGTGATGCCCTGATATCTCGTCTTGTAGAAATGTTTGCGGTTCCGTTTTCTTATTTAAAGCGGGGGTTAAATCTTCAGCTACAAAACGAATCTCACTCAAAAAAGTGTAACACTTGACATCTCGAAAATAATCTCAGTTTAAGAGAGGAAAATGTAAGTTTTTCTTTTTTGAAAATATCTTTACAGAATAAGAGAGAGAACATTTCTATACAAACCCCAAAGACTTGGTATGATGATTCTCAAAACGTTTCCCAGCCAGTAAAACGCTTGTGGGAGACGTATTGAACGCCTCAGCTCTACGGTCATCATTCACAAATGCTATTGCTTTCGCATAGCCCGAGACTGAAAGGCGTGTTGAGGAGTGTTTGTGGTTCTGAACCTCTTAGGCAATCCTCAGATATTCATCAACCAGCGTCAAAGGTGCAAAGGCGACTTTAATTCCGAAATAATGGTTTTCATAATTGGCGCGAAATTAATGCGTGGGAACGTTCATGATTGTTCCAGCGAATTACAAGTGCGTTAAAATATCCTCCTGTTGTTGGTTCTCCTTCACAGAACAGTCGCCAATCAAGAAACGTATGGTAATTATATACAATGTGGAATTTAGTTAAGCTTCCTACCAAAACATGGCGTGTTACGCTTCTTTGGAGGGCAGTTTATATTTCTTAGCCTATTTTCATTTATGAAACAAGATGTTCAGTAAAGAACATATAGCCTACTTTCTCCTAAATGTATGAGTATAGTTATAACTCGTTGTTAT
This sequence comes from Meconema thalassinum, assembly GCA_946902985.2. Taxonomy (NCBI): domain Eukaryota; kingdom Metazoa; phylum Arthropoda; class Insecta; order Orthoptera; family Tettigoniidae; genus Meconema; species Meconema thalassinum. The sequence goes on from OX336400.1 coordinate 3,160,480, forward strand.
TATCAAAGAGTATAATAGAACTATTCTTTGTTGAAGACCTTAGAAACGATTTACCTCTACCAAACGCCACAACCTAGATAAAAACTGCTACCATCATTGAAGAAAGAAAGAAAGATAAGAAGTATATCAAGAATGTTATGGATCTGGAGACATAATCGACCTGACTGGCTGCGTGGCTCAGCGGTAACGTTCTCGCTTGCTGGGCCCTAGGTTGCAGGTTCGTATCCTGGCGCAGTCAGCTGGCATTTGAGGGTGCACAAATGCGAGGGAGCCGTGTCAGTACATTTACTGGCTCGTTAAAGATCCCCTTCGGGCCAAAATTCCGGCACCCCGGTGTCTCTAAAAGCAGCAGTAGTTAAAAGGGATGTAAAACCAATAACATTATTATTATTATTATTATTACATATACGACCTGCCGTGGGCAACATCCAACTTTGAGTTGAGGCATGTCTTTACACGTCTGGTTGTGCATGGCTTTCACAACCCTAATTGAATTAACAAATCTTTCCATGACCCTACAGAGACGTGTGTATACAAACTATGTGGATATTTTCGATTGCTATTTGCCTGAAATAAAAGTAGTAATTAATAACCTGAACTAACACCAACGGCTTGAATTCAGTTACTATGTGAAATCGTTTTGTTCTTTACTTCAAATAACATTTTCAAGTAACGCAAAATAGGCTGTTACAAACCCTTTAAAATAAAGAGTAAAAATGTATCGTAGTATCATCATGTCATTCTTCAAATTCGATGCGCATAGAATGCCAATGATATAGTAATCAATGGAGCCCCACGTAGACTAGTCGTGACATCTAGTGGTGAAATTTCTAACAATATAATCCTAACAGAGCGAGTGCATTCTAGCGGCCATAAGAAGAAACTTTTCAATAAAATCTGGAAGTTAATAAGTAGGTCGGCGTGCAGTTACCTTTTTGGCAGCTAGATGTCTCGAGTAAATCTGCTGGCGAATTATGTTTTAATTAAATATATATTTTACACCATAATATGCACAATATAACGCTTAATTTTAAAACGTCTGAGTCATTACAAAACAATAAACATATAACATTTCAAGCAAAAAACCTAGCTCTGATCGGGTTTGAACCATAGGCATTTGAGCGATAGGCTAACGCTCTACCACTCAGCTAATTGCGTCAACGAATATCGTTCTATATAAAATGACTTACATAGAACTTGTTAGCAAATAATGATTTATACTAAACGATTTCATCACTGGAGTATATTATTTATATTTAAAGCATTTCATACAAAGTTTATTTATTTTGTATCAGTACGCTATATTGCATGCAATACTCAAATTAGTGAAATATAAGTCAGGCACAAGATATCCGCTGCCATCTTGTCTTATTACTGAATCGGCTCAGCTTTTTAAAATCACGTCTGCACTATAGTATTACAAAATAAACTTTAAACACACACACACACAGACTCACACACACACATACACACACACACAGACTCACACACACACATACACACACAGACAGACACACTTTTTTCGCCCTGTGTTGATCTCATAAGTCTACTTTCATTTTTTGCAAAAATCGAAAGTAGGCTAAAAAATAGGCTTATGAGATCACCTTTTATCCGTGTGTCTGTGTGTGCGTGTGTGTGTGTGAGAGAGGATTTTTGTGTGTCCCCCTAATAACTTCTAAACGGCTGGAGCGATTTCAATGAAACTCGGTAAGTTCATTGCACTATTCCGGGCGACCCGGACCGTGTCTTCAAATTTTGTTACGTCTCACCAATCCAACATGGCTGCTATATGAAATATGTCACCAGCTTTCAATATCTCCGAAACTATTACCGGTATCACCCTGGATATTGTACAGTGATAAAGGGAACTAATAGAAGTTCACCTATGAAACTTTCAAAAACCTGGTAACTACAAAACCAACATGGTGGCCAAGCGAAGTTGAAAAATTTTAATAGACGTTTCTCGTGATTTATTTCTTGTGTCGTAATCATGCGATCGAAGTGAAAGTTTGAATAATGAACCTAGGCAATAATTTTCCTTGAATTATACATAACTCTATGGCCTATACATATAACAATCCAAAATGGCGAGCATCCGAAATATTTAGACGGTTCTCAATATCTATGAATCTTTTACAGCAATCAAACCGATTTTTTTTATGTTCATAGAGGCTATGAAGTATAACTATTTAAATGGACGTTTTTCGCAAATTAACTATCCGAGTGCAGTGAAACTTTGCACGTTAAATGCTTATACAATTGTTAATACACTGGCATCTAATTTATTTCAATTGTTTGCATAATCACAAGATGGCAGCTGTGCGAAATTTTAAAATCTCGTTTTTACTTCTTGTGGTCTTATCATGCGATTGAAGTTTGAATACCACACGTACACAATAATCTTAATGTAATAGTACAAAAATAAAAATCCAACCTGGCGACCATCTGAAATATTAGACGGTTCTCAATATCTACGAAAAGGTGCATTAAATATAGCCCCAGGAAATTCCTTAATGGGATATGATATAGTAATTCTAACGGAAACGTTTCTAACAGACGAATGGCAAACCCAGATTATTATTGCACACATCTTCATGCAGAACAAGGGGAAATAGGAAGACCAACTGGAGGCATATAAATCCTTATAAAACCTAGTCTAACACCAATAATCTCTACTGCCCAAAGGGAACATACCCTTATGATTGAAACTAATATCATTACAATAATTGCAGTGTACTTCCAGCCGAACAAAACTGCTATTGACACACAAGATGAAATAGGCCAGTTGTGCGTCCAGAGTGATCAGAACAAGCCAATAATCATAGCTGGAGATTTAAACTGTAGACTGGATATTCAGAGTTACAGAACAAAGCTAGTAATGGATAAGCTAGAGGAGGAATGCTTCCATCTACTAAATAAACCCAATATTCCAATATACATATCCCATAATGGCAAAAGCACAATAGACATCGCTCTAATTAAGGGTCCAATTGTAGGTGTTATAACACCTCTTTGGAAAGCAACTCACACCCCTTTGGGAAAACATATTCCCATGCAGATAAAATTACAAGGTGATTGGCGAATAACACAAAGACCGGCAGAAGAATTATTCTCAAGAAAAATAGACATTGGGAAGGTAGAAGACAAATCAGTTGAGATAGAAAATATTGAAAAGCTAATAATAGATTTCAGACTAACGGAAGCAATGGAAAGCTTGGAGGACCTTCTACGACAAGCCGCAACGCCTAGGTATAAAATGATAGCAAAGCAATGGTTTGACAGGGAGTGCTTCATCTTACGAAGGGAAGTACTAGAAACTCTACATCACTTGAGACAGAGCCCTGCTAATCCGATAATCCTGCGAAGATATTCTGAAATGAGGGGAGATTACAAGAAAACGTTAAAAGAAAAGATGAAAGCATTCTGGGAAGGAGAGGGAAAGAGACTGGTGGACGAAGCTACAAGAGATCCATATATTGCACTAAGCCACAAGAAACAAACACAAACACATTATATTAATATGAGAGAGTGGGAGACACATTTTGTCAGCATACTAAACAAAAACACCAGAGGGATATACCAGAACACACTCAGCAACCGACCCAACAAATCCAGGTGGAGTGGACACCATTAACCACAACTGAACTTTAAAATGTCATAAACAGCACAAAAAATAAAAAAGCTAAGGGACCTAACAGATTATATAGCGAGTAGGCCTATATAAAAGACACTGCTCACATACTTTTACCACTGTGGACGAAGCTCAACAATAAATGCATTGAAATGTCCTCCATACCTACGCAGGGGAGACAGTTCATCATAAAGGTATTATATAAGGGCAAAGGAGACCCCAGTGATCCAAATAAATACAGAGGTATTGCTTTGGAAAATATCCCCTTCAAAATATTCACGAGAACAATTACAGAAAGAATTCAAGGGTCCGTAGAAGACCATCTTCCGGAAACTCAACAAGGATTCAGGAAGGGAAAATCGACTTTGGCTGCTATTGAATTCCTATTACAAAATTCTTGGGAAGCTGTTGATGGGAAAGAACATCTGTATACTGTATATATTGACTTTACCAAAGCATTTGACCTCATAAACAGAAGTTAATAATGAAGAAATTGAAAGAAGTCTTAAACAAAAATAGCATATGGACACAAATCATAGGATCAATACTGCAATGGAATACAATTCGAGTCTCAGACAGTCTTTCAATATCAGAGCCAATACTTCAAACAAAAGGAGTTCTACACGGCGATCCGCTAACCCTTTGCTTTTCATTCTTGCTGCGGCAGAAATATTAACAATTATCCACAAAGAAGGCATAATTTCTTGCGCCTAAGCCGATGACATAGTAATGGCATGAAAATATTACAAAACACAATAAGTGATGTAGAAGAATGGCGCTACATGCATGAGTTTGAAATAAATGTTCCAAAAACAGAAATGATGGTATTCCGGAATGGAGGAAAAGTTCCTGCAACAGGAACAAGTAGTTCCGTGAAGAACTATACAGCCTATTTTCATATATCCTACTTATGTTAATTGCCACTATCAGCATACAAAATTTCAGTTTGATTGCTGTAATAGATTCGTAGATATTGAGAACCAACTAAATATTTCGGATGGTCGCCATGTTGTATTTTATATATGAAGGTCCTTGATTTATGTACCGTTACATGAAGATTATTGTGTATGTGTAGCATTCAAACTTCAATCGCATGACTAGGACACAAGAAGTAACAAGGAGATTTGAAAATTTCGCACAGCTGCCATCTTGTGGTTATGGAAACAATTGAAATAAATTAGATGCCAGTGGATTAACATTCGTATAAGGATTTACTGTACCAAGTTTCACTTCACTCGGATGGTTAAATTGCGAGAAACTTCCATGTGAATATTCATAATTCGCGTCGCCGCCATGTTGGATTTGTGATCACCAGGTTATTTCAAGTCCTATAGGTGAACTTAAGTTCATAGCCCCAATGAACATAAAAAAAAATCAGTTTGATTGCTATAATAGATTCGTAGATATTCAGAGAGAGCCGTCTAAATATTTCAGATGGTCGCCATGTTGGATTTTTAAATGTATAGGCCATAGAGTCATGTACCATTAAAGGAAAATTATTGCGTAGGTTCATTATTCAAACTTTCACTTCGATCGCATGATTACGACACAAGAAATAAAAACTTAATTTTAAAATTCGCACCGCCGCCATCTTGAGGTTATGTAAACAATTGAACTAAATTAGATACCAGTGCATTGCAATGTGTATAAACATTTCCTGTACCTGATTTCATTGCGTTTGAAACATTAAATCGCGAGAAAGGTCTATTTAAAATTTTCAAATTCGCTTGGCCGCCATGTTCGCTTTGTAGTTAACCGGTTTTTGAAAGTCTTATAGGTGAACTTCCAGTAGTGCCCTTTATCTCCGTACATAATTTCAGGGTGATGCCTATAATAGTTTCAGAGATATAGAATGCCGGTGAAATATTTCGCACATCCGCCATCTTGTGGTTATGTAAATAATTCAACGAAGTTAGATGTCGGTGCATTATAATGTGTATAAACATATACTGTACCAAGTTTCATTGCGTTTGGTTGGTTAAATCGCGAGAAACGTCTATTTAAAAGTCGCAAATTCACGTGGCCGCCATGTTGGCTTCGTAGTTACCAGTTTTTCAAACGTCCCATAGGTGAACTTCTAGTGGTTCCCTTTATCATCGTAATAAAATCCAGGGTGATATAGGGAATAGTTTCGGAGATACTGAATGCTGGTGAAATAGATTCGTAGATATTCAGTATCGTCTAAATATTTCGGATGGTCGCCATGTTGGATTGTTAAATGTATTGGCCATAGAGTCATGTACCATTAAAGGAAAATTATTGCGTAGGTTCATTATTCAAACTTTCACTTCGATCGCATGACTACATCACAAGAAATAAAAACTTAATTTTAAAATTCGCACAGCCGCCATCTTGAGGTTATGTAAACAATTGAACTAAATTAGATACCAGTGGATTACAATGTGTATAAATATTTCCTGTACCAGGTTTTAGTGCGCTTGGAACATTAAATCGCGAGAAAGGTCTATTTAAAATGTTCAAAATTCGCACCGCCGCCATCTTGAGGTTATGTAAACAATTGAACTAAATTAGATACCAGTGCATTGCAATGTGTATAAACCTTTCCTGTACCTGATTTCATTGCGTTTGAAACATTAAATCGCGAGAAAGGTCTATTTAAAATTTTCAAATTCGCTTGGCCGCCATGTTCGTTTTGTAGTTAACCGGTTTTTGAAAATCTTATAGATGGACTTCCAGTAGTGCCCTTTATCTCCGTACAAAATTTTAGGGAGATACCGCTAATAGTTTCAGAGATATAGAATGCCGGTGAAATATTTCGCACATCCGCCATCTTGTGATTATGAAAACAATTGAACGTAGTTAGATGTCGGTGCATTACAATGTATATAAACATATACTGTACCAAGTTTCATTGCGTTTGGTTGGTCAAATCGCGAGAAACGTCTATTTAAAAGTCGCAAATTCGCTTGGCCGCCATGTTGGTTTTGTAGTTACCATGTTTTCAAAAGTCACATAAGTGAACTTATAGTAGTTCCCTCTATCACCATAGAAAATGTCAGGGTAATATCGGTAATAATTTCGGAGATATTGAATGCTGGTGAAATATTTCGCACAGCCGCCATGTTGGATTGGTGAGTCGTAACAAAATTTGAAGGGAACGGTCGAGGTCGCCGGGAATAGTGCTATGAACTTTCCGAGTTTCATTGAAATCGCTCCGGCCGTTTAGATTTTATTAGGGGGGGACACACACACACGAATCACACACACACACACACACACACGCGCGCGCGCACACACACGGACAAAAGGTGATCTCATAAGCCTATTTTTTCAAAATTGAAAATAGGCTAAAAATCTGCATACAAGGACAGTAACTAAAGATCACCCCAGATTTCAAGTATCTAGGAGTCACATTTCAAACAACCGCTAAGTGTTTCACAAAATATATATTAGAAAAAGCTACACATGCAATAATGGCTATGCATGGAATACGTTATATAAGATCCCTCAGATTAGAGGCAGCAATGTCTCTATTTAAAAAAGAAATACTGCCAATATTGACGAATGGCTTAGAAATTATCTGGTCGTATCTCTCAATGAAAAACCTCTCCACATTAGAAAGAGTAAAAGCAGTATACAATAAGAAAGCAATTGGAGTTTCAAAGACAACAAGATCCAGAATAGTGTATCTCCTCATAGAAGATCTTAGGACACAAATACATCGACCCAAACCAAATGCATCAGAGAACCTATTGGCAACAATCATCCAAAAGCGAGAAGACGTATATCCGGATTTTTTTTTCATCTGGCGCCATAATTGATCGATCATGGACGAAAGAAAACTTTGAAATGCGTCACGTCTATACATGAATGGCAGTACGCGGCTTTCATCACATCATTTGTCACAACAAGACGTATCAAGAGCCTTCAATTACATGCAAGTGTCAACTGTGTGGATATGCATGCGATCACTGTGACCACTTGGAACTCTGTACAAAAAGAACAAGGACAATCAGTGATTATGCGAATCAAAAGAAAATAAGTTTTTGTAAATAATATTTTTGTAAACCTATGGCCACTTGAAGCCTCCGTGGCTTAGGCGGCAGCACGCCGGCCTCTCCCCGCTGGGTCCGTGGTTCAAATCCCGGTCACTCCATGTGAGATCTGTGCTGGACAAAACGGAGGCAGACAGGTTTTTCTCCGGGTACTCCGGTTTTCCCTGTCAAAATTTCATTCCAGCAACACTCTCCACTATCATTTCATTTCATCTGTCATTCATTTAATCATTGCCCCAGAGGAGTGCGTCAGGCCTCGGCAGCCGGCACAGTTCATATCCTCGCCGCTAGATAGGGGCTCCATTCATTCCATTCCTGACCCGGTCGGAGACTGGAAGCAGGCTGTGGATTTTCATTTTTCTATGGCCACTTGGCTGCATTAAATGTTTAATATCTACGAATCTACACAACTTTCAAACTGAAATTTTGTATGTTGATAGAGGCAATGAACATAAGTAGGATATATGAAAATAGGCTGTATAGTTCTTCATGGAACTACTTGATGTATTTTATTTTTGTATATGTACATACTGCTCACATAGTATCATGGTCCCACAAAGTCAACAGTAGTGTGGGAACACATTTTGATATATTACAGTAGCCTACCTAAAATGTATAAATCGATACAGCGTCACTCATGAAAAGCCAAACATACAATTGAGATTGATTTACCTTATTAGAAAATGTTATTTTGCTAACAGTATTTTTAATAAAAATTAATGTGTGTAATCAAAACCTATCTTACTTAACTGAGTTTTTCCATGAAATTTTTCAATTTGATTTTTTGTTTATAATAATAATATAATAATAATCACTGGCATTACAGCCCATGAAGGACCTAGGCCTACCAAGCGACCGCTGCCCAGCCATTTGGCCTGCAGATATTGGAGTGACGTGTGGTCAGCGCATCGGGTCCTCTCGGCCGTTAATAGTGGTTCTCGTGACCGGGGTGCTGCCTCACTGTTAAACGCTACTCAATTGTCCTCACGAGGCTGAGTAGCCTACACCCAGTTCCAGCCCTCCTTGACGCAGTCGGGAATCAAATCCGGGGCCAACGGGTGAGGGGCAGGTGAGCTACCCCAACACCACAGGGCAGGCTTTATTATTATTATTATTATTATTATTATTATTATTATTGATTTAATGCCACTAAGGAGTGCTTTCTTTGTTTTTCAATATCTCCTGAGTCCAGCCAATAACTTATCCGTCCTAATCCTTTAAGCAGGCACTTCATTTGAGAAAATAGTAACGTACTTTGTAAGAAGAGTAATTTACTTTGTAAAAATAGTAAGGTACTTTGTAAGAAGAGTAATTTACTTTGTAAAAATAGTAAGGTACTTTGTAAGAAGAGTAATTTACTTTGTAAAAATAGTAAGGTACTTTGTAAGAAGAGTAATTTACTTGTAAAAATAGTAAGGTATTTTGTAAGAAGAGTAATTTACTTTGTAAAAATAGTAAGGTACTTTGTAAGAAGAGTAATTTACTTGTAAAAATAGTAAGGTACTTTGTAAGGAGAGTAATTTACTTGTAAAAATAGTAAGGTACTTTGTAAGAAGAGTAATTTACTTTGTAAAAATAGTAAGGTACTTTGTAAGAAGAGTAATTTACTTTGTAAAAATAGTAAGGTACTTTGTAAGAAGAGTAATTTACTTTGTAAAAATAGTAAGGTACTTTGTAAGAAGAGTAATTTACTTTGTAAAAAGAGTAAGGTACTTTGTAAGAAGAGTAATTTACTTGTAAAAATAGTAAGGTACTTTGTAAGAAGAGTAATTTACTTGTAAAAAGAGTAAGGTACTTTGTAAGAAGAGTAATTTACTTTGTAAAAATAGTAAGTTCTTTTAAGAAGAGTAATTTACTTTGTAAAAATAGTAAGGTACTTTGTAAGAAGAGTAATTTACTTTGTAAAAATAGTAAGGTACTTTGTAAGAAGAGTAATTTACTTTGTAAAAAGAGTAAGGTACTTTCTAAGAAGAGTAATTTACTTGTAAAAAGAGTAAGGTACTTTCTAAGAAGAGTAATTTACTTTGTGAAAATAGTAAGGTACTTTGTAAGAAGAGTAATTTACTTGTAAAAATAGTAAGGTACTTTGTAAGAAGAGTAATTTACTTGTAAAAATAGTAAGGTACTTTGTAAGAAGAGTAATTTACTTGTAAAAATAGTAAGGTACTTTGTAAGAAGAGTAATTTACTTTGTAAAAATAGTAAGGTACTTTGTAAGAAGAGTAATTTACTTTGTAAAAATAGTAAGGCACTTTGTAAGAAGAGTAATTTACTTTGTAAAAAGAGTAAGGTACTTTGTAAGAAGAGTAATTTACTTTGTAAAAATAGTAAGGTACTTTGTAAGAAGAGTAATTTACTTTGTAAAAATAGTAAGGTACTTTGTAAGAAGAGTAATTTACTTTGTAAAAATAGTAAGGTACTTTGTAAGAAGAGTAATTTACTTGTAAAAATAGTAAGGTACTGTGTAAGAAGAGTAATTTACTTGTAAAAATAGTAAGGTACTTTGTAAGAAGAGTAATTTACTTTGTAAAAATAGTAAGGTACTTTGTAAGAAGAGTAATTTACTTGTAAAAATAGTACGGTACTTTGTAAGAAGAGTAATTTACTTGTAAAAATAGTAAGGTACTTTGTAAGAAGAGTAATTTACTTGTAAAAATAGTAGGGTACTTTGTAAGAAGAGTAATTTACTTTGCAAAAATAGTAAGGTACTTTGTAAGAAGAGTAATTTACTTGTAAAAAGAGTAAGGTACTTTGTAAGAAGAGTAATTTACTTTGAAAAAATAGTAAGGTACTTTGTAAGAAGAGTAATTTACTTGTAAAAAGAGTAAGGTACTTTGTAAGAAGAGTAATTTACTTGTAAAAAGAGTAAGGTACTTTGTAAGAAGAGTAATTTACTTGTAATAATAGTAAGGTACTTTGTAAGAAGAGTAAATTACTTTGTAAAAATAGTAAGGTACTTTGTAAGAAGAGTAATTTACTTTGTAAAAATAGTAAGGTACTTTGTAAGAAGAGTAATTTACTTGTAAAATAGTAAGTTACTTTGTAAAAATATTAATTTACTGTGTGAGGGGTGGTCGGGTCTTAATCACTTAAGGTGGTGGGGACCAAAAGTTAAAACTATCACAAAATTCGGAACGGTCAAGAATATCACAGTCTAAAATCCCAGCGTTATTCAAGTCTTGTTTCACTTCATTAAGCCACACGCTGCCAGTCTTGTGGCCATTAATCATACTGAAGATCTTCTTGGTGATTCTATCGTTCCCCATCCGGAAGAGGTGCCAGCTTTATAGTAATAATAATAATAATAATAATAATAATAATAATAATAATAATAATAATAATAATAGAGATGAAAATATCATATTAACAGGTTAAACCTGGAAATCCAGCATTACGACATAGCATTGATGAATACATTGGTAGACTACGCATCCCCAGGCACTACATCACGGCCCCCGACGTTTTCGGGTGTTCTCCATTGGAGAATAAGCGTATTTTGCGGGAGTCATTCGCGACAAAATATTACAGATACAGCGATAGAATAGAAGAGAAAATACCTCTTCATGTATTAGATCTTCCCCCATATTTCCTTGACATTGAGAGCTGCGCAAATTTGACTGTCTCTCAAGCGAATCGAACACAAACGAGAATATTTCTGGAATTGTTCCAAAATGCTGTACCATTCTTGGGAATAACTTGGTCACTCCTCCTTTAAATATATACGGTATAGTTAAAAAATAGAAAAATCTCATAAAATGTCATTACCATACAATTATTTTAATGTATAGTGGAAATATATGTCTAATATGAGGTTTAATACACATGATAATAGTCATTCATCAAATTGAGACATCAGCAGAATTACCACTGTCAAGGAAGTCACTCCTCTTTTAATATAATATATATATTTAGCCGACCTTGTAAGAGAGATTATGTGTGCGGCAACATGAAGCGGCCCATCCCTATCTTGTAATTAACGTGGACAATTAGTGACTATATATACGGCCATACTTATTTTATATGTCACAGGCAAGTGTTCGCTGATTCTAGTTGTGTGCTAACCGTGGATCATCATGAGGTGTATCGCAGTTTCTATGATGGCGCTTGTCTTGTGCGCTCTTCTTTTGGATACAACTGTGAGTGATTGGCTGTTACAATTAACTAGCCTATGTAATTCAAAACCGCCACGTCAAACACTAAAGAATGTAGTTTAATTACTGCTTATACGTACATGTTTCGGTGTTCAATGACACACTCGTCAGCGTAGATTGAATAGTAAAATAGTCTTAAAACTAAGTTTACAAAGATAACAAGAAATTCCGTGACGAACTAAAGAGCCTACTTTTCATGCCAATGATTATTCTACAGTATATGAACCTATCTAGAATAATGACGAAATTAAGTTGGTAATATCGAAATGTCTAATTAGTTCGAAATATTCCTGGTATAATGTAGCCTAATAGAGCACTACATTTGGCAGCTCTGGTGACTGAATATATTCTTAGTTCCATCTCTTAAGGTACAGAATACAAAATTTGGTTGAAGTCCAATGGACGTTACATGCACTTAGACATTGGATATATCAGCACGCGTAAAAGCATGTTGGCAACAATGTCATGCGTGTGCTGGTTAGAAATAATCGGAAATATTATGATATCTTGTTGTGCCAATTCTGGGTGAAATCCATTTTTAGTGTAGAAGTTACATGTATTTTAAAATCGGTCTTATCAGCAGGCTTAGAATGATGTTGGTGGAACTGAAGTATATAAGTTACTCCAAATTAATCTAAAATGTCAGGTACTATACGTGTGCATAGTTTAAAGCTGTCGGCTTGCATACTTTCAGATATATTGGTATTTGGATGAAGAAAATAGAGAGAGCAATTATTAACAGTTGGCAGGCCTGGTGGCTCTTAAGAATACACTCAGTCATATTTGTTTATGTACACATATTACATACAAAATTCGGTTGAAATCCAATTAATAGTGTAGAAGTTATATGCATTTAAATATTGGACATATCAGAAGGCTTAACATTATTTTGGCAACACTGTCATGTATGGACTCCTGGGAATTAAACTGAAATAGTATTATCTACATGTGTGCCAATTTTGGAATAGCTTCCATGCATACCTTCCATGATATCCAACATGGAGCTCAAATTTCTAGTTCGTTTTTTCAGCAGTTGGTAGCACTGACATTATTTTCAAATATGGGCTTGAGATATTCCGGTATACATCTTTACTCATACTAAATTTGGTTTCGATTGCTGCAGCCGTTTAGGAGTTGATAGGGGGGGGGGGGACGACACATACACAGCCAGACAGACAGACACACATTTTCCCGGATCGATCTCATAAGTCTACTTTTTCCTAATTTTTGCAAAATGTGAAAAGTAGGCTAAGAAATAAAATGGAGATCCTTCCAAAACATTATTAGAAATTTAAATAAAAAGGAAGCGCACTAAAGGAATTCGAACCCATATGAATGATGTATATTCACATAACGTCCGATAATATGAAACCACACTGAAGAATTGCGATATACATCGTATAGCAGCGACGTCCGATTCACTATAATCGAACCAAATTATACATTTACAAGCAGTCCTTTACGGTACATTTATGTTCCACCCTGACTATTATGTGTCAGAAAACTGTATCATAATGATGGTCATTATAACACTATTTTTCATTGTGAAACAGTTTCTCCCACCAATCACAACTCAAGAAACAGTTGTTTGACCAATTAGATAGGGATAGGATCGCACCAGTGCTGAGTTCCAAGGCCTTCTAATTTAAATTTCACTGCGTTGCCTAGTGTCATAGTGGGGTAATCGAGGAGGCCATGGTCAAATACAAGGCATTCTCTGCGTCCCATGCGCTCTGTTCAGTACATAAAACCGGTGAAATCTCGACAGATATTTATGAATATTTATGTTCTAACATAAAATAGTTATAATAATTATCGTCGAACATTAACAGCCGTATACAACTCGCCTATAATGGTAATTAAGACACTCGTATGGAGATGATAAAACTCGCATACGCTCGTTTTATAAACATACTCGTGCCTTAATTATTGCCATGATAGGCTTGTTGCATAATGTACTATTACAATATAGTCATTCTATTCTTATTTATTCTTATGTGTTCTAATTCTTTTGTGAGCTTTCTTTTTATTTAAATTTCTAATAGTGTTTTGTAAGGATCTCCATTTTCTATTTTATCTTAGTAAACTTAGTTTTAAGATTATTTTAATAATCTGCGCTGATGAAGGTGTCACTGAAAACCGAAACATGTACGTATAACCAGTAAACTACATTAGATAGTATATTGGCTTTCACGGCCGGTGAATTAAAACTCAGCAATTCTTCTAGGTTTGTGCCGTGTACCGTGTGCCGTGTGCCGTGGCACAAACCTAGAAGAATTGCTGAGTTTTAATTCACCGGCCGTGAAAGCCAATATACCGTCTTTTTGGAAGCCTTCATAGGAAGGTTGAGGCTGCTTGAGCTTTTGGTTCTCGCAGTCAAGGAGTGCAGTTGCACTCTATATAAAGGGAGGTATCGCTCAGTTCGATACTCCTGTGGGGGTCCGGGCGGAGACATCAAGAGCCCGCCGATGAGCCAGCTTGGAGTCCTAGGCGAAACCCCACACATGACACGGCACAGACCTAGAAGAATTGCTGAGTTTTAGTAAACTACATTCTTTAGTGTTTGACAAGGCGGCATATTAATTATTACCATTGTCATAAGTTAATGGTTAATGTTTACGCATTTTATGTTATTATCATCATATATATTATTTCAGCAGTATGCATCCCTCCTGCGGCGCTCACAAGCGACCGATCGTGACAAATGTGCATTCAAATGAAAGAGAATAGACATTAGCAGTGACGAATTGCACTCTAATTTCATAAATACCTATAATTTCTTTAAAAAACTGTACGAACTGTGCGATTTGCAGATACTGTAGCTGCAGGAAGATACGCTCCATTGCTGTCCACTTCAGATTTCATGTCATTTTACCATTCTGAGGTCTTTCCTTTATCATTTTGCATGGATTTCGGAAACAGTAATTTAAAGGAATGAATACTCAAATCGTATAATTTCATAAATATCGAATAACCGGTGAGTGTTACGGCTAAGCTGTCAATCAATGGACTCAGCACACAAATGACATTAGCAGTGACGAATTGCATTCTAATTTCATATTTTGTAAGAAGTGTGGGATTTGCAAATAGGCCTACTGTTGCTGTAGGAAAATACGTGGCATCATTGCTGTTCAGTTTGCATTTTGGCCGTAGGGACGCGTGAGACGTAAATAATGTTCTATAATCATTTGGTTCAAATAAAACACAACAACCGTTCTCCTTAAGTCTCTCATTATAAACCTATTGGGGAAAGTGTGGCTTATGAACATTTCTCGCACGGGCCCGCTAGTGATTAATTAATTGGACTGTCAGGAATTAGCGTTATCAATTCCCCGGCACCATGGTAACCATGCCTCATCTATGTAGGCTATACCAAGGATCATGTCACAAGCATCACATGTATATAAGGTTTCTTGGAGGGAAGGCTTGCTTTGGCCGTTTTCAGCTATTTTGGCCAACATCATGAAGTCAATTTAACAAAATAATTACCGTGTGAGTGTCTATTGAACTATTAGTTAATCAACTTATTTTATGCAAATAATTGCAATTACTAAGTAACATATTTACACCTCAAACGAGATACACATATTTCGTAGTGACTAAAGAAAATAAATTTGCAAGGTTGGTAACAAAATGTATCACGACGAATCTTCTCACAACCCCAGTGATTTAATTTAGTTTTAGGAGGCTTTAATCAAGACCAACTACAATCCTCAGACCTTAATATAGAAAAAACATGGCGGCGACGGTTGCCCTACCAATAGCTAAGATCATGTCATCGGGCTTGTCACAGTTCGTGTAAATTATTATTTTTACTCACCTAAGAGCATAAAAGATATCACAAGACGAGACTAGGTTCCGAAGAAATATGCATCAATAATTTCGACTTGCCTGAATTAATGTATCTATATAGTGCTGGCCTCGAATTATAGGTTTCTTCGTCTTCACCCAAGGGGCAGCTACAATAGTCTCACTGTTTCTGTGGTTGAATAAGACGCTTTTTGGCGAGTTATCACGATTTGTATTTAAGTTCAGTAATTATAGATTAATATTAGCATAAAATCAAACAGATTCTGAAGTAGGAGAGAAGAAAGTACCCGGTTACTGAAGTGCTGTCCCAGCTCATGCAGAGTATTTGTGACACAATCGGAATGAGAATAGTTGCCTGAAATAATCGAACCAACGCCATAGAGATACAATTCAATTAAGACCTCTCGTGGAATTGTCTAAAATCTCGGGTAAAATATCACACCGAATTAGTTGATTGAAATATGCGAAGAACTCGTCGTGTAGATATCTGAACATAATTATGGAGATTACCACACACAAAGGACACTAATAATATGTTTCCATCTAACCTATTAAACATTCGGTGTTACCGTTTGGAATAGTTGCACGCTGGAAATAGTTGATTTAGTAAAGTAATGTAGGTAGGAAAGCACCATCTCCCTCTTACGGAATTATCGCGGCACACCATCTCGCAATATAAGTACATAATTGGCAAGCTACTCACAACACTTTAATACACACATCATAATAAAAAATAACTTGCAAGCTGTAAGAATCACAAAAGTATGAATAATGACGGAACACAATGAGTTCACTGTTTGGCACAGGGGAAACAGCTTCCTTAACCAATAAAAAAGTTCACTGTATTATTTGGCGTTTATACAAGGCAGTGTAGATCATCTGCCAGACTGGAAAGGATTTACGGATACATATGTTTCTAAGCGTTCCACGTTCAACGTCAACGGTTTGGTCTAGCCGTAGATGCTCATTGAGTTTTCCCTTTACGTAGCCTACTTAAGTTCGACACCTTAACTAGCAAATCATTGCGGTGTATATTCTTGAGACACTGCTATTAATGCTTTAGTCTTAGGCACTTCAATATCTGCAGTAAGTGACACAATGTCATCGGTCGACTGAACAATCATCATACAAACGAACTAGTCCATAATAAGCGTATTATCACATGTTTACACCCGATTGCAGTACATTAACGCGAACTGGACTTTACAGGCATACTGAAGACACTAAAAATTACAGATGAGCGATAGTTTATCCCAACCTTCATCAAAGGAAGCTAATCAAAGCTAAATAGTGTATCCCAGCAACGAATGTAAACAAATAATATGCCGGGGCTCCAGAATACGCCATTTTCACACTTTCGATACCTGCATTAAGGTCTGAGTTTTGTAGTTGGTCTTGCTTTAATATTGCTTATTCGAATACCTAGATGCCCGTATATAGCCACGAAGTTGACTCCTAACCTAATTATGGGACTTCCATAACCTCACTTCTCAGCCACAATTATCCCATAACCTCACTTTGTGACTGCCATAATCCATACCCTCTTTTATAAAATTAAAGACATGATCAAAGGAACATGATATAGGCTAATGTTATACACATTTTTCTTTATTCAGTCACCGCAATTAACATTACAGAGATAACAATATAATTCTTGACATTTCCGAAATGTGGCACATTATAAATATTATACGGCATATAAATATTATTGTATGCAAAAATGAACACCCAAGCTCCACAGTAAACAACTCAAGAGATGTCTTGGCCAAACAACATGTAACCATGGCAACGTAATTGGCTTGGAGCGACGAGTTCGTACCAACCTCCTTTCTCTAAGGAGAAATCTAGTAAATACCTAATGGGTTATTTTTCATAAGTTGGTGTAAAGGTGTAGGCCAGCTCCTTATGAAGTGTCGTGGGACTAAGCTATAGTAGCACAAGCTCTTGGTAGCGAGCTGTTTCGCGGCATCAATGGCGTAGTGCTGAACTTCTATACCCAAGATCGCGGGTAGGCTGAGTTCGTCGGATTTTTTAAGAGCGTTAAAATTCCCTCAGTATGCCTTCCATCGGAGGGGAAGTAAAGCCCGCGGGCCAATGTCATAGATTTATGGCATGTAAAAGAACCTTCCACTAACTACAATTTTGTGAAGCTCAAATTGTAAGTTAGATTTATTTAACGCTCTATTAAGTTTCAAAGTTCGTCGCCAGGTGTCATTTGCGATAGCATCTAGTAGCCAGGCCCACAGCTAGGTGTCGTTGACGGTAGTATTTGGTAGCAAAAGTAGGAACTGCTTGAAATTAATCGTCTGCAGTCCTTACCTGAATTACAGATAACACACTCTAATACAGTCATCGCAATTAACACCGGTTATCAGACAGATTCTACACACACCCAAAGTACACGGGGCTACATGGCCGTGTTGTCGCAGCCCTAACTGAGGAACCAACGGACCACTGAGTGGAAACGTTTCGTGCAGCACATTTTGGGGTGGAAGCCGTGCACTGCCAGGCTATTGAGGACATTCATCAGGCGCAGAAGTCGTCCTCTTTTCTAGCAGGTGTTTCAGCAACTCTTCATACCCAACTGTGGTAGGTAGCCGCGGGTCTTGAATTAGGAACGTCTCCATTGCCAAAATGTAGCCTAGCCTTGATGGTGTATACTACTACAGGCAGAGGATTAGGGCAATTTCAATTTTAAGTAGTTCCTACGTTTTCTACCAAATGCTACCGTCAACGACACATAGCTGTGAACTTGGTCACTAGATGCCACCGCAACCGGCACCTAGCTACGAACGTTGGAACTTCATAGAGCGTTAATCAAATCTAACCTACAAATATAACTTCACACAATTGTAGTTAGTGGAAGGTTCTATACCATGGGTTCTATGACATGGGCCCGCCGACTTTACTTCCCTCTGAAGGAAGGCATACTGAGGGATTTTTAACGCTCTTAAAAATCCAACGAGTTTGGCCCATTACAATTGGGCAGTTTGTGTTGACAACATTACAGTTCGATTACTAAGGCAACACTAAAAACTTGCTTCACACACTATAAAGACCGATTTGATTAGATTTATTTTAGTCTAGTTAGTTAATGAGGTTTTAAGGGGCGAAGCAGTAAGGGTCTGCCCCTCATATTTTAGTCTACTATGATAATTACATTTCTCATGTATGAACTTCTTTGATTAATACAGTATAAGCAGAAAATGAAACCGTCGCGGTTTATAATATGTACACTGATCTTTAGATAGATTAAAAGGTTTTCAATTTATAGAATCATTGTAAGCAAATGCGGAATATTCTCCGTTAATCATCATTGTTATTATTTTTGCTCACTATACAGGGGCTCCCGGGAGGAAGGGACCATACGTTAGGAGGTGATAGAATTGGTCATTCTAAAGCGAAAACATTTTGCAATATTGTACTAGAGATACAGTACCCCAATGAAATTTATCCTGGACGCTGTATCTGTCCCGGATGTGATATTGCATGGCCACCAAGGTCACCTGACCTTACGCCGCTGGATTATTGTTTGTGGGATTGGTTATAGAACGAAGTCTACAGGGAAAAAGTGCAAACAAGGAAGGACTTGCTTATTCGCATTTTAAATGCTTGTGCGCTCATTAAAGAAGATATACATCAACTCCGATAAGCTACACAACATCTGTCTGCAAGAGCTGCAAAATGTATTGAACTTGTAACGGTAACGTTCTCGCTTGCTGTGCCCAAGGTTGCAGGATCGAATCCTGGTGCAGTCAGCTGGCATTTGAGGGTGCGCAAATGTGAGGGGCCGTGTCAGTAGATTTACTGGCACGTTAAAGATCCCCATCGGAGTGAAATTCCAGCACCCCGACGCGGCGTCTCTAAAACCCACAGTAGTTAAAAGGGACGTAAAACAAATGACATAATTATTGTTGAGAGGAAGTTGTAGACATTTTCACATAACTATCTTGTAGTCGGATTACCCTCCAAGATTGGCTTTTCCCTCGGACTGAGCGAGGGATCCCACCATTACCGCCGCCAGGGCAGCAGCTTGACATCGGGTGAGGGGATACAACTGGGGAGAAGGGACCAGCACCTCGCCCAGGCGGCCTCACCTGCAAAGCGAACAGGGGCCTCATGAGGGATGGGAAGAGTGGGAGGGATAGGCAAGGAAGAGGCAAGGAGACGGCCGTGGCCTTACGTTAAGTACCATTTGCCCGGAGACTAAGTGGGGAAACCACGGAAAACCACTTCCAGGATGGGTGAGGTGGGAATCGAACTCCTTCTACTCATTTGGACCACCCGAGACTGAGTAGACCCCGTTCCAGACCTCATACCACTTTTCAAATTTTCGTGGCAGAGCCGGGAATCGGACCTCGGAACTCCGGGGTGGCAGCTAAGCACGCTGACCATTACACCACAGAGGCGACTACACATATCTTGCACAGGGTAACTGACAATTACACAACACGGTCTGCATCTCGGATACCATTGCAATTAAAGCTCATGATCATACAATGTTTTCGCTTTAGAATGACCAATTCTATCACAACTTAACGTATGGCCTCTTACTCCCGGAAAACCCTGTATATAGTATTCCAAAAACTTTAAACTTCCACCTCAATAGGAAGGTGAGCGACTTACGGAGTTTCTACACATAATTATGTATCTATCCGTCAACTCTCATTTTGTCACATAAAACGGTGACTAACGGTTTTTTAAAACAACGATCATTTTCGCTTGTGCTCTTCTGTGGACCATCGAGGGTTGAAAAGAAAAGTAATTGGGATAATCTATTGAAAGTTATTATAACCGGATTGTATTTTCCATTACAGGCGCTCACCATTCAACAGCTGAGGAACATGGCAAAAATGCCTCGGTCAATGTGCATGCAGAAGACTGGAGCCAGTAAAGGTAAGGATAATTCTGTATTAATTCATGAAACAGAGAGACGGTATTATCTTTTACATATTATTAATCTCAACTACGTCTCGACACAGAATTCCATAGAATATTTTGTGATTTGACAGCCTCCGTGGCTTGGGCGGCAGCACGCTGGCCCCTCACCGCTGGGTTCGTGGTTCAAATCCCGGTCACTCCTTGTGAGATCTGTGCTGGACAGAACGGAGGCAGAAAGGTTTTTTCTCCAGGTACTCCGGTTTTCCCTGTCAAACTTTCATTCCAGCAACACTCTCCACTATCATTTCATTCCATCTGTCATTCATTTAATCATTGCCCCAGGGGTGTGCGACAGGCTTCGGCAGCCGACACAGTTCATATCCTCGCCGCTAGATGGGGGATTCATTCATTCCATTTCTGACCCGGTTGGTCGACTGGAAGCAGGCTGTGGATTTTTCATTCACTTTGTGATATGACACAGTTGAAATCCGTCATCTAAAAGGGGTTCATCAATTGCCTGTTGTTGCTGTTTTGGAGGTGCATATTGAGACTCTGGTCTCAATGTTCATGGGTTAGATTCCCGACTCTTTCAAGAAATTAAATTCTGGCCTGAGAGTAGGAACATAGCACACTCAGCGTTGGGTTCAGTTCCCATCTCAGTCATCGTAGAGGTGGATGTCCATGGTTTAAAGAACTGAAGAATATGGGAAATGCCGGATTGGTTCCTAAATAAAATCACAACTACTTCCTTCCCAGTCTTAACCTCCGCAATATTACAGATTATTATTGGACTAATTCCACATACCCACACAAAATTCATTATCGTGCTTGGAGAATGTGCAGAGTGGGTAGAGTATTACTAGGCAGCCGGTAACGTTCATGACACCCCAGGACAGAAAGCGACGTATTCCGTATAATAATTGCTTTTTAAGGGGTGGAAAAGCGAGGTCATTAGTCTCTACTCGTACAATAAATTTTCCTTGGTTTAGTGGAAATAGAAATGGTTTTGTTGCGTTGTTTAAGGGTGCTCATACACCATCTCCGCATATGTATCATTAAAACTATCTAGGTTGTTTTATCATTTTAAATGATCTTGTCGACTTCGTCGTTACGCTGGGGTCTGGCGTTACGTTACGGTGACGGGACGAAATGTACCCAGATGCACTGAGGTGTGTGACGTCATAGTACCGCTTGGTGCATGTGTTCCCCGACAATCTCTACTTCGTTAGAATAAGAAAAAAAAACGATTCTTGGAGATCACGGGTAATCTCGAGAACCACTGGATGGATTTTGATGCGGTTTTCACCATTCAGTAAATGATTTCTCGAGGAAAGATTCTGTAGAAAATAATTTATGTATGATCAAAGGAAGCCAAGCAGTAACGATTTCAGTGAAAAAGTCGAAAACAAACTTGGCGTCCGTGCGCTTCTTAAGCTTACGCTGGGCAAACCGTTAAAAATATCAATATACCATGAGCGTAAGAATTGGTCAGCATGAAAAGTTCTACAAAAACGTCCGCGAGAGCATATCTCTATCTTCAATACATCGCCCACTATAAGTGTTTTTAGACTGGATGAAAGGGGCACGTCCCCGCGCGCTCTGGTGAGCGTGCGGCTTCCCGTGCGCTTAACCTTGCTTTGCCCTTGGTTTGCACTTTCCGATCGCGAGTAATTTGAAACAAGATTAGCAGGATGAGTATTATGCAGATAATTTTCTAACATATCAAGAGTCTTTGGCTTCGAACGAAGCGAGAAGCCTCCAGCCTTTCTAGCATTTTTCAGCATTTTTAGCAGTCATTCAGACTGACTGTCACTTTTTTTCAGTGTAACTGCAAACAAGCGGCTTCGGTGGCGTAGTTGGTAGCATGCTGAGCTTCCATGCCCAAGATCGCGGGTTCAAACCCTAATCGAGCGTCCTAACACTTTGTCTGTGCTGCATTACAAAATAAGGAAATGTTCTATGTAAGTCCTCTGGCAACAGCGCTTCAAATGTCACGTGTTTATAAGGGAAATATTAGGCGGGCTCCCACTCCCTCCACTACATCAACCTTCTCATGACCTGCCTGCGTCTCCTTCATCTAGATACCTCATATCATTTACGTGTTATCTTGTTTACATTTCTCAGATTTGCTGAAGTTTGACGCGTCTCGTTATCTGGTTCCCGGGATTATACACAGTAGTAGAATTTTCAATGCGGTGTTGCTATAAGCGACTTACTTTTTCTCCTAAACCACGCACCTTCTACCATATATTTGTCACATCTTCCAGCCCTTCCTGACGTAGGGAATCGAATATTCCTCTTTGCCTAATAATACTCCACCGAACACCTAGACACATACATAACAATGCAAGGCGGAAGATAATGCATAAGTCACATTGTTTACTTTGATCTGTTGCAGAAAACGTTGACAAGATACAAGTTGGAGAATTCCTCGATGACCCCAAGACAAAGGTAGGATTATTAGTCTATAGTCAACATCTATTTTTTAGTTTTAGGTCCTTAAAATAAGTAAGGGGACTGCTGCTCATACAAACATGTAAACGTTGAAAAAAGGAAGATTAACTCACATAGAAACTAATCAAATTTGGATAATAAAGAAATATTGTTCTGTTGTTGTTTGAAAATCGTACCTTGATAAAAATAATACCTCGCATAAAATAAGAATGCATAGGATTTACTTACATATTTAGTTGTTATTGCTACAACAGCGCTGTGCCCCAATTACCGTACCAAGTAAAATAGCACCACAATAGCATACGGTAGTTTAATATAAAATAATAAAGAGTAATATTTAAAAAAATGAAGATTAAAATATGTTTTTAAAATTACAAATTCAAAAAAAATAATACTGAAGAAACCAAGAAAGCAAATAGGAAGGAAGCTTATAGTTTTACGTGACCAATTATCTCGCGATCATGGGAGACGGGACCTCCTTTTTACGTGGAATCCCTCAATTGGAGTCGTATAGGTCATGTGGTGATGTGGATCTCCACACCTGTTACAACGAGCCTCGTGAGGGCAATCAGAAGCGTTGTGGCCCAGTCTTTGGCAGTTGAAACATTGGTAGATGAGTGTGGAATGTTGTTTGGGGATTGGACGACGTTTCGCCCGTGTTCTTGTTTTTTGGGGATGAATTTACTGTGTTAGGAGGAGGTGAGGAAGGGGATTTAGTGGCGTGCGTGCTGAAAGCAGGTTGGGGAGAGTTTGTTTGAGTAGTTGATTCAACGGGGCTTGGTGGATCTGTTTTAGTGTCTTGTGTTTTGTTTTTCTTGTTTTATCTTTTGGCCGTTTGGGTCCAGACTTGAGTCCATCTTTCTCCTGTCTCCGTGTGTGTTTGAGTTTGTTCGTGAAAGTGTTCAATCGTGTCTGTTTGAGCGTGTTTCTTGCTGGTGTAAGTGGGCATTGGAGGCGACCAGAGCGTGGAAGGTCACAGCCCGTCGCTAGAGGGCACGCGTGCACGTCACGTGACGATAGTGTAAGGCACTGATAAATAAATATGAAATGAAATGAAGTTTTGCTACACTATTAAACATAAGAACCTATTCTACCTATTAACCTAAAACACATAGGCTGCTGGGGTGAGAGGGATGAGTTACTTGGCGGCAACTTGGGCTGAATGGATTTTCTTGACGGGGACGGTTTGGTAGGTAGGGTAAGTTTGCTTGGCTGGGAATAACTGACGATCCACCTGCCTTCACGTCAAGTACTTCGCTTCATCTCGAGCCTAACCATTTACCCCCTCCCGCCTTCCCTCCGAGTTCAAACAACAATACCATCAAATCGTTATCCCTTATCATTGTTATTCCCAGCCAAGCAAACTTACCCTACCTACCAAACCGTCCCCGTCAAGAAAATCCATTCAGCCCGAGTTGCCGCCAAGTTACTCATCCCTCTCACCCCAGCAGCCTAATATAATTAATTTATTAATTAATTAGTTACCATCTTCGAAGCCAGATCGTGTATTGTCGCAGCCCCTCTGCTTAAAAACTGGATAACCTTACACGACTGGCTTCTCTTCTTGGACGAGGCATTAATTAATTCTAGGGTTCGAAAATCTCACATGCATTGGTCGGGAATTAATCCCGGTCATAAACAAATGGAAATTAAATATTAAATACTGCATCAATGATTAGATCAAATTGTTAGCTTTGGTTAACTTTTCTAATTAAAAATTAAGAAAAAACAATGAAAGTAAAAAATTTAAAAGATAAAATTAAAATTGAAATTAAAAATGGAAATAGAAATAAAAACAAGTAGTTCCGTGAAGAACTATACAGCCTATTTTCATATATTCTACTTATGTTAATTGCCTCTATCAACTTACAAAATTTCAGTTTGATTGCTGTAATAGATTCGTAGATATTGAGAACCGACTAAATATTTCGGATGGTCACCATATTGGACTTTATATAAGTAGGTCCTAGAGTTATGTACAGTTACATGAAGATTATTGTCTACGTGTAGTATTCAAACTTCAATCGCATGATTAGGACACAAGAAGTAACAAGGAGATTTTAAAATTTTGCACAGCTGCCATCTTGTGGTTATGGAAACAATTGAAAAACATTAGATGCCAGTGGATTAACATTCGAATAAGGATGTACTGTACCAAGTTTCACTGCACTCGAATGGTTAAATTGCGAGAAACGTCCATGTGAATATTTATACTTCACGTCACCGCCATGTTGGATTTGTGATCACCAGGTTATTGATAGTCCTATAGGTGAACTTATGTTCATAGCCCCTATGAACATAAAAATATTCAGTTTGATTGCTATAATAGATTCGTAGATATTCAGAGCCGTCTAAATATTTCGGATGGTCACCATGTTGGATTGTTAAATGTATAGGCCATAGAGTCATGTACCTTTAAAGGAAAATTATTGCGTAGGTTCATTATTCAAACTTTCACTTCGATCGCATGATTACGACACAAGAAATAAAAACTTAATTTTAAAATTCGCACAGCCGCCATCTTGAGGTTATGTAAACAATTGAAATAAATTAGATACCAGTGCATTACAATGTGTATAAACATTTCCTGTACCAAGTTACATTGCGTTTAGAACATTAAATCGCGAGAAAGGTCTATTTGAATTTTCAAATTCGCTTGGCCGCCATGTTCGTTTTGTAGTTAACCGGGTTTTAAAAATCTTATAGATGAACTTACAGTAGTGCCCTTTATCTTCGTACAAAATTTCAGGGTGATACCGCTAATAGTTTCAGAGATATAGAATGCCGGTGAAATATTTCGCACAGCCGCCATCTTGTGGTTATGTAAACAATTGAAATAAATTAGATAGCAGTGCATTACAATGTGTATAAACATATACTGTACCAAGTTTTATTGCGTTTGGTTGGATAAATCGCAAGAGACGTCTATTTAAACGTCGCAAATTTGCGTTGCCACCATGTTGGTTTTGTAGTTACCAATTTTTCAAGAGTCACATAGGTGAACTTCTAGTTGTTCTCTTTATCACCGTAAAAAATTCCAGGGTGATATAGGGAATAGTTTCGGAGATATTGAATGCTGGTGTAATATTTCGCACAGCCGACATGTTGGATTGGTGAGACGTAACAGAATTTGAAGGGCACGGTCGGGGTCGCCCGGAGTAGTGCTATAAACTTACCGAGTTTCATTGAAATCGCTCCAGCCGTTTAGAATTTATTAGGGGGGACACACACACACCTTACACACACACGCACACACACGGACAAAAGGTGATCTCATAAGCCTATTTTTTCAAAATTGAAAATAGGCTAAAAATTAAAATAGAAATAAAACGAAAAATAAAATAAATTATAAAGCAATTATATAACGAAACAAAGTAGGTTAGAATACGTACGTAAAGCACATTATGATAAAAAGAAAATTGCAAATTAACAATAATAATAATTTTAAAAAAGGAAAAAAAAATGAAAATTTCAAGATATATTAGGTTATTGTCAAATAAGATAGCCTAAATGTTTTAACCCAAGAAGTGCCAAGGATCGCTAAAAGTGGCTCACAGCGCCTTCCTGTAGTGCCAGGATCGCTTTTTGAGATCCTTGGTAAAAATCTGTTTTCTTGACTGTTAAGCCATCTGTTGGTGAAACATTGGTACTACATCAACTTGAATGTCTATAGTTCAAGCATATCACCACTATTGTCGCTTTTGGTGGTATTTGATGGAGTTTTATGTCTACAAAAATCTAGTATCTAGTAGTGGTCATGTGACTGTAATAAACAAACATGGCAGCGCGGAAGTCTAAAACATTGCTAACTGAACTGGATATTTTACAAGCTTTTGATGAGGGTAGTGACTTTAGTGACTTTGAAAATGGTGAAATTGGCAGTGAAAATGATTCTCATGAGAATGAAAATGTAGATGAGGCTGGAGGAAGTTTGGAAAATTCGCCATTGCAGACCAGACTTGATCATGCTCAAGTAAGTAGGCCCCTATTGTGACAAAAAGAGTGCTAATTATGTACTTATTTTTTTGAAACCTTCAGTGTTATTTCAGTATTGTATGAGGAACATTTTGTATATTTCAGTTTTGTTTGTTATGATGACATTTTTTTTGCAATTTCACTTTGACTTTTCAGGATAACAAAAATTAAAACCATCAAAAAGTTTGCTTTCTATAAAGGACCTTCAGTTCTTATATTTTTATTCTTTATATGTCTTTTTATCATGAAACAATTCTTTCTAATCAAAATGGTGCTTATATTGTTGTTTTCTGATAATATTGACCGATTTTATAAAATACAAGCTGTGCCCGGCATGCGTTGCAATGCCAATCAAATAAAGTGTTGGCGTTGAAATTCTGTTTCTTGAAGTGCTTTTGGATACACAACATGTTAACTGCCTCTAAGCTATCATAAAATGGATTTTCTAATTTAGAACCATTCGTGGGAGCGTGCACAACAACTTTCAAAAAGTTTCATCGCTGTAACTCATTTGTTGAATCTAATCGTACGCTACCTATTGTGAAATGGATTTACTAAGTCGAAACCCTTCCCTGGCGTGTACACAATAACTCATCAATGATTCATCGCAATCGGATGAATGGTATATGCACGTATAGGGTTTTTTGTTTAAACGATTCGTGCGCGGTCACTCATTTGTTGAATCTACTCGTGCGCTACCTATTGAGAAATGTATTACTAAGTCGAAGCCCTTCCCTGGCGTGTACACAATAACTCATCAAGGTTTCATCGCAATCGAAGAATGTTATATGAACGCAATAGGGAATTTTGTTGAAACGCTTCGCGCGTCGTCACCCATTTGTTGCATCTACTCTTGCGCTACTTATTGTGAAATGGATTTACTAAGTCCCCTTTCCTGGCGGGTACAAAATAACTGATCAATGTTTCATCGCAATCGGATGAATAGTATATGAACGCATACCTGATTTTGTTTAAACGATTCGCACTCCGTCACTCATTTGTTGAATCTACTCGTGCGCTACCTACTGTAAAATGTATTTACTAAGTTAGAAACCGTCACGTAAGTGTCCACAACATCTCACCCAAGTTTCATCGCTATCGTCGTTCATTTGTCGAATCTACTCGTGTGCTACCTACTGTGAAATGTATTTACTAAGCCAGAAACCTTCCTTGGAGTGTCAACCATATTTCACCCAAGTTTCACCGCTAACGGCAGAATGGTATATGACCTTATACGGGACTTTGTGGAAACGCTTCGCGCGTCGTCCCTCATTTGTTGAATCAACTTGTGCGCTGCATATTGTATAGGGGATTTACTAAGCCAGAAATTTTCCATGACGTGTACACAACATCTCACCCAAGTTTCATAGGTACGGACGAATGGTACATGTATGCATACGGGACTTGGTTGAAACGCTTCGCGTGTCGTCGCTCATTTGTTGATTCTACTCTTGCGCTACATATTGTAATATGGATGTACTCAGCCAGAAATCTTCCCTGGAGTGTACACAACATCTCACCCAAGTTTCATCGCAATCGGATGAATGGTATGTGAACGTATACGTGACGTTGTCGAAACGCTTCGCGCGTAGTCACTCATTTGTTGGACATAAACGTGCGCTTCGTATTGTAAAATGGATTTACTTAGCCAGAAACCTTTCCTGGAGTGTACACAACAATTCACCAAACATTTTTCACTATCAGACGAATGGTATATGAATTTATACGGGACTTTGTTGAAACGCTTCGCGTGTCATCGCTCATTTGTTGAATCTACTGGTGCGCTACCTATTGTAAAATGTATGTACTAAGCCAGAAACCTTCCCTGGAGTGTACTCAGCATCTCACCCAAGTTTCATCGCTATCGGATGAATGGTATATGAAATTAAATGGGACTTTGTTGAAACGCTTCGCGCGCCGTTGCTCATTTGTTGATTCTACTCGTGCTCTACCTATTTTTAAAGGGATTTACTAAGCTAGAAACCTTCCCTGGAGTGCACACAAAATCTCAGCCTAGTTTCATCGCTATCGGACGAATGGTATATGAACGCAAACGTGACTTTGTTGAAATGCTTCGCGCGTCGTAGCTCATTTGTTGAATCTAATTGTGCGCTGCCTATTGTAAAGTGGATGTACTAAGCCAGAAAATTTCCCTGCAGTGTACACAACATTTTACGCAAGTTTCATAGCTATCGGACGAATGGTATATGAATGCATACGGGACTTTGTTGAAATGCTTCGCGCATCGTCGCTCATTTGTTGAATCTACGCGTGCGCTACCTATTGTAAAATGGATTTACTAAGTCAGAAACCTTCCATGGAGTGTACTCAACATCTCACCCAAGTTTCATCGCAATCGGACGAATGGTATATGAACACATACGGGACTTTGTTGAAATGCTTCGCGCATCGTCGCTCATTTGTTGAATCTACGCGTGCGCTACCTAGTGTAAAATGGATTTACTAAGTCACAAACCTTCCTTGGAGTGTACTCAACATCTCACCCAAGTTTCATCGCTATCGGACGAATGGTATATGAACACATACGGGACTTGTTTGAAACGCTTCGCGCATCGTCGCTCATTTGTTGAATCTACGCGTGCGCTACCTATTGTAAAATGGATTTACTAAGTCAGAAACCTTCCTTGGAGTGTACTCAACATCTCACCCAAGTTTCATCGCAATCGGACGAATGGTATATGAACACATACGGTACTTTGTTGAAATGCTTCGCGCATCGTCGCTCATTTGTTGAATCTACGCGTGCGCTACCTATTGTAAAATGGATTTACTAAGTCAGAAACCTTCCTTGGAGTGTACTCAACATCTCACCCAAGTTTCATCGCTATCGGACGAATGGTATATGAACACATACGGGACTTTGTTGAAATGCTTCGCGCATCGTCGCTCATTTGTTGAATCTACGCGTGCGCTACCTATTGTAAAATGGATTTACTAAGTCACAAACCATCCTTGGAGTGTACTCAACATCTCACCCAAGTTTCATCGCAATCGGACGAATGGTATATGAACATATACGGGACTTTGTTGAAATGCTTCGCGCATCGTCGCTCATTTGTTGAATCTACGCGTGCGCTACCTATTGTAAAATGGATTTACTAAGTCAGAAACCTTCCTTGGAGTGTACTCAACATCTCACCCAAGTTTCATCGCAATCGGACGAATGGTATATGAACACATACGGGACTTTGTTGAAATGCTTCGCGCATCGTCGCTCATTTGTTGAATCTACGCGTGCGCTACCTATTGTAAAATGGATTTACTAAGTCAGAAACCATCCTTGGAGTGTACTCAACATCTCACCCAAGTTTCATCGCAATCGGACGAATGGTATATGAACACATACGGGACTTTGTTGAAATGCTTCGCGCATCGTCGCTCATTTGTTGAATCTACGCGTGCGCTACCTATTGTAAAATGGATTTACTAAGTCAGAAACCTTCCTTGGAGTGTACTCAACATCTCACCCAAGTTTCATCGCAATCGGACGAATGGTATATGAACACATACGGGACTTTGTTGAAATGCTTCGCGCATCGTCGCTCATTTGTTGAATCTACGCGTGCGCTACCTATTGTAAAATGGATTTACTAAGTCAGAAACCTTCCTTGGAGTGTACTCAACATCTCACCCAAGTTTCATCGCTATCGGACGAATGGTATATGAACACATACGGGACTTTGTTGAAATGCTTCGCGCATCGTCGCTCAATTGTTGAATCTACGCGTGCGCTACCTATTGTAAAATGGATTTACTAAGTCAGAAACCATCCTTGGAGTGTACTCAACATCTCACCCAAGTTTCATCGCAATCGGACGAATGGTATATGAACACATACGGGACTTTGTTGAAATGCTTCGCGCATCGTCGCTCATTTGTTGAATCTACGCGTGCGCTACCTACTGTAAAATGGAGTTACTAAGTCAGAAACCTTCCTTGGAGTGTACTCAACATCTCACCCAAGTTTCATCGCAATCGGACGAATGGTATATGAACGCATTGGAGACATACACACCCACAGACAAACTATCACGTTACATTGATTTTTATATATATAGATTTTCTAAACCACTACAATTTCAGCATTAACGCCTGGCACTACGGAATATAGCATTGGCACTTGTAGGGTTAACTATGGAAAGAGAAAATAAGTTTGCTTTAAAACCACTCGTAAAGTAAACCTAAATGAAATATAATAATCTTATGTGGAATTAGTCATTTTTGTTGTTTTGTAATTTATCACATTCTGAAATGTAAAGTGTTGTCCGTTGACAACTGTTAGCAAGTGCTGCACATCTTCAACAACGAGGAACGTTTGTGTTGTATTGTTTAAACACTGGAAGTTTTCATCTTCCGAGACATGTGTTTCTCAGGTTTAAACTGGGGTGCCCTAAAAACACACTGCTGAACAATAATCGTACAAGTTGGAAGATTATTGATTTGAAACAATAAGCATTTCTAAATACATTGTCATATACCGGTACTGAAAAACCCATATGAGTTTTGTTTTTGTTTGAGTCAAATTGAGTGAATTAACAGAAACATTTCTTGTGTTTCAGTGCTACATGAAGTGTGCGATGACCATGATGACTGTGGTAAGTTCAACGATTCTCCACTCCAGCAGGCTGGGGGTGGGAATGAACAAGCCCCTTCCATAGCTGTCCGTCCTTCCACCATTCTTCTTCCACTACTGTCCTCATTATATCTATTTTTTCCAGCAAACATTCACATCAGTTACAACACCGACATTCCATAAATATTTACAGAATAATTAAAGATCAAGTCGTTACTTAGCGGGAACTACTAATTTCCTGATACATTTGTGCCGTAAACGCACCCCAAATGCACTCTATTAACTTACGCATATAAATGCAGGTATTAATAAAACTTTAATACTAGTATTAACCCTTTCAGTGTCACAGCAAATGTTGAACTATTCTTGGAGTGTTCCTTCATTTTAAGAACATTTTAAGACGTGCTTATTTCTATTCTTTTCTTGTATTCTTAAGAAAATCATTAGAAGGGAGGTAAGCAGTACAAAATGAGAATCAGTTCAGAGAAACGATGGAATTAGACCGCGGAAAGCAGGCATACCTTAGAATACTACACTTATATCTACATCACTACTGGCTTCATTTCCATAAGTTTGATTACCACTTGATGATAAACCCTCAATTTCTTCAATACTGTCTTTGATATCAATTTCCGATTTGTCCAAATCCCTTGAAATTGTAGCCATATTTTTATCGTATGAACCATTTATTTCACTGTTTATAAGGTACATCAGCAGATACTGTAAAGCTTAAATATGTACCTCACCAATCCTGAAATATGTCAATGAAATGATTCACGCATTCGCTTCCGGTTCCATTTGCATTCGCAAAGTTTGTCTAATAGTTTACCTTCCTGCCATCTAGGCATTCCGTAATTAAATGATAACTTACGATAGTCTGCGTAATATATCGTAAACGACACATATGTTACCGTGGAATATTCCGGAAAGGACACGTTAAGGGTTAAGGTAGCGTTAACTGGTGATATTTCTGAATGGAAACACGTTCTTGTGCAGACACCCGGAAACTACATGATCATTATTCCTGCCCCTATATTTTCGGTCTCAGGGATACGAATTTTTACAGTGACCTAGAACGTGTTCCGAGGAACATATTGAGAAATCCAGCAGACTTGATCCATGTGTTAACACTTTATAGGGAAGAATATAATTGGAGATTTTTTATTTGTATTTATTTTCATTTCATATTAATTATTTTAATTATTTTAGCCTAATTGTAATAATAATAATTATTATATCATTTTTGCCCTTATGGACAGTGTTTGAAATGAAATATCTCATGATGACACAATTTTCACTTCTCTCCCTTCTTCCTCTTCTCTTCCCAAAATCTCTTCATCCCTTGACTGTGCTCTTGTTTCCGTTGTGCTGTCCACATTGTTATTGTCTTCATATTTTCATTTGCTTCAAATTAATTATTGTAATTATTATTGTTAATTTTATTTATTTTTCTTCAAAATATTTTGGCAATTTCTATTTTTAAATTATTTTTATAATCCCAAAATTATGATTATAAATCCGAAGAGGAAGAAGAAGGTTTCAGATGCTGGATTCCATCAAGATTGATAAATCTTATGAGCTGATGAAACGTGCTGATGGAGACTGGATGAGGCGGAGAGGAACCCTGCCTGATAAACTGATGATGTTTTTATGAGCTTGTTTATTTTTAATTGCAATTTTTATTGTCACATTCTATATTTTTCAGTCTTCAATTTTAATTGTTATTATTTAAAAATAACTTTATCAAGCACCTTAGGTCTAATGTTTGGTTTTTAGAAATATTAACATTTCCTAAAAGGAATTGTTGATATATGGCTGAAATATTCAACCATGATAACATGCATTGTCCTTATAGAAGGTGGTTAATATACAGACCACACACCTATAACAGGGACTGATCTTGCCATCCTGTGACGTTCCAATAAGGAACATGGCCACCACGGGCGTCCAGCAGAGCTTTTACTCGCCGTGATCAACTTGTCCAGGTCCTCTTGAGGCAGGCGATCTCACTCTTCCATGCTCTCTAGGAGGGTTATGGGAGGGCGGGACGCTGCTCAATCAGCATATCCCAGACATGTTCGATACAGTTCATGTCCGGCGGCATTGCAGGCCATTCCATTCATGCAATGGCGGACTACTGGAGGAAGTTTTGTACCACCACCACTCGATGCGTTTAATATATTATGCAAAACCTTTTTTTGATGTGTAACCTATATAACAATCTGATTGCATTGCTACGTCTGGTTTTAGATGAAGAATGGCAAATACAACGCTGAAGCAGCCACGTCACAAGCGGATAAGATGTTGCCAGATGACTACAAGGAGAGAGTGAAGGTCGCCATTGCCAAGTGCAAGGATATGGGAAGTAAGTTAATCATAACATTTCAATGAATAAAAACGAAAAATATCAACAGGCCAAGATTGGGCAAGTTCCTTTTTATATGAGTAACTGTTACGATTATCGTTCCCCAGAAAATAGTAACGCATACAGTCACTGAAATAGTAACGAAGTTATCATTACCGCCATTAATTTATAGAAATATAATTGATTTTTAATTTAAAATCCGACAACAAGTAAGGTTGGTTGGTTCCTCAGTTTAGGGGCTGCGACAACGCGGTCATGTAGTCCCGTGTATTTTGAGTGTGTGTAGAGTCTGTCTGATAACCGGTGTTAATTGTGATGGCTGTGTGTTATCTGTAATTCAGGTAAGGACTGCAGACGATCAATTTCAAATAGTTCCTACTTTTGCTACCAAATGCTACCGTTCATGACACCTAGGTTGCGAACTTGGCTACTAGATGACATCACAGTCGGCATCTGGCGGCGAATGTTAGAACTAATAGAGCGTTATCAATTCTAACCTACACATTTTGGCTTTACACAAGTGCAGTTAGTGGAAGGTTCTTTTTCGTGCCATAAATCAATGACATGGGGCCACCGAATTTACTTCCCCTCCAAAGGAAGGCATACTGAGGGATTTTTAACGCTCTTAAAAATTCCGATGACTTCGGCCGGGTTTGAACCCGCAACCTTGGGCACAAAAGCTGAGCATGCTACCAACGACGCCACCGAAGCCGCCAATAAATCCGACCCTTCCCCTTAATTCATCCCCCACAGTGTTACCAATTTCCAAGAGGAGCAGGAAACTCTTCAGAAATATTCACCTGCTTTGTTCTGTTCGTTTACGCTATAATTTATCAAATATAGTTACTGAATTGTGAGAGGTTGCGAGAGTGCGAAATCAACTACAGATCGTTATATTGACGCCTCACGGTAAGTTTAGCGATTGATAATCATACATTACTACTGGAAAACAGCCGAGTGGCTGTAATCGTCTGGTCAGGAGCAGTGGTAATATTTTGTTATAACTCGAGACCTAAACCCGTCCCCTTTGCGTTTCTCATATGTAATTCTGGCCTGAGGGCTGGAAAAGGGTACACTCTGCCTCGTGGGGCAAAACTGAGGTGTGTTCTATTTCCATCTCAGTCTTCCTGGAAGTGGTTTTCCGTAGTTTTTACAATTTTTGTCTGGATGTGTAACTTTCGTGTAAAAATGTATGAGCAACATTAAAGTAAATAGTTCCTTTTTCAGTGCTTAATGATCAATAATAATCACCACACTTACTAAGTTTTCTGACGTTTTTTCTTGTAATTTGTTTTTGGAGGACAGGCGCTGTCTGTGGGTGTCGCTGGAGGTGTGCTAGTGTTTAGTAGAGCTGTTTGTCTTGCTTATTTGGATCTGATGATGCTGGCTGACGAGCGAAACATATCATCAATTAGTAACAATATAAATCTTAATCACATGTAACTTATTTCAGGTTATTTTTCACATATTCCATTAATTGGAATGACTTGTCGTTAAAGTTGGCAACACTGCTACTAATATTAATGTTTTCTTCCAGATACAGCTGATGAATGTGAGAACGCGTTCCTCATTACAAAATGTAACTACGAGGCCGACAAAGATGTAAGTAAGCCTTCCTGCAAAATAACTTTGGTAGGAATGTTTGTAGATCTTTGGGGCAGAGCTGGGAGGGAGGTCATCAACCTCAACACTTATTATTATGCGCATCCTTGGAGGGCGATACAACTTATTTAGCTAATGTTTTGTTTTTCTCTCCCAAAATCTCTTCTTCTGGACACTGAATATCTGCCTCCGTTCTTCCATCCATGATTTCTTTTTCTGGCCATGTCTGTAATTTTTTCTGAGTAACTATGGAGTTCCCGGTTGGGTCGCCTTTTGTATTCACTCTCTTTCTTGACCGGTCCTAATATCTTCCTCTCTTGGATTTCTAGTTTGTCCATGAGTCCTTTCCTGTTTGATATGAGGCATTCAGAGGCATATAACGCTTCAGGGCGGATCACTGTCTGATAGTGCTTCATTTTGGTGTTGCGGGAGAGACTCTTCTTATTGCAGGTGTTCTTAGTCAGTTGGTATCCCAGTTCTAGTTTATTTACTCGAGTTGGATTGTTAATATTATTTCTATTATTATGTTCTCTTTCTAGGTGTTTTTCTTCCCCTAAAGAAGTCAAGAGAGACGTCTTACTCCTCACGTGTCTGCCTTCACCTGTTTGCTTCGGCCAGTATCGTGTACATCAGCACCGGGGTGTGACACACTTCAAGCAACATTGCCGCACCAATGCTTTCTTTGTAATATAATAAAATCATGCAAGCAATTACAAACTTTTTAATGTTTATTGGTTGTTTGGAAATACAATTTGGGCAGTGACTGCAATTCGGAGATCCAAGGTCTAAATTCATGCGTTGACATCCTAAATTATGTGTTCTATTTATCTGTTTTCCATACTTATTCTAGGTAAATGCTGGTATTGCACCACATTTCAAGTCATGATGCACGTACACTAATCCTTGACTCTTATAAATACACATATGCACGCAATAATTGATTGATGACTTTCACTCAGTGAACAATTAGATTAGACGGAAAATATTAATAATCTACCTGATTGGATTTGCATGTAATTAATTATCATTAGCAAAAGGAAGGAAAGATTTGTTCGTGAAGGAAGCATCAGCAGATCTAGGACAATCAAAACAAAACAGTACTATTGCTCTATTGGTCGCTACTACGTTAGGAGAATGTATGGGCAAAACCATTGGTCGCCACTAAGTTAGGAGAATGTATGGGCAAAACCATTGGTCGCTACTACGTTAGGAGAATGTATGGGTAAAGCCAGAAGGTTAGATGAATTTTAGGGCGAAAATTACTGCTTGTACTACAAGCAAGGGGGTTTAGGGTTGAATCCCCAACTTAGGTTGTGTTGGTATGTAAACCCCTATTAACACAGAATTTAACATGTATGTATCGCTTACACCTTAAGTGTCGTCCATGACGATATGGGTGCAGTCATTTGTTTACGAATCAGGACATATACTACTCTCGACCTAGTTTGAGCAGTTGTTGTTGTTGTTGTTGTTGTTGTTGTTGTTGTTTGAGGCTTCAGTCTTTCGACTGGTTTGATGCAGCCCATCATGCTGAGTTTATCGTTTCATATCTAGGTAGCTACCACACTCTGCTTACAAGGAATTATCTTTTTCGTATTCTAACCTTGGTCTTCCTCTACAGTTCTTATCCTCGACCCTTCCTTGCTATCCCTGGGGTGTATTAAAACGTGTCCTACCAACCTATCTCTTCTCTTCATGAGCAGTCACCAGAAACATCTATCCTTCTCCAATTTGCCTTGATACTTCTTCATTTATTACTCTATCTACCCATCTGACATCTTCATCATTCTCCAGTAACACCACATTTCAAACGCTTCTATTCTCCTCGTTTCTGCAACGCCAACAGTCCAATAGAGAAAGACTTTCAAAAATTAGTTTGTAATACCTGAATCTATAATTGAATGGCTACCCTAAATAAAGTTCTAACCCAAAAATAGAAAATTATTGGCAAAGGAAAAAATCATTGATTTATATCTCATAAGTAAGTGATTCGTTTTTCAATCTTCTATGCAATATAAAACAAATGTGGGTCCCACTTGAGGGGAAATATTACACACAGATCATGATTCTACTGAAACTCAACTTTCGATTTCTTGTTGGTTACATCTTTATTCGGGGCGTCCATCACTGCTGCCAACAGATTTCTTTTCTGTAGAAATGCTTTCCTTTCCTAATCTCAAATTATAAAACCACCTTGTCTAACACTAGACAGTAGTTTAATAATTAAATTAACACGTACATGTTTCGTTATATCAATGGTACCTTCGTCAGCGTGAAGATACTGTATCTTAGAAACTATCTTAACAAAAGCAAAACAAAAACAAAAACTAAAAAAGGATATCCTGACAAAAAGTCATTAATTTAAATAAATGAAAGGTCGCAATGAAGAATTAATAAATAATTACAAGATATTTATCGAATTTGTCATGGAAGGACCAATCTAGGCTCATTTTAAGTCTCGCAAAGGAAAAAACAAAACTCGGGACGTAAACTTTGGTCCAGTTTGGTGAAACAGAGTAGGTTTGTATAAATAACAGACGAAGGGACCCAAAAACCACGGTTCAAGGCCCTAGAACCAATCGTGCCGAAAGATTTCTGGTGTTGTACTAGGGTTCAGACATCGTATAATTATTCATTAATTCCTTTTTGTGACCTGTCATTTATTTAAATTAATGACATTTTGTAAGGATATACTTTGTTTCTTCTGTTTTTGTTAAGATAGTTTCTAAGATTGTTTCACGCTGACGAAGTTACCATTGATATGACGAAACATGTACGTGTTAAATTAATTATTCAAGTGTTAGACAAGGCGGCTTTTATAATTGGAGAGTAATATGAGTCAACACGGAGAATATCATCATAATGGTTAATGTCTATGCATTATTCCGTTCCTAAGCCAAGCTACTTGAAATCTCAGTAAATGAGGCTCTTCTGGTGAATTCCGAAGAAATATACCAGCGAAAAAATAATTGACTTTTTAAATTTTAAATTAGTAGTGGGATATATTTAAACCTCAAAATGCCATTAATTTACGGTGTAAATTACAGGATATTTTCTTTAGATTACTTCTAAATCATATGCAAGTTGCTAATTACATTAAGAAAATACACAGTGGTGACCGGAAGCCCTGAAAGCACACATTATCGTAGCCAGAGGTATCATTGAGCGACCTGAGGCAAGCAAGGCCAGAAGACTGCTGTGTATAAATACAGTGTGCACATAACAAATGTGTTTAAAGTCTGGTGCGAAACATGAGGTACATTCTCGTCTCCGTGGTGGTAGCACTGATGTGTCTACTGGACGCTAAAACGTCGGTAAGTTCAGATAATTGAAATATCTTATAATCTTCGTGGAAACCTTTTAAACTTTCTTTCAGTGTTGTCTAAAGAAACTTTTCAATCGGTCAACACGAATTTGCCCAATGATGATGATGATAATTGTTGTTTTAAGGGGCCTAACATCTAGGTTATCGGCCCCTAATGGTCTGGGTCATAGCGAAAGTGGCAATGAGACGGAAACCATAGCGGTAACTAACAGAGATTGGAAGTATCGACAAAACATTGAAAATACATACAAAATACATGTTAGAGAAAAAAAAAAGGAATTTACAAAGTGCAATTTAGATTCAAAATACTCACAAAATGCAATTTACATTCAAAATACATACAAAATGCAATTTGGTTGACAATACTTACAAAATGTAATTTAGATTCAAAATACTCACAAAATGCAATTGAGAATCAAAATACTTACAAAATGCAATTTAGATTGAGAATACTTGCAAAATGCGGTTTAGGTTGAAAATACTTACAAGATGCTACTGAAATTCACAAAACTCAAAAAAAAAATGCCGCCCCTACATTCAAAGACTTACTAAAATGCAATTTAGATTGTCAATCCTTACAAAATCCAATTGAGGTTGAAAATACTCGCAAAATGCAATTTAGAGACACGAGGAGCCAATTCACAAAACAGTGCGGGAATCTTAAAGAGAAAAGGGAATATAATGAAAATAAAAAGAAGGCCGATCCCCAGAAGAATGAGGGATCAAGAAAGAAGAAAGAAGGAAGGGTTAATTAAGGCGGGAAAGGACGAGACTCCCTAAGCCTCGGATACCCTAATACTGTCGGGGTCGGAAAAGAATACGAGTTGACCAAGAGAGGTCGACAGGAAAGAAGACGGAGACGAGCCCAGCACAAGTAAGTGGAAGCAATGCCGGACTCAGCTTGGGTCCCGTGGTCGCCAACCCACGTCCCATTGGATGTGAGCCCCTGGGGGGAAATTTGCCAATGACTGCGTGGGGTACAATGCATATATATCGTATGTAAGTTAAATAACACTCCTGAAAAATTACACGTGTTAGTTTTTGATCACTATTATAATGGGGCAATACTGACAAGGGAAGTATCAAGTAAGTCTTGAAACTTTGCGGACGCAATCGTTGTACTATAAGAGCACAATGTGCGGAACATCACCCACCAGATTGAACTGCAAGGATCCGAAATCATGGGGCGAATCTCTCATATAAATCAATGGGAGGTAGCGAGTACCGTACATGTTGGAATGGACAGTCCTAACGGCCAGTGGGGAAATGCCTGCATATACGCTCCGCCACGCGACAACTCCGAGTGCCGC
Organism: Meconema thalassinum; assembly: GCA_946902985.2. NCBI lineage: Eukaryota > Metazoa > Arthropoda > Insecta > Orthoptera > Tettigoniidae > Meconema > Meconema thalassinum. The sequence continues at coordinate 3,200,593 of OX336400.1, forward strand.
AGGGATGTCTAGCTCCTCCAGCCATCATGCCTGCGTACCAGGGTGTCAAGTACGATTTCAACCTTCAAGCAGTCGTCATCAGATCTTGAACACTGAGTTGAGGTGTGAATTTATATACGAATATTATCCAACTACAAAAAAAGTGTCGTGCGTTTAATTGGTTTTTATATTATGATTCACAGTTTGAATCTTGTTATATCGTAACATCTTTCCGCTTGGTTGCTGGATAATTGTGGGAGTGATTTTCAAAAATGGGACGGAAGTGGATAGAACGGAAGTGTGTAATACGCACTGCCAGCTGGATCGCATTGCTGAACACTTTTATTCTGACGGTAAACGCTCATGTGAAATCTGGTGTCAAGTGATAGCAACAAAGCACTTTGCGTTGAAAATGATATTGTTATAATTTCCTGGATTGTGCATATCCTCCCATTGTGTGACCCCCTGACGTGGCTACATTCCTGCGCAAGTAGATTTTCATATCTTGTTTCATTTCGATAATATTTGAAGTCGCAGAGTTAGGTGGGACACTCTGTATAAAGGGAGGTAGCGCGCAGTTCGTTACTCCTGTGGGGGTCCGGGCGGGGACACCAAGAGCCCGCCGATGAGCCAGCTTGGTGTCCTAGGCGAAACCCCACACAAGACACGGCACAAACCTAGAAGAATTGCTGAGTTTTAATTCACTGGCCGTGAAAGCCAATATACATTCTTTTGGAAGCCTTCATAGGGAGGTTAAAGCTGCTTGAGCTTTTAGTTCTCGCAGTCAAGTGGTGCAGTTGCACCTAATATAAAGGGAGGTAGCGTGCAGTACTTCTCAAGGTTACAAATCATTATTGACGTCTGTTCTCAACACCTCTTTAATGGGAACTAACCTGCAGGCAGGTGTCAACATTAAGATCATGGCGTGGAATGCTTTCCACCTGCAATCACAAGTAGGAGAACTCACGGACGTCCTACAACAGGAACACATACACGTTGCTCTCCTCGGAGAAACATCCATTAAACCTGATACTAGAATCTATATTCCTGGTTACCACATCTATCGTAACGACCGTGAAGGACGTCCAAGTGGGGAAACTGCCATAGCCATACTCTCTGACCTGGTACACCAACGAATCCCTACGCCCGACAGTCGGAGGTTTCTTGAAGACACTATCGTGCAGGTTGAACTTTCCTCTGGCACATACCGCATCGTCTCCTGCTACTTCCCTCCGGGCGTGTCTTTCGTGCCGTCCGATCTGGAGGCCCTATTGCCTGACAATATGCCAGTGATATTGGCGGGCGATTTTAACTAAAAAAATCGGCTATAGCGCAGTCGACGCTCGGAGGCAAGAGGGAGGCTTCTCGAGATGTTCTGCGATGACCACGGGTGCCCAGGACACGGCCCGCCTGGGTTCACTTTCTTCCCGTTTGATCCGAATCTTCTTCCGGATCTCTTGGACATTGCCATCAGCAAGGACCTAGACATCCCTATTACAGTCACAAACTACTCAGCCCTGGATTCCGACCACGACCCCATCCTTATACAACTAAACTCTAGCTACAGACCATCCCGTACCGAAATCCCTCTTCACTTCCGCAAGATGGATTGGGATTATTTCCAATCCATCCTCAAATCTACCATTGCTGGCAACCCCAGCATTCTCTGCGAGGACGACATTGACGTCCACGTAGAGAAATTCACTAAATCCCTCCTACAAGCAGCCCAATCCGTAGCTATCGGTCCCTAACACAAAAAAAAAAAACACACAAGCCCTTCTCCATCCCCCCTACACTTCAGGCTCTCATCAAGCGGAAGAATATGATCAGGCGGGGGTGGCAAGTCACACGTGTTCTTCGTTTTAAGCAGGAGTAGTATGTGCTTAAAAGACATATCCATTCAACCATGGTTAATCTACGCAATAGGCACTGGCAAGCTAAACTTGAAAACATGGCAGGAAATGCTAAATCCCTGTACGGTATGGCTAGTAAGCTGCTCAAGAGAAAGACTGGCATTCCACCATTACACGGGGTACGTGGAATGGTATTCACTAACTCAGATAAGGCTAATGCCCTTCGAAAGAGCCTGTGAACCGAACCACGAACCTTGTGACGACGACTTCATTGATCTCGTTCGCCATGATCTTCGTGGTGGTTTTCAGGGGGATCTCCCCCGGGGCTTTAGATTTGTCTCCCCCTCCGAACTGCTCAAACTCATTAAGAAGCTCAAAACCCGCACGGCCGCCGGCCCTGATGAGGTCTCTGCTACATTTCTCAAAAATCTCACTAAGAATGCTCTAACTTGCCTCACAAAAATTTTCAACTCTATCTACTGTTATGGGTATTTTCCCTCAGCCTGGAAAGTAGCCAAGGTCATTATGATAGGGAAGCCCAACACTGATGGCACCTTCCCTCAAAACTACAGGCCCATCAGCCAACTGTCAATCATATCTAAACTATTTGAAATGGCCCTGCTTTCCAGGCTGAACACTTACATCAGTAATATTATTAATAACGAGTAGTTCGGCTTTCGCCAAGGCCATTCCACTGTACATCAACTTTTGAGACTCATAGAAGTCATTACACGCGCCTTCAATGAAAACCGAATGACAGGAGTTTGTTTTTTGGACATTAGTCGTGCCTTTGATAAAGTCTGGCACAGTGGACTATTGTTCAAAATGAAACATAACGGCTTCCCAGATCATCTTCTCATGGTCATAGAATCCTATCTTAGGAAAAGGAAATTCTATGTCCAGGTGGCAGACGAGAAATCCTCCACGAGAAGGATTAAGGCCGGAGTGCCTCAGGGTAGCGTCATTGCCCCAGCCCTTTTCAATATCTATGTCTCTGACATTCCCAAAACTGGCGCTACCAGTCTCCACCTGTATGCAGACGATACTCCAATCTCCACCACCTCCACAAGAGGACATAGAGTTGATTCCAACCTCCAAGTCGCATTAGATACCCTAGAACCCTGGTTTAGGGATTGGAGAATTAAGATTAATGTTAACAAACGTTCCGCCACTCTGTCTACCAAGAAACGCAAACATACAGAAGTCCAGGACCTCAACTTCTTTGGTGAGGTAATCAGGTGGCAACTTGCTACTAAATACCTGGGAGTCACGCTGGACCGAGGCCTCACCTTCGCTCAGGAGGTTCCTCAGCGCGCTAACAAAGCGAAGGCGGTCCAAGCGCGGCTCTGGCCCCTAATTAAAGCCCAGAGTTCTCTAGATGAATTCAGCAAGCTCCTGTCTTACAGCACGCTTGTGCGCCCTGTAATGGAATACGCCAGCCCTGTTTGGGGTTACGCAGCTCCCTCGACTCTCCGGAAACTTCAGACTGTCCAGAATCGAGCCTTGCGCACGATATCAGGCGCCCCCTGGTACGTCCGCAATGCTCAGCTACACGCCGACTACAAACTCCCGACAATCAGTCAGAGGATTCACCGACAGGCAGTTCAAACCTATAGAACATCTACACTCAGCACCAACCCTCTTATAAACAGTTTGGGTGATTACCGAGCAAGGGGGTGTCGTCACAAACGCCCCCGAATCATTATAGAATAGAACTCTTTCTCATCATGCTACTAAAGCACTTTTTCCTCTGAAAATCTCCATCTTCTCAACTTTCTCAATTTTCGATTTCATTTTCACGAACTTCTCACTCCTACAATCCTATATAAATTTCTGTATTTCAAATGTCATAGCACATCAGGTCACATCCTGGCCAGTTAGATTCACGGTAATCACCCAAAAACCCCATAAACAATTGTAGTCGGTCGTAACAGTTTGTCAGAGCTCTCAAGACCTTAGGGCTGATAGGCTAAAAAGCAACGCATCGCCGGCTTCGATTGCTTGCGTTCAAGACCAAGTTCGTTACTCCTGTGGAGGTCAGGGCGGGGACACCAAGAGCCCGCCGATGAGCCAGCTTGGTGTCCTAGGCAAAACCCCACACAAGACACGGCACAAACCTAGAAGAATTGCTGAGTTTTAATTCACTGGCCGTGAAAGCCAATATACCAAATAATGTGAAGTTCAACTGTTTCCGATTCTCCATAGAATCCAATTAGAAGATCTTCAATTGTTCAGCTGTTTCCGATTCTCCATAGAATCCAATTAGAAGATCTTCTAATTGGATTCTATGGAGAATCGGAAACAGTTATTTTCACATTATTTATTTCACAAATCTTTATTTCATGTAACGTATGTTCTTATAAAGGTAATTTATCTTTGATATTTATGTGCAGGCTGAGGAAGAAGGAGTTAAACCTTCGAAACATGTACCTGTGAGTAGGTTCAATATAAGTATTGAAAAGGCAGAATCCCTTTATTTTCTTTCTAATATATAGTTCGTCAATACGGACCTCAATTACTGACATTATGAACGTGGAATTAAGTCACCATCTTGTGCACAATATTCGAATGGTGAACTAGCCGTGGGGTTAGCGTCATTGACTGTGATCTCGGGTTCGAAACCCGCACGTGTTTGATATTTTTGCTACCAGATTATCGTTTTAAACGATATTTATCATATCAATATGACTCATTTTAACAGAATACATATGAAATTACGTATTGGTCCGGGAACTGGGCAAGCCTTTCATGATCTACTGCTCTGCACATTGCATTTACTCGCAAGTTGGCCTATTTGTAGGGAATTTAAGGCTATGAGCGGTGTCGCGTCCATTAATCCAGTTGATCCATATCGTATTCTTTATTTAGGCTAGTGCTGGTGGAAGATACAAAACCTCTAATAAAATGAGTTCCGTATTATAAACTACAATATCTGTAAAACACTCCCTTTTACAATAGATTAATATTTGTGCCAATAATATAATAAAATACCGGTGTAACAACAATTTGCCGTCCTTGAAATGTTTTTCCGTGGTTTCCCATTTTCAACTCCAGGCAAATGCTGGGACGGTACCTTCTGACAGGCCACGGCCGCTTCCTTCCACATTCTTACCCAGTTTCATTCACCATCTTTCATTTCATCTCTCATTAACTCCTCTCGTGATGTTGGCGTCAGGAAGGGCATCCGGCTGTAAAAACCATCCGCATCATTGATTTCCATCGCATCTCATCCCCGACCTCGTAGGAAAATGGGAATAATAAGGGGTAGACATACAATACCGGTTTCTTCTATGTCAGATGTTACACATCATATGCGACTACTGTAAGGCTCGTAAAGTTTGTTTTACTTGTTCTTTTATCTTGAGGGAATCAAGTACTTCCGTGACGAACTAAAGAGTCTATTTCACTTAAAATGTAAGAATCATGCCAATGATTAATCTATAGAGGCCTATCTAGAATAATAACGAAATTTTGTTTGTAATACTGACATTTCTAATTAGTTCGAAATAAATCTAAAATAGCGTGGTATGATACACACATCACATACGAACTTTAGTTGAAATCCCTTTGATAGTATATAAGTTACATGCATTGAAAAACTGGACCTACCAGCAGCACAGACGTGTATTAGTTACTCCAAATTAATCTAGAATGACAGGTACTATACGTGTGGAAAGTTTTAAGCAGTTGGTATGCATACTTTTGGATATTTTGATATTTGTGTAAAAGAAATGGTGAGAGAGCATTCATTAACAGTAGGCAGCCGTGCTGGCTTTTAAGAATACGCATAGTCATATCTGGTATGGTACACAAAGCACATACAAATTTGGTTGAAATCCATTTGCTAGTACAGAAGTTACATGCATTTAAAAACATTTGCAACAGTGTCATGTATGCGCTCCTGAAAATTTATCTGGAACATTATCTATCAGTGTGCCAATTTTGGTACAGTTCGCATGCATAACGTATAACATATCCAACATAGAGCTTAAATTTCAATAGTGAGCTTTCAGCAGATGGTAGCACTGACGTTATTTTCAAATATGGACGTGAGATATTCAGGTATAGTGAACCCTTTAGTATTGCAGTGTTTATATGCAAGAATCTTGATCAAGGGGTCGCGCTCAGTTCATAGTGTGATGTTTACGTTCGCCAAACAACATGCTCTACTGTGGTAAGGGTCATAGGATTAAAACTATAATTATGAAAGGAAGTGACAAGACGTAGAATAATAACATAATTTAATGACTATTAGTGCAAATAAAATGAATATAGACAACAACAATAATAAAATTCCTCCCAGAATATTCCCATGACAGAAATATTTATCAAAAGTTGAGGAGTAAGACGGATCTCCCCCTTATAAAAAAAATGTGGATCCAAGTTCCACTAACTTGCATTTGATTTTATGTATGCGTAATGACTAACTACGAGGAATGAGTACTTGGATGACTGTTCGTTTACAGCGGGTTAACAGCCACGATGCTTACGAACAATCATCTCGTAAATCAACGTTTACGGATATGGGACATGACACTAATGAAAACCCTTAAAAATTAATGCTGACACACAATCTAAAATCTACTATTTACAGGAATCTCCCTCGAGACCCTCCTTCAATACGATGACGCATCTGACAAATGAGCTGCCCACACGGCCAATTGCTCAATACACAAACAAGGAAAAGACAGCATCGCACGTGACTGCACGGGTCACTAATACGGAACATAAACATGGCATGAAACCAACAACAACAAAAGCCTGACCGGCTGAGATTACTTTATATGAACAAAAATGCACGTTAAGCTAACGCTTCGGAGATTATAGTAATTCGTTGGCAACTCCCATTTATTTAACAATTTTTACCATTGATCAGTTCTTATTCTGTATTTCAAGTAATTTTACGGAGCCAACAAGCACTTCATTAATGACCTCGATGCAATCCTTTCAGCCCGCCTTGTGAAACAACTTCCCCTTTCCTCACTCTGTCATCGTCCAGCCCAGTGTGTAAAAATAACTCGACCATCTGTCTCGTTATGTCGTAGAATCAACAGCAACAAATCTCAACCACATAAACATATGGTAAGACATTAATCGAAATAGCCACATATGTCCTCGCAAGGTAACCATATGGACTTGGCACCAAGCTGACAGAAATCAGTCTACGCTGAAATTCCCGCTTGTAATGACCAATAAAATACACACACACACACACTGCTGGGAATGACATAACACATTTCACACAGGTCGGTTGAATTAAATGCTCACAACTATTTAAAAAAAATATATTAAAACCTACGAGAGAGCTGACTGCTCCTCGCCACAACACACATTGCTCCAACGGCAATAAACTCACTGAATCTGATCAATAATAAACATTACAAGATTAATTTACCCTCCAATCTACTGCATGACTATACTAATTCAGTCCTACTTCTGAAACCCAATATATCACCGAGAGACGCTTCTTACTCGCACTACGTAAACATATGCGAACACGGTCGTTCACATAGCCACGTTAGTTAAAACAAACAAACAAGAACTTACGACTGATAAAATATGTGCGAGCTGTTTCCATGCAAAAGGTGTGTCAGACCAAAACTAAATACACTACGTTAATCAACACAAGCAAGATATTTACAAAACAAAATATGTCCCATATACCATAAGTTAATTTGTCAGATAATAAGAATATTATTCAGTACTCATGCTCGGCCAGTCACCGTCAAAGAACATCTGCAGCCATCTCCCAACTTGAATGCTTTTAGCTCATGGCAAACATTTCAACGAAGCGATGATGATTCCATACAGCTTCCATGATCGACGCTGCCATCTCTCGTGCTGATTCAAAAAGTTATAGATTATTACACACTCGATATCTGACTACTAAATTCGCCGTTTCAGGTACTTATTTCCCCAGAACAGTCTGTTGGCGAATTGTCGATGATACTGTCCCTACAACAATAGTACTGTGACTATCTATCACTGAATTTAACACATTTATATTAATAAAAAGCTGTGTCCTCATGACACGCAAAGTACAGTAATAACCTGTGTCTTCCGACACACAAAAATGTAATAATGAACTTCGTCCTTAGACGCACAAATTGTAATAAACCTGTGTCCTCGACACACCAAATGTAATAATCCTGTGTCCTCGACACACCATATGTAATAATCATGTCTTGGCTCTTCACGTCACTTATAAATGAACTGGCCCTAGGTATCAATAGAGGGGTAAATTATATAAAAATTTCTCAAAATAATAGTGGTACAGGAATGAAACAAATATCACTGAACTCGTAAAATTGCGCAGGTCAAAAATATGCCCATTAATCCTAGAATCGATCGTAGAGATGTTGTCTAGCCGATCTCCCGCGTTAATGCCAGCTATCGCGTGCCCAAGCTAGACTAGGCGCGTTCGTAAGCATTCATCTCTCATTGGCTCCACTTTTTCAATAACTTCGCGGTTTTTATCAGACCTCGGCCTCGTAGGAGTGTCCAGTATTTCCATCAGCCACTCACGTTACTGCATTATATTTTTTCTAGGCGCGAATAGTACAATGAACATGCCATAAGCGTATCTCACCACGCGTCCCTTCTATTTTGAGGTAGCCACCACCTGTCCTTCTGAAACATTGCTAGGGTCATTCTTTTCATAATGCTAAAGTATTTAGCCTTTTGTCAAACTGCTGCAGGTATGTCCCAACTGTCTCCAACAAATGCTTGAAGTTTCCTCATCTCCGTCTGGCTATTTCACGACGCTGATGGAAATATTTATTAATTGAAGAAATAAAACATCGAATCATTTATCCATCAGAGGATAAAGGGTTCACAACTCCTCCACTCACAAAATTTCGAACTTAGGATAAAGTCGATAATTTTTAAAAGACTTCCGTGGGCCAATTTGTTTTATTTCAGAATCACCCCTTTTCTATTACTTGGTCTAGCCGCTCCTGTCTTGAATGGCATTTACTCGTTTCATTTCCTGCTTGAACCTTACCCTCTCAACTGCTTGTATGACGCGCTGATGCCTTAGGCAACACTCTGCTCGTCTCGTTAATGTTTGTCAACACCATTTCCACTTCCTTCTTCACGTGCCGTACTCAACTGCCCCCCGTCCACTTGGTTGATATAGGACGTCCATATATTTAAACTGCATCATTATTTCGGCGCTACCATGGTTCGCTTCTTCGATACTTTTTTAAATTGGCTGCATTGTAGACCGACATTGTTCCTGTGCTTAACTCTTTCACTCTGTATGCATTATTTCCTAGGTTTCTTACAATAGAATAGGGTCCTACGAAGTTTTCACAGAATTTGCTGAAGATCTTCTTCTCTGGATCAGATGTAGCGGGTCGTTTCACCAAAACGAGCTGGTTGATTTCTAGATCACGGTGAAATCTCTTATTTCTCAATCGCCGTAATCTGCGATCTGCTTGTTTTCTCATGTAGGCTCTCGTTCTCTCTATTCGCAGGTCAGGGGCTATCATGGGATCTTGTGGGCAGTTAATGATGCTTTTCCACGTTCTCACTGGATACTCCTTTTTGTGTAAGACCATAGGGATCTGTCCCGTTGACTCGTGCCTGGTAGAATTCATACATGTCTCTACGTCCTTAATTTTATCCACCCACTTATGATGTTCTTTGGGAATGAAGATTCTCAAGTATGATGTCACACATTTTATTGCTCTCTCACTTGGATTAGCTTGGGCATGTCGGATACTGCTTAAAACGTGTTTTATACCCATGTCCTCCATACCTCTCTTGAATTCGGCGCTTGTAAAATAGCTGCCATGGTCTGACAATATAAATTCTGGTTTTCCAAGGATTGGAATAACTCTATTTCGAATACGACTGAGTACTTGTTTCGATGTGGTTTTCTGAATGGGGCATAATACGACAAACTTAGAAAACACATCAATGCCCACTAGCAAGTGACGGCAACCTCGTCTACCTTTCGGGATTGGACCGAAACAGTCTAGGGCCAGTAGCTCTCAGGGTTTCTGAGGTAGCAATGGTCTAGGATACTGCCTCATTAAATAGTTATTGGGCTTTGTCCTCTGACAAGGATCACAAGTCGTCATGACGTCACATATAGTTGTTCTCATACGTGGCCATGTAAATGTCTCTCCTATTGTCGCTTCGCACTTGTCTACTCCGACGTGTCCGTAACTTTCGTGAGTATGCCATGTCAATCCTCGCTGTAAAGATGCAGGTACTAGTATGCGTAACTTGGTGTGGTCATTATCTACCCATTTGTGCAGCAAATTGTTGATATAAACATATCTTCCTTCTTTGGCTTTCGCTTCTCGAAATGCAGGTGTTCCTGTAGGTAGTTGCTTTCTGAAGTATTGAATTAATAGCATCATCCATGGTTCCGCTTCCTGTTCTCGCTGTATCTCACGTAACTCCTCCAAGAATCCCCGGTCCTTCGGTGTTAACTCCAAGTGTTGTACCATCGCTGTTTCTTCATCATCAGGCTCTGGGTTCCTGCTGAGTGCATCCGGAATCACGTTCATCTTCCCTGGGCATTGTTCAATCTCAATGCTAAACTGCTGAATATATATAGACCAACGTGTCACACGTTCGTTTGCCATCGACGTCTTAAACAAGAATGTTAGTGCCTTGTGATCAATCCTGACAACAATGGTGTAGCCATAAATTATTCGTTTCCATTGTTGAAGCGCATGAAGGATGGCCAACAGCTCTAGCTCCTTTATAGTATAATTGCACTCGTGCTTACGCAATTTTCGGCTGACAAATGCCAAATATGTTTTATGTTGCAGGTTCGCTGAATCTTCTTGGTAGAGCATAGCACCTATACCAATTAGTGAAGCATCCGCTTGGATTATAAATTTGTGCTTGAAGCCTGGATATCCTAACTTAATGCAGTTTTCCAGTAGCTGTTTTGTTGCTTGGAACGCCTTCTCACATTCCGCATTCCACAACCATTTATTATTCTTTTTTAGCATTTCCTGCATTGGAGCTACAGTCTCCGTGTAACCTGGACAGTTTTCTTTAAAGAATCCCGTTACGCCTAAGAAAGCTCGAATGTGCTTGACTCTCGTTGGTGTAGGGAAATTCTTTATCGCTTCGATCTTAGCTGGGTTTGGCTTCACTCCCTCCTTGTCAATGATGTGACCCAAATATAAGATCTCGCTCTTGAAGAAATGCGATTTCTTCAGGTTTACTTTGAAATTTGATGCATTTAGGTTGCCTAATACTTTATCTAAATTTTCCATGTGAATTTCAATGTTGTCGGATGCCAGCAGAATGTCATCAATGTAGCGCACCGTCATCTCCTTAACTTCCTCGGTTAGATTCGGATCCAGGGCTCGGATTAAAGCACAGCCCGCTGTTTTGACTCCGAAGGGCATTCGGACGAAGCAAAACGTTTGGTTATCGAATAAGAAGCCAGTTAGAAGCTGTGACTTCTCATCCAATTCAATATGGTGAAACGAACTCGTCAGGTCTACTGATGAATGAATGCTCTTGTTCTTAAAGCCTTTTAGTACGTCTCTGATAATTGGTACTCTGTCATACTCAGGAAAAATGAGTCTCATGTTGAGATTTCTGGCATCTAAACAAAGTCTAATAGATCCATTTGATTTTGTGACTGCCAAAATCGCATTTAGATAAGGTGTAGGTGTCTTCCTTATCACTCCAGCTTGTAACATCTCATCTATAATGACCTTGATTGACCACGATATTTTTCCGGAATTGGGTACAATCTACTTTTGAAAGGTGACCAATCCTCGACTTGCATTGAGTATTTGAAATTTAATATTTTTCCAGGTACTGTATCAAATAATGCTTTGTGCTTCCTTAAAATTTCTTCCAATTGTTTTCTATGTTCACCCCCAAGTTGAATGTCATTGAGCCGCTCCTGTAGTAACTCTTCAAATTGTGCATCACTGTCATCTCCTTTTGTTAATAAAGACCATATCTCCTGGAATTCACTCTCCTCATCTAGTTCCACAACAGCTCCTTCTATGATATTATCTTCTGCCTTTCGTATCTCCTCTTCCGTCTCTTCCGATATTGCTTCCAATGCCCAAGAATTTACATCTCTTCCGGTAGTGATTTCATCCATATGCAATCCCACGTTCTTCAGTTGATCATACTCTCTAAAACTGACTGTATTCTTGTGCAACTCTATCACTGCTTGATAGTCACAAATGAAATTTGCACCAAGAATTATATTGAAATTCATCTTTGCCATGATAATGAATGTTTGCCCAAAAGTGTGTTCCAATATGTTCAGTTCTATGTATGCCTGACGTTTACAAGTGACGGTGCGTTCAGGAATAACACCCCTCACTTTGAGTTGTGGTACGGGAATCACAGGAATATTCTGACTCCGTCCCAACTCTCGAACCAAGGCCTCCGATACCAGACTGATCTGCGACCCCGTATCCAATAAACATCTTATATTAATTCCACCAATCCTCGCGTAAATAATGGGTAACTGCCTAATTTCATCGTTCCGTGGTTTCACCGTCACCTCCAGGCAATCTTCTGGCAAAGCTATCCATTCTTGTATGTTCGCTACTATCCATCCATCTTCAACTTCCGACTGTTGCGTTTGTAGACTGTCTCCTTTATCCAAATTTAGCATTTTTTTAGCTCCGCTGCGACTCCCGTCATCATTTTGTCGCCCACGCCCTTGACATTCCTCTTGTCTCAGTAGACTTCCAGCTTCCTCAGTATGTGTGTCTGGATTCTTCATGTTCCCAATGGCTTTCTCCCATCGTCCTTGCTCTCCACCTTGACTAGCGTGTAATTCCTCTAGGTAATTTTGTGATTGAGCGTGCCTATCATCCCAGTCATTTCGATAATTACGTGCCTCTCCTTGATTTTGATCTCTCCTTCCTTTCCATCTTTGATTCCCATTGTAATCACCGTATCTTCCATAAGGCCTCTCATTTCTTCGATTTTCATGCCATTGTTGATACCCTGTTGATATCTATTGTTGCCTTGATATGATCTATTGTTATAGTTATTCTCGTTACGCTGGTTCAGTCTGTTCTCTACCTCTTCCTGGTTCCGCATAGGTGTGGATGTGCTTGTATTTGTACCCTGCGTTTTAGTGTTCGCCTGTTTAGGTTTTATGATCTCTGTCGTATTTACTAACTCCAGTTGTCTTCCTCATCTATAATGATTATGAGATGTAGTCTCATCTATCTGGCGTAATATCTGTTCTGCATGTAAGGCCGTACTAACGTTCGCTGCGACTAGTACTTGTTGCACGTTGACTGGTAATTGCCGCGCTATAGTCATCACCAGATCCGCTTCATTTAAAGGGTAATGAAGGTCGCGAAATTTTAGAATTTGCATGTTAAAGAAATCTGAGTATTTCGTTTGCTGGGTAGTTTGGTATTTCCTAGAGTAAAGTTCCATTCTTAAACTCTGTTGTAATGCCGGCGACCAGTACTTGCGCAGAAACGCGATTTTGAAGTCTGCCATAGTTCCAAATGTATATTTGAAGCTTAAAAACCATGTAAGGACATTTCCTGATAAAAATCTCTCCATCATTCTTAGCCTACGTGCTTCAGGTACCCCAGTGTCATTGTAATGATCTTCAATTTCTTTAATAAAGGCTTTAGGTGTCACCCCTGAATTCTCCGTGTACTTCTGCGGTTTATAATCGTTCGAGCGAATTACTTGGATAAGTGACCGTCTTGTGGCGTGGAACTCCTTTCAATATTCTTGCGAAACCCCTCCGTGTTTGTCGTTAATGGGCTCTCTGTCTGAGCTTGACTCCCTGCTGTGCTCGTACTCTCCGGGCTATTTGAGTCGTCCTGCTTGTCTTTCATTGTTCCCGTTTTAAATATCGAGGATTGTTCTATCGACCTCAGTTCAGCTTTAATGATCCTGTCCGTTTGTTCTTTAAGTTTACTCTTAATTTCTTGCTCTAATGCTTGAATACGAGTATGATTTTCGCCTACTGTCTTAAGGATGGTTGATCTTTCCTCTTTCGAATCGATATTCATTTTTCGCCAATCTTTTCTTATTTGCTCCTTAATTGTGCTTATTTTCTCCTCAATCTGGCTTTTAGTGTCATCCTGATTGCTTTCTATCTGGCTTTTCATTTCTTCCAATCTCGCGCTATTTTCGTCGATGGTATTCTTTAATTGATCCTGATCCGCTTCTAGGCTTTTCCATTGCTCCGCTGATTTTATTTCGAGACGGTCCATATCTTTAATTATGCCGGATATATTTTCATCTACCGCTGATAATTGTTGTTGAATGTCCTTTCCGCTTTTTTCCATTTCCTTAAATCGTCCTTCTAACTTATCCTGAGCTATCTTGACCTCGCTCGTATTCATAGTGCATGCTAGTTCAATTTGCTCTAATTTAGCTAACACCGTTTCATCCAGAATGCTAAGTTTTGATCAAAAATACTTTCCATTTTCCTAATCTGATCTAATTGTTTTTCATTGTTTTTACTAACATCTAGGGCCAGCAATACCATCTGTTGATTAGTGTGATCCTTCATCTCTGCGGTTAACGAAGCTAATTGGTTCGTGTTTTTAACATTCTGCGCCTCTAACTGCGAATTTATAGTGTCATTAATTTCAATTTTTAATAATCTAGCTTGTTCCGCCTGATATTCATTTTGTTCAATCCTACTGTTGTTTAATTGTGTCCGCAATGATTCACTTTGTTCAGATAGTTTAGTTTTTAGTGATTCACTCTGCTCAGACAATTTGTTTATAGACTCACTTTGTTCTAACATAGTATTGTTTATTGCTTCACTTTGTTCTAACATACTAGTGTTTATTTGTTCAGATAACTTCGCTTTTAATGCTTCACTTTGTTCTAACATACTAGTGTTTATTTGTTCAGATAATTTCGCGTTTAATGCTTCACTTTGTTCTAACATACTAGTGTTTAATGATTCACTTTGTTCAGCTAATTTAGTGTCCAACAATTTCTGTGTCCTCCTAGCCGCATTTTCAGTGATTTCTCGAATCTGTTCCACCGTTGCCATGTTATACACTTTATATGAGACATTAGGGAAATGGCATAAAGCAATGTCCCCTGACACACACATACAATCCCAATGCACATTTAATTTCTTTACCGTACTCAGTTCATTTATAATTCACATTTAATCCCACTAGTCGATTGCATCTCTGAGTGGTTCTAATTTTACTCAATTTAATTTAAACCCAAACACATATTCAGTCATTAAATTGTTATCCTGATCTGATATTAACACTGACTAATTAACAAAGTATTAATTGTCATTTAAGGCTACCAGCCTCCTAACATTTTCATGAGTTTGACTTTCTAAACAAATCTAGTTTTAACTTTAATCATTGGGCGCCCGGTATCACGTATATTATTTTTACTTTAATTCAATAGACAAAAACGTGAACCGTATTTTACATTGCAAACTCCTGATTTTAATTTATATTTCACACAGTTGGTGGTATCCTCTTCGCCTCAATTACTTTTAATAAAATATCACTTTCCGGTGATTAAAATACTGTCATATCTGCCTCCACTTGTGGCCTGTCAGTTTTACTCAAATACGCCAACTAAATGTGTTCCAGCAGCGAACCAGCAACGAAAATACACCTTCATTGTTGCGTCAGTTTGTAAACCCAACTACGCTTACATTGACATGTGCAATTTCTTTGCCGTTACACCACAGTGAACCGCCCCACGCTTGGCCGCGCCAGTATACCTCCTATGAACCCTTTAGTTTTGCAGTGTTAATATGCAAGAATCTTGATCAAGGGGTCGCGATCAGTTCATAGTGTGATGTTTACGTTCGCCAAACAACATGGTCATAGGATTAAAACTATAATTATGAAAGGAAGTGACAAGACGTAGAATAATAACATAATTTAATGACTATTAGTGCAAATAAAATGAATATAGACAACAACAATAATAAAATTCCTCCCTGAATATTCCCATGACAGAAATATTTATCAAAAGTTGAGGAGTCAGACGGATCTCCCCCTTATAAAAAAATGTGGATCCAAGTTCCACTAACTTGCATTTGATTTTATGTATGCGTAATGACTAACTACGAGGAATGAGTACTTGGATGACTGTTCGTTTACAGCGGGTTAACAGCCACTATGCTTACGAACAATCATCTCGTAAATCAACGTTTACGGATATGGGACATGACACTAATAAAAACCCTTAAAAATTAATGCTGACACACAATCTAAAATCTACTATTTACAGGAATCTCCCTCGAGACCCTCCTTCAATACGATGACGCATCTGACAAATGAGCTGCCCACATGGCCAATTGCTCAATACACAAACAAGGAAAAGACAGCATCGCACGTGACTGCACGGGTCACTAATACGGAACATAAACATGGCATGAAACCAACAACAACAAAAGCCTGACCGGCTGAGATTACTTTATATGAACAAAAATGCACGTTAAGCTAACGCTTCGGAGATTATAGTGATTCGTAGGCAACTCCCATTTATTTAACAATTTTTACCATTGATCAGTTCTTATCCTGTATTTCAAGTAATTTTACGGAGCCATCAAGCACTTCATTAATGACCTCGATGCAATCCTTTCAGCCCGCCTTGTGAAACAACTTCCCCTTTCCTCACTTTGTCATCGTCCAGCCCAGTGTGTAAAAATAACTCGACCACCTGTCTCGTTATCTCGTAGAATCAACAGCAACAAATCTCAACCACATAAACAAATGGTAAGACATTAATCGAAATAGCCACATATGTCCTCGCAAGGTAACCATATGGACTTGGCACCAAGCTGACAGAAATCAGTCTACGTTGAAATTCCCGCTTGTAATGACCAATAAAATACACACACACACACACACACACACACACTGCTGGGAATGACATAACACATTTCACACAGGTCGGTTGAATTAGATGCTCACAACTATTTAAAAAAAATATTAAAACCTACGAGAGAGCTGACTGCTCCTCGCCACAACACACATTGCTCCAACGGCAATAAACTCACTGAATCTGATCAATAATAAACATTACAAGATTAATTTACCCTCCAATCTACTGCATGACTATACTAATTCAGTCCTACTTCTGAAACCCAATATATCTCCGAGAGACGCTTCTTACTCGCACTACGTAAACATATGCGAACACGGTCGTCCACATAGCCACGTTAGTTAAAACAAACAAACATGAACTTACGACTGATAAAATATGTGCGAGCTGTTTCCATGCAAAAGGTGTGTCAGACCAAAACTAAATACACTACGTTAATCAACACAAGCAAGATATTTACAAAACAAAATATGTCCCATATACCATAAGTTAATTTGTCAGATAATAAGAATATTATTCAGTACTCATCCTCGGCCAGTCACCGTCAAAGAACATCTGCAGCCATCTCCCAACTTGAATGCTTTTAGCTCATGGCAAACATTTCAACGAAGTGATGATGATTCCATACAGCTTCCATGATCGACGCTGCCATCTCTCGTACTGATTCAAAAAGTTATAGATTATTACACACTCGATATCTGACTACTAAATTCGCCGTTTCAGGTACTTATTTCCCCAGAACAGTCTGTTGGCGAATTGTCGATGATACTGTCCCTACAACAATAGTACTGTGACTATCTATCACTGAATTTAACACATTTATATTAATAAAAAGCTGTGTCCTCATGACACGCAAAGTACAGTAATAACCTGTGTCTTCCGACACACAAAAATGTAATAATGAACTTCGTCCTTAGACGCACAAATTGTAATAAACCTGTGTCCTCGACACACCAAATGTAATAATCCTGTGTCCTCGACACACCATATGTAATAATCATGTCTTGGCTCTTCACGTCACTTATAAATGAACTGGCCCTAGGTATCGATAGAGGGGTAAATTATATAAAAATTTCTCAAAATAATAGTGGTACAGGAATGAAACGAATATCACTGAACTCGTAAAATTGCGCAGGTCAAGAATATGCCCATTAATCCTAGAATCGATCGTAGAGATGTTGTCTAGCCGATCTCCCGCGTTAATGCCAGCTATCGCGTGCCCAAGCTAGACTTGGCGCGTTCATAAGCATTCATCTCTCATTGGCTCCACTTTTTCAATAACTTCGCGGTTTTTATCAGACCTCGGCCTCGTAGGAGTGTCCAGTATTTCCATCAGCCACTCACGTTACTGCATTATATTTTTTCTAGGCGCGAATAGTACAATGAACATGCCATAAGCGTGTCTCACCACGCGTCCCTTCTATTTTGAGGTAGCCACCACCTGTCCTTCTGAAACATTGCTAGGGTCTTTCTTTTCATAATGCTAAAGTTTTTAGCCTTTTGTCAAACTGCTGCAGGTATGTCCCAACTGTCTCCAACAAATGCTTGAAGTTTCCTCATCTCCGTCTGGCTATTTCACGACGCTGGTGGAAATATTTATTAATTGAAGAAATAAAACATCGAATCATTTATCCATCAGAGGATAAAGGGTTCAATAGATCTATATGAAAATGAAAATCCACAGCCTGCTTCCAGTCTCCGACCGGGTCAGGAATGGAATGAATGGAGCCCCTATCTAGCGGCGAGGATATGAACTGTGCCGGCTGCCGAGGCCTGACGCACTCCTCTGGGGCAATGATTAAATGAATGACTGATGAAATGAAATGATAGTGGAGAGTGTTGCTGGAATGAAATTTTGACAGGGAAAACCGGAGTACCCGGAGAAAAACCTGCCTGCCTCCGTTTTGTCCAGCACAGATCTCACATGGAGTGACCGGGATTTGAACCACGGAACCAGCGGTGAGAGGCCGGCGTGCTGCCGCCTAAGCCACGGAGGCTTCTCAATAGATCTATACTCTTACGAAATTTAGTTTCGATAGCTGAAGCCGTTTAGGATGTTAAGGGGGGGGGGGGGGGGCGGCACACACAGACAGAAGGACAGCAGAAGGACGGACAGACAAACACACATCTGCCCGGGTGATCTCATAAGACAACTTTTTCCTCATTTTTGTTGCAAAATGTGAAAAGTAGGCTAATAATCTTATGTGTTTTATTTCATTGTTTTGTTGAGTTGAATGTTGAGTTGGCAGCGAGCACACAGAGTTGGTAGTGGTGGGAGGTGCAGTATCGTTTATATATTGTTTGGTATCCGTTAATAAAGACCAGTTATATAATAATATTTATTTTGGTCGAGTCTATGTAATTTATTAGAAGTGAACCTAACAGTTATTCATCACTGTTCTGCTTGTGTTCACCCTCTGCTCGTTTCATACATCTGGAATAATTCGATCCTGAAAAGGTCGCACCTCGCACATCTGTCGACTGGTTTAGTGTTCATCGCATCCAAGAAACGAATGGCAGATTTAATCTCACAAGCGGTGGGATTTTCAATCAATTTCGTCATTCTAAACAACAATGGCGTCATAGCTTTCTCCTCGACTCAAAGCTACTACCGCGCATGCGCTTTAACTGCGCTGCAGGCACAGCGTGGAGAGAAGTGAATTGAAACTTCCAGAAATCAGCTAAGTCTACTCAACCACATTACCCATCAGTAAAATGCTGGGAGAATGTATGATATTTTCAGTATTGGGTTACAGATAACTCGGATATCTTCTTCAGCGTTTAACATTACTAAAAGTATTTTCAGGCTATTTTAATTTATGAAACAAGAAGTTCCGTGACGAACTAAAGAGCCTACTTTTCTTAAAATATTTAAGATTCATGCCAATGATTAATCTATACGGACCTATCTAGAATAATGACGAAATTAAGTTGGTAATATCGACATTTCTAATTAATTTGTAATATACCTGCCATAATGTAGCCTAATAGAGCACTACAGTTGGCAGCCCTGGTGACTGCATATATATTCTTAGTGCCATCTCTTAAGGTACAGAATACAAAATTTTGTAGAAGTCCAATGGCTATTATGGACGTTACATGCAGTGGGACATTGGATCTATGAGCGTGCGTAAATCATGTTGGCAACAATGTCGTGCATGTGTTGGTCAGATATAATCTGTAATATCATGGTCTATTGTTGAGCCAAGTTTGGATGAAATCCATTTGTTAGTATAGAAGTTACATGAATTTTAAAATTGGACATATCAGCAGGCTTAGAATCAAGTTGGCAGCACTGACCTATATAAGTTACTCCAAATTAATCTAGAGTGTCTGGTGTTATACGTGTGCACAGTTTAGAGCTGTTAGCTTGCATAATTTCTGTTATATTGATATTACGAAAAACAAATAAGAGGCAGCATTTATTAACAGTTGGCAGCCCTGGTTGCTCTTAAGAATACGCATAGTCATATCGGTTATGGTACACATTGTACATACGAAATTTGGTTGAAATGCAATTGATAGTCTGGAAGTTACATGAATTTAAATGTTGGTCCTATCAACATGAATAGAATCATGTTGGTAGCACTGACATACATTAGTTACACCAAATTAATCTAGAATGTCAGGTACTATACGTGTGCATAGTTTAAAGCTTTCGCCTTGCATACTTTCTTAAATATTGCTACTGGGATGAAAAATAGAGAGTGCATTTATTGACAGTTGGCAGCCCTGCTGGCTCTAACGAATATTCTCTGTCATATCTGTTTATATACGCATATTACATACGTAATTTGGTTGAAATCCAGTTGATAGTGTAGAAGTTATATGCATTTGAAAATTGGACCTATCATCGGGCTTAGAATTATTTTGGCAACACGGTCATATATGGCCACCTGGAAGTTAAACTGAAATATTATTATCAATATGTGTGCGAATTTTGGAATAGCTCCCATGCATACCTTCTATGATATCCAACATGGAGCTCAAATTTCAATTTTGTTTTCTCCGCAGTTGGTAGCACTGACCTCATTATCAAACATGGCGTTGAGATATTCAGGTATAGATCTTTACTCATACTAAATTTGGTTTCGATTGTTGCAGCCGTTTAGGAGTTGATAGGGGGGAACACACCACAGCCAGCCAGACAGACAGACAGACAGACATTTGCCCGGATCGATCTCATAAGTCTACTTTTCCCTCATGTTTGCAAAATGTGAAAAGTAGGCTAAAAATAGGCTTATGAGATCACGTTTTGTCCGTGTGTATGCGTTCGTGTGCAACCCCCCTCCTAATAACTTTTAAACGGCAGGAGCGATTTCAATGAAACTCGGTAAGGTCATAGTACTATTTTGGCCGACCCTGACCGTGCCCATCAAATTTTATTTCGTTTCACCAATCCAACATGGCGGTTGTGCGAAATATTTCACCGGCATTCTATATCTCCGAAACTTTTACTCATATCACCCTGAAATTGTGTACAGTGTGTACTTCACCCGTGTGACTTTCAAAAACCTGTTAACTACAAAACGAGCATGGCGGCCACGCGAAATTGAAACATTTTAATATACTTTTTTCGTGATTTAACCATCCGAACGCAGTGAAACTTGGTACAGCAAATGACTATAGAAATTGCAATGCACTGACATCTAATTCAGTTGAATTGTTTACATAACCTCAATATGGTGGTTGTGCGAAATTTTAAATTTAAGTTTGTATTTCTTGTGTTCTAATCATGCGATCGAAGTCAACGTTTGAATAATGAACCTACACAATAATCCTCATCTAATAGTGCATAACGTTTCTCAATATATATTAATCTATGACAGCAATCAAACTGAAATTGTATGTGTTGATAAAGGCAATTAATATACTGTAAATAGAATATGAAAATAGGCTGTATAGTTCTTCACGGAACTACTTGTTGAACTTTCATTTAATCAAATTACTGTAAAAAAAATCCATTTTATTTTATCTTAGTAAGAAGAAGATATCAATGAATATAGATACATGTACACCAATGGAATACGAGGGTCGACCCCAAAATAACGGATAACGGACTGAGAGTGCGCTGCCATTCGTGGGCGTAGTAGAGAGTTCCCCCGCTAGATGGAGTAAATAGAGACATTCACTAAACAACTGTCCAGACGGCTTCAGTTTGATCGCAATTTTGTTTTTCTCATACTGTTTTTATGTTCCGCTTGCAAAGTCGTTATGGCAGATTTAAAAGAACAAAGAACCTGCGTGGACCGATTGAAGATACACAACTCGCCCGCGAGTGATTGGACACCAGTAAAATATACTTTTCTCTTTTCTAGGCAATGACAATGGATCAACTGAGGAATCTGGCGAAGATGCCTCGTTCTATGTGCATTCAGCGGAGTGGAGTTAACAAAGGTACTGCTTCATCACTCTTATTATTGTTCTTTTGTTTGACCTAATGAATGAATATTGTTTTTGCAATATGGCTTAACAAGCTTTGAACATTGGTAGTCCTGTCATGGCTCACAGTATCTCCTGCCTTCTGCACAAGGTCCTAAAGGAGGTGTGGTGTGCGTAGCCCCACCCTGCATAGTTCTACACAGTCAAGGGCTCATGGTACTGTATATCCTAACTTCTGCTCAAGGCCCTAAAGGAGGCAGGGTGTGTGTGTAGCCCCACCATGGTAGTGCTACACCCTAAAGGGCTCACAGTATCTCCTACCTTCTGCTCAATTTCCTAAAGGAGGCAGGGTGTGTGTAGCCCCACCATGGATAGTACAACCATTACCACGTACTGTGGTGCACGAAATGTGCCGAAGACTGAATCTCTATGTAAATATGTATTATAAGTGGCCTTCATGAACTATGTGCACTTGTGCGCTTTCTAAGTAATAATTAATGAGATTATGAAAAATACGTACAAAGACAACTGTATCGATATTAGTAAATGCTTTGCTTGCTAGAACATGACGTGTAAGTAATACAAACGTTTTGATTATTTATCTACAGGGGATGTCTCGTAAGTAATGTAGTTTTTTAAAGAAGATAATATTTGGGAAGTTTTCTGACAAGAAATTCAACTATTCTTCAAAGTAGATAGATTCTATGGTCTTGAGCCATCTCTCAGCGACGGTACCAGTCTCTGGGTTTTGATGCGAAGAATTCGACCAGAAACACTTCCACGGCTTCAATGTTTTTGAAATTTGTTCCACGCAACAAATGGGCCATGGTTCGAAAAAGTTGGTAATCTGAAGGCGCAAGATGTGGGCTGTATCCTGGATGTGGTAGCAATTCTATTCCTCCCAATTCCTGTATTCATGCCATGGTTGTTCGTGCAGTATGAGTCTCGCATTGTCCTGCGGCAAGGGAACTCTATTTCGGTTAACTCCGTATCAAAATGTCATGAACTCGTTCCAGTTGTTGACAATAAAGATCCGCATTGACTGCACGCCCGATTGGAACAAACTCCTTGAAAATTCCACCAGACACACAACATCGCTTTGGGGCCGAATCGGTCCGTTTTAACAATGACTTTGGCAAGTTGACGGGG
Source organism: Meconema thalassinum (assembly GCA_946902985.2). Taxonomy (NCBI): domain Eukaryota; kingdom Metazoa; phylum Arthropoda; class Insecta; order Orthoptera; family Tettigoniidae; genus Meconema; species Meconema thalassinum. Next base: position 3,223,767 of record OX336400.1, read on the forward strand.
ACTGAACACTGTTTCGAGGTGTCAGCGTTGCGGAAATCGACCCATTTTTCATCACATGTGACAATTCTTGTGATAAATCTATCATCCATGGGGTTACCGATAAGTTGACGACAGATATCCACTCTACGTTAAGCCTGTGCAGGAGTACAGATCTACAGCTTCTGTTTGATTTTCCAAGTTTCTCAATCTGGCGATGTATGGTATCTTTTGATGCACCAAGTTCTTCTGAGAGCCTAAGAGTACTTCTTTGCGGATTTTATTTCAAAACTCTGCGTGTATTCTCAATATCCCATAGTTTAGGTCTTCTAGATAGCGGTAAACCTGTAGTGTCTTCTTCTCCAGTGTTGAAACGTTGGAACCATTTGTGTGCCACTCGCTCACTAACAACACCTTCTCTTTCCAATTGGAGCCACGGCAGAAGCTTTGTAATCTTGTTTCCAGTTGCGCTTTGGAAAGACCCTAACCTCCAGCCTTAAGTTCCATTTGTGATGTGTATCAACAACTGACGACTGATGGCCTCCTGTAAATAGCATTTGCGAACCAAACAAAACCAATTCTATGTTATAAAACACCAAAATAGAATAAACGACATTACTTATAAGACAATACTTCAAGGTACCTAATACACACTTGATAGTTTAGATTGCCACGCATCGAGAAGAGGAATCTCAACTCATTGAGAGAGACCTTGATGTATGCAAATCCTCTCATTATATTTACCACGCCGTGTAGAGGTTAAATACAGTTCACTTGTCTGTTGTAGATCTGGTCGAGAAGATACAGGTGGGCGAGTTTCCGGAGGATCCCAAGTTGAAGGCAAGTAACAGCTTAATTACACCTTGCTAATGCAACGTTTAACACTCGAGTGATTGGTGGAACTCCACAGAGCACGGTTCAGAGAGCAACAGTTCCATCAACTTGGAGCATTCCAGGAGCCTATAACCGCATTGAATCCTGATTCTTCGTGCTTTTTAGCCTATTTTCATTTATGAAAAAAAATAGGCATATGAGATCACCTTTTGTCCGTGTGTGTGTGTCTGTCTGTCTGTGTGTGTCCCCCCTCCCTAATAAAATATAAACGGCTGGAACTATTTCAATGAAACTCGGTAAGGACATAGCAATATTTCGTCCAACCCCGGCCGTGCCCTTCAAATTTGACATCTCACCAATCCAACATGGCGGAATTCTACATCTCCGAAACTATTACTGATATCACCATGAAATTGTGTACGGTGATAAAGAGCACTACTAAAAGTTCATCTATGAGACTTTCAAAAACCTGTTAACTAAAAATACACTACCGGTATTTGGATTGTGTAGGTTCTCAACATTTAATTTTAAATAAACAAAGAAGGCATTTAAAAGTGTTTTAATGAAACAAATTGAACATTGTATTAATTATTGAGTATATAAACTAGCAACCCGCGCCAGCTTCGCCCGGTATCTCGACAGGTTCACCGAGCGAAAGCTTAAAAGGCACACGGACGACAGGTCCCAGACACAATTCAGAAAAGCCGAGGTGAACAGCGAAACTACAAACACATATACTCTTCTCTGAAGTCTTAACTCGACACGACTCGGCATTTTGATGCTGGCCGAAGCTGGGGTGATAGTCTCGCTCGCTAGCTCATAAACTCGTTCTGTAGCTAGTACTTTAAATATCCACTGAATGGAGATTGTTGGAAGAAATGAAAGAGTAAAACACTTATAGTGGGTGAAATATTGAAGATAAAGATAATTATGGTGTAACGGATTGTTTGTAGATTTTCTCATGCTGATCAATTCCTACACTCATAGTGTATGGTTTACCCAGCGTAAGCTTAAAGGGCGCACGGACAGCAGGGTTTTCTTTGACTCGATTCACTGAAATCGTTACCGCTCGGTTTCCTTTGGTCATAAAGGGATGCTTTTGTTACGAAAACCTTCCTCAAGAAATCCTTTACAGAATGGTGAAAACCTCATCAAAATCCATCCAGTGGTTCTCGAGATTAACCGTGACATCCAAAAATCGGAGAGTTGGTTTATACTATGTAGAGATACTTTTAAAATATAGTTGGGGCAGATGACCTCGTAGTTCCGCCCCTTGAAACATCAATAACTAACTAAGTAAAATATAGTTACCTGCTGCAGTAAAAATCAACAATGTATATGTGTTATTGGTTTTACGTCCCTTTTAACTACACTGGCTTTTAGAGACGCCGGGGTGCCGGAATTTTGCCCCGAAGGGGATCTTTAACGTGCCAGTAAATATACTGACACGGCTCCCTCGCATTTGCGCACCCTCAAATGCCAGATGACTGCGCCAGGTTTCGAACCTGCAACCTTGGGCTCAGCATGCGAGAACGTTACCCCTCAGCCACGCAGCCAGATAATCAACAATGTAGGTAGGAGATAATATTTATATAGAACTTGTAATTTCACAAAAGTTACATCGATGGACAGTAACGGCTGTTTCAGGTAAGCCAATAATCCGTTCGTAATGCAGCCCATTCACCGAACGTTTCAGACAAAGGGTGTATTTAAAGATTTATCAGAATGAAAATTAATCACTAATTTTTCTTAGGCTGCATTTATCTATTTGGAGGGACTTAATAATATTTCAATAATATTAACATAAGCACTGAGTTAGGGTATTGCATCTGCTTGTAACGTGCTATTGTATTGCTTGTTGCAGTGCTACATGAAGTGCGCCATGGGAATGATGTCGCTGGTAAGTAGCCTATCGTTGTTCAAATATTTCACTAATATCAACAATTTTGAAAGAGAAAAATAGTTTTCATAATACACTAATTTTATTTATTATTGCTTCATGAAAATGTTTGAGGTCATTTTCCGGTGTTGCCTTTGTAATTTATTAACATGATTGTTTTTCTGTCGGTCAACACGAATGTTAGTTGCTTCAGCCATGCAAATTTCACTTTGTAAATAGTGGGAAAGTGTTCACAAATTCTCTGTTCATTGTTACTTACGTGTTCTTTTATAATGATTTGCGCAACACAGGGATGTGTTCTATTTAAGTGCAGGCCAACTGTTTGACCACTTTCCTTCTTCCTTTCTGCCTTCCTTTCTTCTTTTCTTTCTTCCTTCCTTCCTTTCTTTCTTTCTTTCTTTCTTTCTTTCTTTCTTCCTTCCTTTATTTCCTTCTTCCTTTCTTCTTTTTTTCTCTCTTCCTTCCTTTCTTTCTTTCTTTCTTTCTTTCTTTCTTCCTTTCCTTCTTCCTTTCTTCTTTTCTTTCTTCCTTTCTTTCTTTCTTTCTTTCTTTCTTTCTTTCTTCATTTCTTCCTTTCTTTTTTCTTTCTTTCTTTCTTTCTTTCTTTCTTCCTTTCTTTCTTCCTTCCTTTCTTTCTTCCTTTCTTTCTTCCTTTCTTTCTTCCTTTCTTCCTTTCTTTCTTTCTTTCTTTCTTTCTTCCTCTTTCTTCCTTTCTTTCTTTAAAACCATTAATAGTCTACACTTCTCACTTGTCAGAATCAACGATAGTACCGAGTTAACTAAAGTGATGCACAAACAAACCAACAAAAATTTTAGCCAACAGAAAAATCAATAAATTGAAACAGCCAAATAAATAAGAACAATACAAATAAAAGGAAAGAAACAGAAAATAATGAATGAAAGAAAGAAAGAGGCTAAATACATAGAGAGACAGAGAGAGAGAAAGAAAGAAGGAAGGAAAGAAAGAAATAGGCTAAATAAATAAATAAATGGTTAGATACAGTAGATAGATAGATAAAGAAAGAAAAAAGAGAAAAAGAAAGAATGAAATAAAGAAAGAAAGAAAGAAAGAAAGAAAGAAAGAAAGAAAGGAAGAAATAGGCCAAGTAAATAAGTAAATAAACAAATAGCCAAGTAACCCAATGCTATTATAATGTGTGTGTTCCAGTTGAAGAACGGGAAGTACAGCTCCGAGGCCGCCATTTCCCAGACGGACAAGATGATGCCGGACGATCTGAAGGACCGCTTCAAGGCTGTCATTGACAAGTGCAAGGACAAAGCGAGTAAGTAGTCAACGTGTCTTCGGCTCCTATAAATCAATCATCAACAATATTATAAAGCAGACGTAGTGATCCTCCAGACAAAGGCTTTCAAAAATGACTTTCCGATACCTAAATCTACTGTATATTTGATGTCAACATATTTATTTTCACTAGAAATACTTTGTATATCCTCTTTGCTTCGTCCATCATGGTTAATTTGCTTCCTAAGTAGCAGAATTCTTCTACTTCCTTTAGATTTCCACCTGCCAATTTGATATCAACAGGGGTTTCTGATTCTTTCGGCTGCAGTCCATTATCTTTGTTTACTTTTATTGATTTTCATCATGAATTCTTTCGCCATTCCATTGAAAAACTCATTCAAATCCTGTGGTGAATCCGCTAAGATGACGATGTCATCAGCAAAGCTCAGAGTTGAAATCATGTCTCCTTGAATCTTTAATTCCACTTTAATTATTTCTCTAAGTTATTTGATGCAAGTTTTGTATATTAGTAACGTGAAGATAACCAGATGTATGTTTGCAGAAAACAAGTAAATGGGACTGTTCTGGTGCTGGAAAATTGCGAAAATGTGTAGTTTGGTTGCGAACAGTCTGGCACAAACACAAAGGTTTTATTTGTAATGTCTTAGAATAACGTTTAGTATTGCTGAATTAACTGTGAATTTTATAACATAAAAAAATCGTTTTAATTGTGAGCTAAAGGCGAGATCGGGAATGACCGCGCTGGGTGGTACTGACCACTGTGTCACCACACTGGCATGTGTACATTTTGCAGGTCATCGTATGTTTACTCCTTGATAGTAATGGAGGGTATGAGACTACGTCTGGAACTACCCCTAAAGGCTCGGGACACGAGATGTGGCGAGGGGGGTCATGACCGCCAGTGGCGATTTTTGACGACTCTACCCTAATACCATTATCTTTCTATGATCCAGTCCACAGACTGGTTTCAACTGGACGTCTTCCATTTCTCTCTGTCCTGAGCATCTTCTTTCATTTGCTTGTTAACATCTTCTCCTCTTCACATCTGTTAAAATTCCAAATGGTCTTCTTCCTCTCCCTCTTTTTCCCTCTATTGTCCTTCGATGATTGTTTGTAGTAGACAATTCCTACGTAGTGTGTGATCCATTCAAGATGTTTTCCTCTTCTGTATCGTCCTGATGAAACCCTTCTTAGCACTTCCTCATTTCTCTTTTCACTTTCTCCATTCTTCTCCATAACCACATTACGAAACTTTCTAAATATTTTTGTTTTTTTCTGTCAGACTGTCCATGTTTACAAACCATAAGACATCACACTCCACTCAAAACATTTTGCAAACCTAAGTTTGATCGGTATGCTTCTGGCTGTTAATAAACCTTTCACTCTCCCGAAAACTCTCTTCTCCATGGAGATTCTGCGTCTCACTTCTTCCGTACGACTTCCGCTGGACGTTATCAAGCTTCCTAAATACTGGAATGATTGAACCAGCTCTAATACCATTCCATCTATTGTAATATTACACTTGCCTTCTTCTTTCCCTATTGTCATTACTTTGGTCTTGCTAATGTTTATATCCATTCCAAACTCTTTACCCACACTTAAAACATTCTCCACCATTAATTGGAGCTCTTCCTCCGTTTCTGCTGGAACAGCCATGTCACCAGCATACTTGATGACTTTTATATTTTCTCCTACCAGTACCTTTTGATCTCTCCAAGGCCTTACGACTAGCTTTTCGGCATATATATTGAGAAGTGTTGGTGACATACAGCAACCCTCTCTCACACCTCTTCCTACAATACAATACCCTTTTCCATCGTCTGTTCTTATATTATCTACAGTATATGACTCACGAGGCGAAGATATGAATGTTGAACAATATACTTGTTTTATTAGTCGGTCCTTTGTTGCTTGTGCGATGTTCCTTCCACATTATTCTAGAAAACCCAATATTCCAAAGATCCAAATCTTTCTGGTCTGATGACCCACGTTTCACAGGCATATTTTGCCATCAGGAAAGATTAGTGTTTTTGCCTGCAATGGTTTATCGTAATACAACAGTTATTTGTTAAGAAGAAACATAACTATAGCAAGGGATTTATGTTTCTGATATTACCTGTTTCAGCCGGCGATGATGTCTGTGAAGATGCCTTCCAGATCGTCAGGTGCAATTACCAACAGGACGCTGGGGTAAGAGGACCTATCACCTTTAGATACCATCCCAGCATTTCCAAGAAGTGTGAGACCACGAAAGATCACTTCTAGGATGGTTGAATGGGATTCAATTCCAGAACAATGTCTCGTCTTAGACAGACTGCACGCTCTTCAGAACACAAATTGTACAGTACTGGGTGTTTTAAACAAACAATACATAATAATGAAGAAGCCTAGACTAAACCAGAGAAACAAATACATACAACCAAATAAACAAAACAAATAGTTCCAAGATGAACTATACAGCCTATTTTCATATATCCTACTAATATCAATTGCCTCTATCAACATACAAATTGTCAGTTTGATTGCTGTAATGGATTCGTAGATATTGAGAACCGTCTAAATATTTTGGATGGTCATCATGTTGGACTTTTAAATTATAGGCCTTATATTTATGTACTATTACATGGTGATTATTGTGTAGGCGTTTTACTCAAACTTCAATCGCATGATTAGGACACAAGAAGTAAAAGCGGGATTTTAAAATTTCGCTCAGCCGCCATCTTGTGGTTATGAAAATAATTTAAATGAATTAAATTCCAGTCGATTAAAGTTTGTATAAGCATGTACAGTATCAAGTTTCACTGCGCTCGGATGGTAAAGGCAAGAAACGTCCACTTGAATATTTACATTTCGCGTCGCCGCCATCTTGGATTTGTGCTCGCCAGGTTATTGAACGTCCCATAGGTGGACTTATGCTTATAGCCTCTATACACTTAACAAAATTTCAGTTTGATTGCTGTAGTAGAATAATAGATATTGAGAACCGTCTATATATTTCGGATGGTCGCCCTGTTGGATTTTAATATATGTAGGCCATAGAGTTATGTACTATTAGATGATGATTATTGTGTACGTTCATTATGCAAATGTTGATTTCGATCGCATGATTAGAACACAAGAAATAAAAACTTAATTTTCGAAATTCGCACAGCCGCCATCTTGAGGTTATATAAACAATTGAACTAAATTAGATACCAATGCATTACAATGTGTATAAACATTTGCTATACTAAGTTTCATTGCGTTTGGATAATTAAATCGCGAGAAAAGTCTATTAAAACTTTGAACTTCGCTTGGCCGCCATGTTCGTTTTGTAGTTAACCGGTTTATGAAAGTATTATGGATGATTTTCTAGTAGTGCCCTTTATCTCCGTGCAACATTTCATGGTGATACCGGTAATAGTTTCAGAGATATAGAATGCCGGTGAAATATTTCGCACAGCCGCCATCTTGAGGTTATATAAACAATTGAACGAAGATAGATGTCGGTGCATTACAATGTGTATAAGCATATACTGTACTAAGTTTCATTGCGATTGGTTGGTTAAATCGCGAGAAACGTCTATTTAAACGTCGCGACTTCGCCTTGCCGCCATGTTAGTTTTGTAGTTACCAGGTTTTCAAAAGTCACATAGGTGATCTTGTAGTAATTCACTTTATCACCGTACAAAATTTCAGGGTGATATCGGTAATAGTTTCGGAGATATTGAATGCTGGTGAAATATTTCGCACAACCGCCATGTTGGATTAGTGAAACGTAACAAAATTTGAAGGGCACGGTCAGGGTCGTCCGGAATATTGCTATGAACTTACTGAGTTTCATTGAAATCACTCCAGCCGTATAGAAGTTTTTTTTTTTGTGGGGGGGGGAGCATACACCATCACACACACACACACACAGACAGACCCACGGACAAAAGGTGATCTCATAAGCCTATTTTTTCATAAATGAAAATAGGCTAAAAATCGAACAAAAACAAAAACAAACAAAACAAAGAAACAAAACCTATGAGATAAAGAAAGACCAACAAATAAATAAAAGACGAACAAAATAAAAAAACACAAACAAATAAATAAAATACCAAAAAAAACAACAAAACACAATCAATTAAATATAAAACGAACAAAGTAAAAAACACACAAATAAATGAAAATCCAAAACAAGTAAGCAAATGGGCATAAACAATTACAAAACAAAATATATGTTCTAAAATACTGTGTTTGATTTCAGGCCTTCTTCTTCCCGTGATCCTCCGGGCCCGGCTGCTTCTCAAGACACCAGCACCTTGTCTAATCTCTCTTCATCAATGTGAACACATTAAACCAGTTTCAAAACAGCACAAACTTGTGTTTTATTATAAAAACAATGATCAAGAGACTAATGAGAGCAGGGCGACTCCTTCTCCAATATCATCCCGCTGGCTTCCTCAGCAGCCGAGATTACTACTTTGTTGCCCCTCATTTGAGGTCATTCAGTCCCGTGTACCTGGCTGAGTGTGTGTCTGATAACCTGTGTTATAGTGGTGGTTGTATTGTATGTGTATTTGTAATTTAAGTGAGGATTGGGGAGGGTACGACTGTGGCCTTAAGTTAGGAACCATCCCGGCAATTGCCTGGAGTAGAAGTGGGAAACCACTGAAAACCACTTTAAGGATGGCGATGATGGGAATCAAACCAGGACATGCGGGGCGACAGCCAAGAATGCTAGCCCATACACAACAATAATAAATAATCTACTATATACAGTATATAACAAGTAGTTCCGTGAAGAAATATACAATCTATTTTCATATATCCTAATAATGTTAATTGCCTCTATCAACATAGAAAATTTCAGTTTGATTGCTGTAGTAGATTCGTAGATATTGGGAACCATCTAATATCCATATTACGGATGGTCGCCATGTTGGGATTTTATATAATTATGTAGGTCCTAAAGTTCGCGGTCCAGGAGTACATAACTCTAAGACCAACATAAATAAACATCCAACATGGCGACCATCCCCAATATTTAGTCGGTTATCAATATCCTCGAATCTATTACAGCAATCAAACTGAAATTTTGTATGTTGATAGTGGCAGTTAACATAAGTAGGATATATGAAAATAGGCTTAAGTTCTTCACGTTATACTTGTGGTCACACTGTCCTTAAGCAAGGTTTGAACTGATGTGTAACTATCTAACGGTCTGTTACTTCTTCACACAAAATTTTATCTCCCGCAGAGATGTTGGTTGGTTCCTCAGTTTAGGGGCTGCGGCAACGTGGTCATGTAAGTCCGTGTACTTTGGGTGTGTGTAGAATCTGTCTGATAAACGGTGTTAATTGTGATGGCTGTATTAGTCTGTAATTCAGGTAAGGACTGCAGACGGTCAATTTCAAGTAGCAGTTCCCAACTTTGCTACCAAATACTACCGTCAACGACACCTAGCTGTGAACCTAGCAACTAGATGCCACCGCAACCAGCAACTCGCAACGAACGTTGGAACTTCCCCTCCGAAGGAAAGCATACTGAGGGATTTTTAGCGCTCTTAGAAAATCTGACGTCTTCGGCCGGCTTTGAACCCACGACATTGGGCATAGAAGTTCTGCATGCTACCAGTTACCTCACCGAAGCCGCTTCCACAGAGTCAGATGGAAAACTGAATGTGATCTCGTGCAAAGGCGTTGTCATGGCAACCTCTGATAGCTCATCCCTCATCAATTTAGAAGCGTTGTCATGGTAACCTCTGATGGCTCTTGGCATTTTCTTCTAATTCCGAAATCATTTTTCTCTTACCTTGGCGTAATGGTGGGTCATATCAAAAATTCTTTCAGACAAAAGTTTTAAGTAATTATTAGGGAAATATTGTCCATTTTGTACGGTTTTGATATTGTGCCTATTAAGAGAGATTATATGATTAATGTTTCCCGAAAAAAAAAACACTTTTTTCCACCCCTTTGGTCAATGGTTGCTGCTACCAAAAAACTTTTTAAACATACATTTTTGGCACTTATCCGAAACATAGTATACGAACTTTGAATGGATTCAATATTTCACGTACTAAGAGACTTATAGCGATATTTCACCTTTTCAAAAAAAGCCCATTTCCAACCCCTTCGACTGATTTTGTCCATTAACGAACTAAACCGAGATTTTAAAGGGATACATATTATGTAAAATATTCAAAGTGATTGGTAGTTATCATGTCCACAAGAATCTGAGAGGCTATATACAGGGTGATTCGTATTAACGTTTAAAGCTCTCTGTAGCGACGTAGATGGCATTGCGACAAGCAATTTGATATAGGACACTTGGGTCGCAAGTGTGAACCACAACTGTTAAACATATGACGTCATCAGGTGACGGCTCAGTCCGAGCGGTCAGGCCCGTGCTCTCTTACGCACACCAAAGCAAACATTGAATATTATATCACTCTGGTTCCGTGTCTGCGTGTGCGACTCGGGCGCGTGGGCTTCGTGCTTCAAATCCGGGGCCTATCCATCAGCTTTCTTTGTTCACTCTCTCCTCCTTTCAAGTAGAAGCGGATTGTTTGTTGACATTAATACACGGAGCCAGAGTGATATGATATTCACCGTTTGCTTTGGTTGTGCGTAAGGGAGCACGCGCCTGACCGCTCGAGCTGAGCCGTCTCCTGATGACGTCATATGTTTAACAGTTGTGGTTCACTTTTAAGGTATTTGCGGACACTTGCGACCCTAAGTGTCCCATATCAAATTACTTGTCCCAATGCCATCTACAGTACGTCGCTAGAGACAGTTTTAAACGTTATTAAGAGACACTCTGTATAACAAGTATCCAGTGTACTCTTCATAATAAAAATGAAATAAACAATTTACATCAGTGGAATATCCGATGAACCACCCGGTGTCGGTTCAAGGCGAAGCCGTACCGGACATTCATCCCCAGATCAACCAAAACTGCGGACTCGGGTGTGAGGGGTCAGTCAGGCTCTGAAGAGACCGAAGTATGAGGATGAGAGGTCGTTTGCTTGCCGATTGGGAGATCGGGCAACTTGAGTCGAACGCTCGTTGACCAAGGGGCACGGAGCTGAGCCGGCACTTGAGGGCACCAGCTGAGGAAACAGGCGAGAACCAATATTTCTATTTCCTTTCAGGATTGAATTAACAATTTAATCCTTGTATCCATGTGGTGGATTCCTTTACTCCCTTAAGGAATAAACTGGGAGTTAAGCTTTCAATCTCTTGCATTGGGGAGCATTTCCTGTTTCCTGAATCTCCTCCCACTCCCATTTTCTTGTGTAATAGGAGTGTGCTGTAATCGCTATCGGAATCTATCGGAAGGCCACGATAACGATCTTGAAGAACCCCTTATCGGCCTATGTCTTAAGTCCGCGCCATCAGGTGAGGGCGCAACAATTATTTTCCCTCAAAATACATCTCAGACTCCAGCGTAAACTTCTACTATCGAACATTCCACTAACTGAAATCGTATCTAACTATGGAAAGTTTTACAATCTATATAAAAGATAACATTTTCTTATTCTCTCCAAACAGTAGGTCTCCTGTCCCTTGAAAGCCTTGTTTTTGACAGAAGATATGTCCCTAATCTTATGTTAGCTGCAACCTGGAAGTTTCAAAACGACTTGATTATGTATACAGAAAACCAGATTGTCAGGTAAACATGTGAAGAATATTTCCCAGTAGACAATCGGAGCCATTTATTCTGAGAAGAACCTTTCTATTAGCATACGATTATCATTGTATTCGCACTTTCAAGTTTTACCCAGACACCTCATCATTACCTACCATAATATAACACCTCAAGTAACACCAGATAACACCTCAAGTAGGGGCAGATGACTTCGTAGTTCTGCCCCTTAAAACAACAATAACTAACTAACCACCAGAAAACACCTCAAGTGCCACCGGAAAACCTGTCTTGCATCATTGGGTTTTAAACTCTACTATAAAGTTGAGCATTTCTCGGGGCCGTCATACGGTCGAGACGTAGGCTAAGTCTTGAAACTGACAGCCTACTATTTTCGGTACGCACCGCACCTGAATACTCATTTCCACACCACCATGAGGTAGAGAACATGGCGCGTTTTTTTTAACGTGGTTTCCCCGGTAGGCCTAGTCCACGGTTACTGTGGCATTTGAGGTTGTCAACATTGATATTCGGGTTCGTTTTCTTCTGAAACTGCGTAAGTTCCACTGTAAACTGCTCGTAACGTGTCGTTATGCTGTTTGTCGGTCATAACGAGCCGTCCAAGAAGTTATAATCAAGTGCGTTTTTTCTTTATTTTCTAAATATTTCAGTTGAGTGTATTTATTCTTCGCTCTTGTATGTATTCTGGGTTAATCGCTCTTCATGCAATTTCCACTTGTGTTTATATTTCTCTCTCTCTCTTTCTTTCTCTCCCTCCGTCTTCTTGTTCTTATTTGATGTTTAACTGCTAGCTGAAACATGTGAGAATTCTCCGGTATATTTGTTCAACCTTAAGACATTCACTAGTGCTCGAACTATTGTACACTAGGGTATTTTTTTTTACAGTAATACACACACAATAAGCCCATAACCATTGTGATTGTACATTATCAATTTACTAATTCCATTGCGGTAGATTTGTTATGAACGATGTTTACCCTGTGAGACCATCGATGCCCCCCAACCCCTTTCCAAAAACAATGCCTGTTCTTGCGACCAAAGGTCAAAACAGAACATCAAACCACACAAACACTCACACGCACAAACTGCCCATTAGGGTATTGAAGGATACATAAGTCTCACAGCCAATGTCTAATTACGGTAACATAACGGTAGCACTACAGAACAGGAGACCAAAGGTATAAAAAAATTAAGTAATGAAATTTGCCGAAGTACCTTTAGTAATGGTATCCGGAGATGTTAAAATAATAGATGTTGACTCGTCCGCTGCCATAAACCCACCCAACCATCCCAAATAGATACACGACTTATATAGCAGAAATGAAGTATTTTGTAGCCATCTTGCTTACTAAGTCAGGAATGCCAACCCCACGCATTTGGTACTATTTCACATCGGGTATAGAACGAGTAAACAAAAGAGCGTCGATAAAGCAATGTAATGAAAAATTGCGCCAATTGTCAGTGTTTATTTATGTATTTATAATGTTTTACATACAAAAACAGACCTAACCTGGGGCTTACGCCCCAGACCCCCTTGCTTGTGGTACTAGCAGTAATTTTCGACCAGGCAGTACCAAACCTAGAAGCGGACATAAATTATATCTTATTAATGTTTTACATACAAAAACAAACCTAACCTGGGGCTTACGCCCCAGACCCCCTTGCTTGTGGTACTAGCAGTAATTTTCCGCAAGACAGTGCTTAACTTAGTGGAAATTTGTAACAATTTCAGACTTTACCTGTCATATGGTGAATTTTGTATTGGACATGTTGGTAACGTACTCAGATGTTCGTTTTTCGGGTGTCACATGACGTATGACGTAGTGTCCAAGATGGCGTCCATAGTGAAATGAAGACAATGCTAAAAGCATTATTTTCCTAAATAATCAATTAAAAGGAATTATTCCGGTGCAGCAGTGGCAATTGAGAAAGTAAAACGACTCCCAACTCTCCAAGAAAGGTTTGTCAATCATAAATACTATATTTTCAGTAATATACCTTGTTGAAAGTTACGACGGCTTGGTCTCCTGTTCTGTAGTTTTAATAACATTACCTTCTAACATGGCGCCGTGTAGCGACATACCGAGACTACTGTATGGCGCACACACACATGATATCTGTTAATAAACTAGACACTAAGTCTACCGATTCTCAAAACACTTAGTGATCCTTTGTTGGAAAGTTACCTCACAAAAATACTTATGATTCACCTTCTTATAGGATAGATGTCCTCGCTGTTCCACCCCTTAAAGCAATAATACAGTAACTAACTAAACTCACTTTCTTGATGCTTGCAGATGGCGATTTAGTTCACTGAAATATTGACTCTGACAGGCACATAGGCCAGCTGGTTCTTGTAGACAAATAAAATATTCCAAATGACACGAAAACATATCAGGAACGGCCATACGACTGGTTTGAAGTTCTCATTTCACCATTGTCCGCAAGAACAGGCATTGTTTTTGGAAAGAGGTTGGACGGCATCGATAGTCTCTCAGGATAAACTTCGTTCATAACAAATCTACCGCAATGGAGTTAGTTAAATTATAATGTCCAGTCACCATGGTTATGGGCTTATTGTTAGACGCATGGTTTGTTGCGTTCGTTTCATGGCCCACTGAGATAATATTAATAGAGTGATCAAATAGATCTTATTAGCTGTTTGGAGCGATTATCTGAGGCCAAGCTTGCGACTTTTAGCAGCGTCAGAAATGCCACGGCACGGTCGCCTTCGTACGTTACATTGATTCAAATGTACGAGGACTATTCCAAAACTAAGGTCCGGTCAAAAGAAAAACATCCAAAATAAAACTTGTTTCCAAAACAATTGTTTTATTGACATTCCTTACGTCTTTCTCTATTTTTCTACATAATTTCCATACTTATTTACACATTTGTTCCATCGTTCCACAAGCTTTTGAATGCCTAAGTCGTACAACTCGGCCGCCTGCGAAGCTAACCAGTCTTTAACAGCTTCTTTCACTTCATCATCTGTGTCGAGGCGCTTGCCGCCAAGAAACTCCTTTAGGTAGCGGAACAGGTGGAAATCACTTGCCGCCAAGTCCGGACTGTACGGTGGGTGGTCCATCTGTTCCCATCCAAATTCCTTGATTAGGGTTTGCGTGTCATTCGTGGTATGGGGTCCGGCATTGCCATGCAACAACAACACTCCAGACGACAATTTTCGAAAATGCAAATGTTCAGACACAATTATGTACACTGCCCTTACTTCACAATCGGCGGGCTGATTAATAATCTTAAACATTGTGAACTGACACTATCAACAGCACACAGCAACAGTAACAACGCTACTGGCGGCTTTTGCCGCGCAAGGCATGCCAGGAGTCGGCGCGCATGCGTGTTTTGCCCTTGGCGCCGCTTTCAAATATTTACGGCGAATCGGACTTTACTTTTGGAATAGCCCTCGTAGGTGGCCATGCTTGGTCGACATGGCGACAAAGACGCATCAGAGAGCGTTTTCTCGGCGCAAAGACACAGATGGTTTGCGTAGTTTCTTATCGATGTGGCTATGCTAGCGCGACACATGGTGCGTATACAGGGCGTTCCTTATTAACGTTTAAAACTGTCTATAGCGACGTAGTGCTCCCTTGTTATTTGAGTCAAACACGCATCATGTTATTCGTTTTACGTCCCTTTTAACTACACTGGCTTTTAGAGACGCCGGGGTGCCGGAATTTTGCCCCGAAGGGGATCTTTAACGTGCCAGTAAATGTACTGAGACGGCTCCCTCACATTTGCACACCAAAGTAAACGTTGAATGTCACATCACTCTGGTTCCGAGTCTGCGTGAACGACTCGGGCGCGTGGGCTTCGAGGTTCAAATCCGGTTCAAATCCGGGGCCTATCCATCAGCTTTCTTTGTTCACTCTCTCCTGCTTTCAAGTGGAAGCGGATTGTTTGTTGACATTAATACACGGAGCCAGAGTGATATGATATTCACCGTTTGCTTTGGTTGTGCGTAAGGGAGCACGCGCCTGACCGCTCGAGCTGAGCCGTCTCCTGATGACGTCATATGTTTAACAGTTGTGGTTCACTTTTAAGGTATTTGCGGACACTTGCGACCCTAAGTGTCCTATATCAAATTACTTGTCCCAATGCCATCTACAGTACGTCGCTATAGACAGTTTTAAACGTTAACAATAATAATAATAATAATAATAATGTTATTCGTTTTACGTCCCTTTTAACTACACTGGCTTTTAGAGACGCCGGGGTGCCGGATTTGCCCCGAAGGGGATCTTTAACGTGCCAGTAAATATACTGACACGGCTCCCTCACATTTGCGCACCCTCAAATGCCAGCTGACTGCGCCACGTTTCGAACCTGCAACCTTGGGCTCAGCAAGCGAGAACGTTACCCCTGAGCCATGCAGCCAGACAAAACGTTAATAAGAGACACCCTGTGTATGTATATCATACTTATATATAAAAATGAGATGGTGTGTGTCTGTCTGTCTGTCTGTCTGTTACTCAATAACGCACGAACCACTGGTCCGATTTAAATGAAATTTTGCATGGATGTAGCTGATTTACCAGGTTTACATATAGGATACTTTTGGTTTCGAAATTTTGCACAATTAATATATGGCGACCATTTTAGTGACGTCACTACACCCTTGGGTTCCAAAATTACATATTTCCATGTCAAATAAAAAGAGAACGGTAGGAAATAGCAAACTTTTGATGGCACGTACGAGCTTTGAAATTTAATTTCCTATCCAAAAGGTCCTTATCACTTTTCGTGTATCTACAACGGTTAGCGAGTAAAACCGACATTTGTGACGTCACTACACCCTTTGGTTTCAAAATTTAATAATTCCATTTCAAATAAAAAGAGAACGCTAAGAAATAGCAAACTTTTGATGGCATACATGAGCTTAAACATTTAATTTTCTATCCGAAAGGTCCTTATCACTTTTCGTATATCTCCAACGGTTAGCGAGTGAAACCTAAATTTGTGCAATAAAACACGGTCAACACCGAGCGGTGCAGTATATCTCTCTCTATATAAAAATGAAAGTTTGTCTGTTTTTCTCTGAATTTCTACGGAAAATTGAGTTGTTTACGCTTCTCAGACTGTTTTTGATGGATGCGCGCGAATTTTTTTTCGTCTGTCTGTCTGTTTGTTTGATCGTCTGTGGACAACTTTGTTCCCTTATAACTCGAGAACGGATGAGTGTATCAACGTAAAATTTGGTACAGATATCCATCAGAGGCACGACACTTATCATTGATATAACTGTTCTCCGTACCCCTCATAAATGGGGGCCTACCCCCTTAAAATACATGCTGAAATAGGCGTAGAAGGACGAGACAAAGCTCATTTTCAGCCCCTCAATGTGAGAGACAAAACTCGGGTACCCGAAAACCACATTTTAAGGCCCTAAGACCAACCGTTTTTGAGATATTCCCAGAAAACTAATTTCATTTAATAAACTAATGAACAAATGCAAGCCAGTAACCATGGCAACAGATTCTCAGAGGTCCATCTATTGCTGTAAGACGCAATGCAATTCCATTAATTAGATTAGTGTGAAAGTTTGCAAACGGCTAAAAGGTTATCACGGAACCAAATTAAGCCGTAAAATTCATCAATACGTTTAACGCGCTTAAGGGGATCAAGGGGTACTCTAGAATTTTTTCACGTGATTTACACCTGTGGGTGTGGTACGGCAGGTCTATTATATTCCTATCCCCATATTATTCATTCATTCATTCATTCATTCATTCATTCATTCATTCATTTCGTATAGGCCATCTATGGACCGCGTCATTCCAACCGTCTCCTACTGGCTTTGATGTTTGCCCTGTACGCCCGCATTCGTTCTCGGTGGACTTCCTTCCGTTCCTGGGTCCAAATCTTTCCCGTTTTCAGTTTCGGTTTTTCTTGGAAACCTTTGCAAGCTTTAAGTTTCCTTTTGAGTGGGGCTGGCTCCTGAATGTCTGTTGGTGTAATCCCCACTTCTTTCGGATCTTTATCCAGTTCTATGAACCAGGCCCATTTTGTTTTCCTCTCCTGAAAGTAAGTTATGTTGCGGTTGGTCAGTCTCGCTGGGCTCATTCGTTTCACATGCCCAAAAAATGGTATCCTTCTCTTCCGGATGACGTTACTTATCTTCTCCACATGAGTATATAGTTCATGGTTATGCCGTCTTCTGTATTCCCCATTGTCTTTGATGGAACCCAATATCTTTCTCAAAATTTTTCTTCCTTTGGCCTCCAGTTTCTCGACCAAGCCTTTTTTTTTTTGTTCATCGTGAGGCATTCAGAAGCATGCAAGACCTCCGGACGGATGACACTGCAGTAATGTTTTAGTTTTGCGTTGAAGGATATTGACCTTTTCCTATAGATGTCCTTAGTTAAATGGTAGGCCATTTCCATTTTGCTCATGCGTGATTGAATGCTTCTTTCTCTGATAGTATCCCTTCCCTGACCCGTCCTGAAAATAAAAGTACATGGCCATTGGCTGCATTAATAATTTAAAAAAACAGGTGTTATAATTTCTCCCTATATTATATTATTATTAGTATTATATTATGGCGTACAACGACGAGAAAAATCCCCTCGGTGCCAGAAACAAAACTCAGGGACCCTAAAGGGTCCTCGAAAACTACATTATAAGACTCTAAAACCAACAGTTTCTGAAATATTCCCAGAAAACTAATTTAATTTAATTTAACAAACTAATGAAGGAATGCAAATTGGTAACCATGAGAACATTATATCAAGGGGTGGCATACAACTTTCCTTCTATTTCTGTAAGAAGCAATGTCACTCCCTTGGTTACATTTCTGTGAAAGTTTGCAAATGGCTATAAGGTTATCACGGAACTAACGTAGACTGTACAATTCATCAATGCAATTAAGGGGGTCAAGGGTTAACCTAGAAATTTTTCATGCAATTTGCACGTTCGACATATAGTACAGAAGGTCTATTATATCTCCAAACAGCAACATTATTTTCAAAAATTCTTGAATTGAACGAGCATTTTTTTGCGGCTTTTAGGAATTTGGGCAATTTGAGGCTAAAGAACCTGAATTTTCATGCACCACAAACCTTTATAATTTATGAAAGGGGTCTTCCTGTGTATGGGCACCTAGCACAACGTAGAGGGTTAGTTTTTATGTGACGTGTATTGCGTTTCGTCTACAAGGCTTTCAATTCTATTTCACGTCAGGAAGTACACTTTAGGTGAATTTAGTCTGAGAGCACATTTTAACTAATTTTTTTTGTCGACAAACGGGATCATCGTAAGGATGATTTTGTTTGATACTGTGTGGTAGATATACCCATATTTGGATATCTTGGTAATATGTTGTAGACAATAGAATTGTCTGTCTGTCTTTCTTTGTATCTTTATGTAGCCTACGCCTATAACTCGTGTTCGGATGCTTGGAGCATCGTAAAATTAGGTATGGTAACCATGAGACTCAATACACCAATCATTTATAAAACTCTTCACCGCACTTTTCATACAGTAGAAAGGTGGATATAGAGAAAAACTTCTCAATACATGCTAAAATAGGCGAAATATAAAAATTATCCTATAAGGACGACCGAAACATATGTTGCGCTTCTCAATGTGAGACACAAAATTCGGGAATCTATAAGGGGTCTCCGAAAACTACATTTTAAGGGCCTTAAATTAACCGTGTGTGTGATATTCCCAGAAAACTAACTTCTTTCTGATAAACTTGAAGGAATGACAAACCGCTAACCATTGCAACAGTAGCTCAATTGATAATGTCCGGTGATAACAACGAACACCGTTCGAAGAACGGGTACTTCTGCTAGTATATATATATACTCTATACAACCTGGCGTTTATTCAATTACGATTGATCCGGTAGGTTTTCATTAACTTGCTGTGTCGAGCACGGCGTTCATCCGACCACTTTGCACCGGTTGTCCATTTCTCATCTCGGAAAGCCCCAAAAGTCACGATGCTTTTTCGGAAAAGGTCTCGTTTGTGCGCGTCACCAGGTTGTAGGCCCATTTCTTGGAGGTCCATGGAACTGTTGTTTTTGGTTTTGAGTCGAAATTGTTACATATACGTTTTGTCCATCTAGACTCGTCCATTCGTCGCAAGTGACCGTAGAAGAGAGCCCTGCGTTTGGGCATTGCGTCTGTGATCTTCTCTATCTTAGAGTAGATTTCTTGCCTGGACTTTCTTACGTAGATCCCGTTTTTGTAGTTTGGACCAAGTATGTTGTGGAGAATCTTTCTCTGTTTTTGCTCTAACTTAGCAAGCGCACATTTCTGAGAGAGGATAAGACATTCTCACGCATAGAGGGATACTGACTTGAAGACAGTGATGTAGTGATGAATTTTGGTATTTATAGAAAAGCACCTTTTGTTATATATGTTCCGGGTGGTTTGAAAAGCTACCTCCAGTATTTTTGCTCTGGCCGCTAGGACCTATGTACCTAGTCCGTTCAATTGGATCCTCTCACCAAGGTATTTAAACTTATGCACACAGTTTATTGTTCCATATTCCGTGTTCATTTGGGTCGTGTTGTCTTTGATGTTTGACATTACGTCCGTCTTTTCAAAGGATATCCGCAAGCCTGTTAGTTCTGCTTCCTCCTTCAGCACATTGATTTCGACTGTTGCAGGGTCGTCAAGGTCATATCAGTAATAGTTTCGGAGATATAGAATGCCGGTGAAATATTTCGCACAGCCCCCATCTTGAGGTTAAGTAAACAATTGAACTAAATTAATTGCCAGGCCATTACAATGGGTACAAATATTTGCTGTACCAAGTTTCATTGCGTTTGGATCGTTTCATCGTGAGAAATGTTTAATTAAAAGTGTCAACGTTACTAGGCCGCCATGTTCGTTTTGTAGTTAACAGGTTTTTGAAAGTCTCATTGATGTCTGAACCAAAATTTGTATACACACCCTTTGGAACCCTGCGGGTAAAACTGTCCACTTTAAATTTCGGACAGACCACTCCACTCACTGCATTTAGGCCCTTTGGCACAAATCTACACCGTTTCACCGATCTGAACAAAAATGTGTATGCTTACCCTATAGAACCCCGCGAGTAATACTGTCTGCATAAAATTTTGGACAGACCACTCCAATCCCTGAATTTAGGCCCTTTAGCACAAATCTAGACCGTTTCACCGATCTGATCCAAAATTTGTATACTTACCCTTTGGAACCCTGCGAGTAACATTGTCTGCATGAAATTTCGGCTAGACCACTGCACTTCGGCCCTTTGACACAAATCTACATCATTTCACCGAATTGCACTAAATTATACATACTTATCCTTTAAAACCCCGCAGGTAACACTGTCCACTTGATATTTTGGACAACCCTCTCCATTCCCTACATTTCGAATAACAGACAAAATGAACTTTAAAGCCACATTTTAAGGCCCTAGAATCATTCATGTCCGTAGTAGTGTAGCTGTAAGAATATTCGAATAAGTCTTTTGTTGGCTGGCAATTCGGGCTGCATCACGTCACCTCTACCAGTGTTCTGGTGAAGAATTGCGAAAATAGTGTTACATCTTGCGCTGCTTATAAATTGCAGTCACGGGGAGTAATTAGTGCAATAAGATTTCTTAGGCCCCTTAAAACCATTATCATCATGAAAATAGTATGCCTCTGTATAAGTGGAATGGTGTTGGTGCAGTATATTTGAGGTTATCAGCTGCAATAAGCGTTGGTGCTTTTAAATTTACTTTCATTTATTCCGATCGTTCTCCTTGAGCGCTATGTGGCGATAAATGATAATATTCTACCTCAGGAGTTCGGGACAGCCGAAGCTTTCCAAAGGGCTATTATTATTTTCCTACGGCACCATGCGACAAAAGACGACACTATTTGTCTCCACTTTTCTAACAGCCAATGGGATGAAAGCCCTACGCAGTGTGTTTTATTTCACTTACTCCTTTTTCTAATCATATTTTTCAATTCGTTTGTAAATTACTTGTGTCAGTACTGTAGTTAGTAAATAGCCGTCTCCATATTCATTATTATCATAATCATTACAGGAAATGACCTGCATGTTACGTCCATTACACTGTACTACTTATCACCGCCGCCACAAAAAGTTATATTTTTAAAATATTATTTCTCTGTTAGTTTAACTATCATGTGCCAGTTCTGTAGTAGTATTCATTATCATCCATAAAACAATTAAATCCACCGGACGAAGCCAGGCACTACTGCTAGTCAGTAATAGTTTCGGAGATATAGAATGCGGGTGAAATATTTCGCACAGCCGCCATGTTGGATTGGTAAGACGTACTAAAATTTGAAGGGCACGATCGCGGTCGGCCGAAATGGTGCTATGTCCTCACCGTATTTCATTGAAATCGCTCCAGCCATTTAGATATTTTTGGGGGACACACACACACAGACGCACACCCACTCACACGGACAAAAGATGATCTCCTAAGCCTATTTTTTCATTAATGAAAATAGGCTAAAATGAGTGTTTGTTTGTCCGTCCCATTTGCGTACATATACTTACCATTCATCAGATTGCGATCAAATTTTGTTGAGTTGTTGTGCATACTCCCGGAATGGTTATAGGCATAGTAAACCCAATTTACAATAGATAGCGTGCGGCCAGTTTCAACAAATGCGTGTTGGCAATGCGTTCATATACCCTTCATCCGATTTCGATGAAATTATGGTGAGTTGTTGTGTGCACTCATGCAAAAGGTTTCTGGCTTAGGAAATCCAATTTACAATAGGTAGCGCACGGGTAGATTCAACAAATGAGTGACGGCACGCGATTCGATTCAACCAACTCCCGTATGCGTTCATATACCATTCATCCGATTACGATGAAACTTTGGTGAGTTGTTGTGTAGACTCCTGCATAGGTTTTGGACTTAGTAAATCCTTGTTACGATAGGTACCGTACGAGTAGATTCAGCAAACGAGTCACGACTCGTGAATCGTTTCAACAAAGTGCTATATGCGTTCATAAACCACTTAACCGATTACTATGAAACTTTGGTGAGTTGTTGTGGACACTCCTGCAAATGTGTCTGACTTAGTAAATCCATATTACAATTGGTAGCGCACGAGTAGATTTAACAAATGAGTTATGGCACGCGAGTTGTTTTTACAAAGTCCTATATGCGTTCATAAATCATTCATCCGATTGCGATGGAACTTTAGTGAGTTATTGTGTACACTCCCGTTAAGGTTTCTGACGTTGTAAATCCAATTCACAGTTGGTAGCACACGAATAGATTCAACAAATGAATGACATCGTGCGAATAGTTTCAAAACAACTCCCGTATGCGTTTATATATCATTCATTCGATTACGATGGAACTTTGGTGAGTTGTTGTGTACACTCCTGCGAAGGTTTCTGACTTACTAAATCTATATTACAATGGGTGGCGCACGAGTAGATTCAACAAATCAGTGACAGCGCGTGATTTTTTCAACAAAGTCCCGTATGCGTTCATGAACCATTCATACGATTGCGATTAAACTTTGGTGAGTTGTTGTTTATACTCCTGAAAAGATTTCTGACTTAGTAAATCCATATTTCAATAGGTAGCGCACGAGTAGATTCAACAAATGGGTGACGGTGCGCGAATCGTTTAAACAAAGTCCGGTATGCGCTCATATACCATTCATCCGATTGCGTTGATACTTTAGTGAGTTGTTGAGCACGCTCCCTCGAATGTTTCTGAGATACTAAATCCATTTTACATTAGTTTAGAGGCAGTTAGTGGAAAAAGAATAACATATTGTGTATCCAAAAGCACTTTAACAAACAAAGTTACAACGCCAATACTTTCTTTGATTGGCTTTGCAACGCATGCCGGGTACAGCTTGTTAATAATAAACGTTAACACATTAAACGATGAAATTTATGTTTAAAGTGTGCCTCATATTTCATCTTTCAGAAGGTGGCAACCCTACCTAGGTTTGCTCGTCAAGGAAGGGGCGGGGTTCAAGTCCACGAGTGTGATTCCCCACACCTCACCTCCACATCTGAGTTCATTGTCAGATATTATCTGCGTTCTTCCTGTTGCCGTGACACGCTTATATAAAACTGTTACACAACACCAACCAGGATGGGAGCAAACAGTTTTTATAAGGAACACGGAACCCAAAAAGCAGACAACTACGAGGCTCTGGGCAAAATGTATCTCTTGAATCGGAGATGCTGAATAATAATAATAATAATATTAGATACGAGCCTTACAGTAGTCGCATACGATGTGAAACATCTGACATGTTATCCTACCTTGAAGTTGTTACCGTTTTTATTATCCGTGACATTCATCAACACACAAAAACATCTTTTTATTTTTTACACTCCAAGACTCTCTTTTTTTCTTCACTGCCTACTTGATATTTCTACTCTCGCACTGCCGTCTTGATACTCTGCTGTTTCATCACTCTCCTGCCAGTAACTAAGTTACATTAACAGAGACTGATCATTTATAGAAACCATACGTGAAAAATTCATAATTGTTTTCAGCATATATGATATAATAAATATTTTTTCACCAAAGAACGACAACTTGAAGATGATTTATTGTATGAATATTTGTAATTGCTCCTCCTAACATTGAAGTAATCCGTATGCCATATACACTCCACATGGCCGAGAGTACGTCATGGTATCAATTTCCGACACCGCACGCTCATTGTTTCCACTTACCACTGCCAGCTGGATCGTTACCACGGTCCGATCCACTTCCGTCCCATTTTTCAAAATCACTCCCACAAAAATATCCAGCAACGGAGTGGAAAGATGTTACACATCAATAAAAATTCATGCGTCGAACAGCTGACTGGCCCAAGCGGATCTGAGACTGAGGGGATCATGGTCACGATACAGGAGCAATACAGAACTACCTAAAATACGAAGGCGGATCGGAAAGTCTTTGCCCCTATTTATTTTTAGTCGAAACAAATACATACAGGAGAGCAGGGAGCAAACAGTTTTTATAAGGAACACGGAACCCAAAAGCAGCCAACTACGAGTCTCTAGGCAAAATTTATCCCTTGAATCAGAGATACTGACGATAATATCCTACTGTTCTACGAACCTCCCAGTATTTTTCCACATAGTCTCCACATTTGTTCAGACATTTGTCTCATCACAGCGCTACATTTGAGATACCCCTGGTGTAGAATTCAGCCAGCTGACTGTGGAATCATCGTCAGACCGCTGTCTTGGCGTCATCGTTGCACGTGAATCGCTGTTCTGCCAGGAACTTCTTCAGTGGAAATCACTAGAGGCGAGGTCTGGATGGTCCAGACTCTCCCAGTGAAATGACGGGAGCTTGTTGGCGGTTCTGGTTACCACATGTGGTCTCGCCTTCCACATCGCTAAGGCAGACATGCCAGATGACAAATGTAGGAGATGCCATCGCGAATCAGAGACCATCCAGCATATCACAGGGGACTGTACAACAATTTCATCTACGCACTACTTGAAGAAGCATGACCAAGTAGCCAAGATAATCCACCTGAACCTGGCCAAGAAGCACTCCTTAAGTAATCAATACATTCCTGATGCTGTTCTGGAGAACGATACACACAAGCTACTCTGGGAGAGGTCAGTGATCACAGACCAATATCAGCTAGCAGTGCCTGTGATCATCCGAGCATCAGGAGATATCTACACAAGATCGATGACTCTATCTCGAAGCTTGGCCTACTAAAGAAACTGTTTCTCCAACTACAAAAGGCAATGGCACTGGATATTCCATCAGTGACAAGTGCCACCATGAATTCTTAACACCCGCACTACAAATCGAATTGTTTAATCGTCAAGCGCTAAACCTTGCTCTTAGGAGTTGGTCACTGAATATTCAACAGGAACTATCACTGAGAATAAAATGAAAGTCAAAAGTAAAATGTTAAAAGTTGAGAGTTAAGGATTTGAAAGTTTAAAAAAATATATAAATGGTAAAAAGAATTCAAAAAATGTTAAAACACTAAAACTAAGTTACCAAAATATTAAAAGACTAAAATATTCCAAAAATAAAAATATTAAAAAATTAAGAAATTAAAAATATAAAATTTAAAGAAATTACAAATAAAAAAATACAATTGTACAAATTTTAAATTTTTTAAAATGAATAAATTAAAAATCATACTAATATATTGTTACGGCTGTGAGTTTGTGTCATCGCTCGCCGCATGAGTCACAACTGCCCCAGGGCTGGGCTGTGGCCTGCCTCCTGTATTGCGTGCGCCTTATGCAACAGGGCTACTGGACAAAGGGATAGTCCAGAATATTCGTGACTGGACCAGCGATGGAAACCTCGAGAAGCCGTGGACCCTGGATGGATCTAGAAGAATTCATTGAGTCACCGGCCTGCTATATAAGCGGCTTCAACAGTGAGGGGACCGAGTTTTTTTTTTCTGTGGGTGTGTGTTTTTGAGCCAGTGCGACAGAAGTGTGGTGACGAAGTGCTGTGCGAGTTACGAAATCCAGTGACATTGTTTCTCCAGCTTGTGGACAGCGAAATAGCCTGCAGCAAGTGAACGTAAGTAATTGTGGTCGGTGAACATAAAGGAGAGGAGCAGGTAGTTTCTGTCAAGGCCACCGTACTCATTAGGACGGATTAACTTCTGTGATCTGTTGACAAGTGGAAGGGCCAAGAGCGCTCAAGGAAGAGACTTGAAGAAACTGGAATAAGGCTCCTAATTGCTTGTATTTGCTGACTAGTGTAATTTTCTGGCCACAATAAAGTTAATTATTTCTTTAAGCAGTAATTGGTGTTGTGCTTTGTACCCCCACCGTAATCCAGCTAACAAAAGTGCCACTAGGGGGTGGCACGTAACAACTGGTGTCAGAAGCCGGATTACGAACTCAAGCACAACACCTGACGGTCCTGGTTTCAAAACCCGAGCAGGTCATTTTCTCTAATTTTCCTGTGAGTGCATGCCATTTACAAGGCAAACAACTAAAATGGAGGCGCAATTGGAAGCATTGCTAGAAAAGTTAAATGGCATAGAAGACGGTCAGAAGAATTTAACCAAGGACCTAACTGCCAAATTAGAAGACGGCCAGAAGAATTTAACCAAGGACCTAACTGCCAAATTAGAAGACGGCCAGAAGAAGATGGAAGACAGCCAGAAAAGTTTAGCAGAGGACCTGAAGGACGGCCCGAATAAGTTAGCAGAGGACCTAACCGCCAAATTTCTGGATGGCCAGAAAAATCTGGAAGAGTGTCTGCTGACGAAATTAGAGGAGAGCCAAAGGAAATTAGAACAGGGCCTACGTGAGGAAGTCGCAGCAGTGGAAAAGAAGTTCGACGCCTTACAAGTGGAAGTTGCCGAGCTGCGTCAACGCCCGCTGATGGGGTTGGAGGAGAAGTTCAACGCCTTGCAAGTGGAAGTTGCCGAGCTGTGCCAACGACCGCTGATGGGGGTGGAGGAGAAATTCAACGCCTTACAAGTGGAAGTTGCCGAGCTGCGCCAACGCCCACTGACGGGGGTGGAAGAGAAATTCAACGCTCTACGAGAGGAAGTTGCCGAGCTGCGCCAACGCCCGCCCTCCGTTACACCGGGAATATCAGGAACGGGACATAGCAGAGTGACGCCCCCAACCTTCGACGGAAAGGTCCCGTGGAGCACCTACTTACGTCAGTTCGAGGCGGCCTGTTCCATAAATAACTGGAACAACACTGAAAAGGCTACAGCTCTCATCGTAGCGCTGAGAGGTGACGCCCTTAACGTCCTTCAGGCCATCCCGACTGGATCCCAGGACTACGCTTCGCTGATCGCCCATATGGAGTCCCGATATGGAGATAGCCATCTTCAGCAGGCCTACCAGATGCAGCTCCGGACCCGGGTACAGAGGAACGCGGAAACCCTGCAGGAGTTCGAGATGGACATCGCACGCCTAGTAAGGCTCGCCTACCCAACAGCGCCGGCCGACTTTCTGGAGCAGATAGCGACGCAGACTTTCACCGACGGGCTAAGGGACTCGGACAATCAACAGGCGCTGCGTCTCGCGCGCAATAAGACCCTGGCAGATGCGCTGAGCCACGCACTTGAGTTCGAGACGGCAAAACAGGCATCCAGAATGCACGCGCGGGTGCGTCAAGTGGACGTCGACGAACCAGTAAAAACCAACGAGACCAAGCCCCTGGCCGACAAATTGATGGAGGTGCTAAGCCGTTTCTTCAAGAATCGCTGTACCACCAACAAAAACGTAGCCGAAGGACATCCGGCGAGGCGGCCCGGAAGAGGACTACCGACCTGCTGGACCTGCCGTAAGAGAGGCCACCTGAGCAAGGACTGCGGTGATCGCCGCCGCCAAGGGTTTCCGTCGGGACAGTCAGTCGTAGGGAAACCGCGCGGCCCAGGAAAGCAAGTATCAGCCAGCCTAGGGGGTCAAAGGTTAGCCTGTGACAGTCGTCAAGCCCCAGCAGTCCAAGTTCGTGTGACGCAGTTACGGAGGGATAATAGCAGCCTGATGGTCGACGGAGTCGTCAATGGAGAGAGCTGGCCCATGCTAATCGACACGGGAGCATCGAGGACCATCGTCAGTCCCACCGTGATCCCGAAGTGGAGAGTGCAACCCACACAAAGGAACCTCCAGCTAATAACCGCGACCGGAGAGACCGCACCGGTACATGGCGAAGCATCACTGGAGTTCGTCATTGGTCGACGGGCGATAAAGCATCCAGGGCTTGTGGCTGACGTATCAAATGAAGTGATCATCGGACTGGACTTCCTGGACCAGAACAACATCATCTTGGATCTGAGTACCAACACTCTGCATTTCGGAGGTGAGGAACTTGCTTTGCAACCTGCGCACGAGTCCATCACCGCACGACGAGTAAGGTTGAGAGAAGACGTCATCGTTCCCGCCAGGACGGAGGTCAGCGCTGCCGTAATTGTCGACGGAACTGCTGAGGGAGTGGCGGCTGTCATCGAGCCAAAATATGAGGACATCCAGACAAAAGGATTGCTAGTTGCCAAGACTCTCATCAACACGACGTCTCGGCCGTAAGTACGCCTGTCCAACCTGAACGACTACGACATTACGGTTCACCGGGACACCAACCTAGGAGTCTGCGAGCCCGTTACCTGGATTGCCCGCATCACAGATACGACAGACGGACACCTGCAGACGGACAACCGAAGAAGACGCACACTGCCAGAAGAACTACAGAAGCTGTACCAAGGATCCCAGGACCATTTAGACGAGGAACAATCACGCCAACTTCAGGACCTGCTACGCGAATTCCAGGACGTCTTCTCCGTGGGGAGCAAAGACTTCGGCAGGACAAGCTTGGTTCAGCACAGAATCGACGTTGGGGACAGCGCACCGATTAGGGCCCCATTCCGACGTGTCCCGCTCGCCAAGCAAGCCGAAGTCGACCGGATGGTAGAAGAGATGAAGGAGCAAGGGGTGATCGAGCCATCACATAGTCCTTGGAGTTCTCCGGTCGTGCTAGTGAAGAAGAAGGACGGTTCCACCAGGTTCTGCGTGGATTACAGGCGGGTGAATGACGTCACGAAGAAGGACAGCTACCCTCTACCCCGGATCGACGACACCCTGGACACCATATCAGGGTCGAGATGGTTCTCCACCTTGGATTTGAAGAGTGGCTACTGGCAGGTGGAGGTCCACCCTAAGGACCGCGAGAAAACGGCGTTCTCTGTGGGCAGCGGGCTCTGGCAGTTCACCGTCATGCCATTCGGTCTGTGCAACGCCCCTGCCACCTTCGAAAGGCTAATGGAGTCCATTCTGAGGGGACTACACTGGAAGACCTGCCTGGTCTACCTAGACGACGTCATCGTTCTGGGAAAAAGCTTCGAGGAGCACTACTGCAACTTGAAGGAGATCTTGATGAAGCTACGGGCTGCCCAGCTGAAGTTGAGCCCCAAGAAGTGTCAGCTCTTCCAGAAGCAGGTCCAGTACCTTGGGCATATCGTCTCCGAAGAAGGGGTGCGCACCGACCCAGAGAAGACCGCAGCTGTGAGGGAGTGGCCAGTTCCGAAGGACAAGTCCCAACTACGAAGCTTCCTGGGACTCTGCACTTATTACCGTCGCATCGTGAGAGGATTCGCCGACATCGCCAAACCTTTACATCGACTGACTGAGAAGGACCAACTCTTCACGTGGACAGCAGAATGCCACAGTGCCTTCGAACAACTCAAGCAGGTGCACCGCGCCTATTTTGGCCTACCCCAGACCTGGAACAAGGTTCATCGTCGATACCGATGCCAGCGACTTAGGCATAGGGGGAATCCTGTCGCAAGTAGTGGACGGCGAGGAAAGAGTAGTGGCCTACTTCAGCAAGGCCTTGTCAAAGCCAGAATGGAACTACTGCGTCACCAGGAAGGAGTTGCTCGCCATCGTGAAGACCATTGAACACTTCCACAAGTACCTGTTCGGGCAAGAATTTCTCATCAGGACCGACCATGCATCCCTGCGGTGGCTCCTGAACTTCAAGCAGCACGAGGGTCAACTCGCGCGGTGGTTAGAGAGGCTTCAACAGTACAACTTTGAGATTCAGGACAGGAAAGGCCAACTGCATTCCAACGCCGACGCCCTGTCACGAAGACCGTGCCCCGAAGACTGCACCTTCTGTACTAGGAGGGAGGAGAACACCGGGATACAGTGCCGAAGGACTACCGTGGAACTTCAAGGGAGCTGGAGCCGCGAATCTTTCTCGCGGGCACAAGCAGAAGATGATGACCTGGGACTGATAGCCGAATGGAAGAGGGCCTGTGTCCCCAGACCCGGGTGGAACATTGTGAGTGACTGCAGCCCAAAGTTTAAGTCCTACTGGGCGCAGTGGGACTCGCTGATTGTAAGGGATGGCCTCATCTGCCGTACCTGGGAGAGCACCGACGGGAAGACATCTCGGGAACAAGTCGTCATTCCAAAGGCTATGACGGAGGAAATCCTGAAGGAAGTTCATGGAGGATCATCTGGTGGACACCTAGGGATAAAGAAGACCCTGGAGAAGCTGAGAGAGCGGTTCTACTGGATCGGATGCCGAACAGACGTGGAGAACCACTGCGCGAGGTGCCACGATTGCGCAGCCAGCAAGGGCCCAGGACGAAGACGACGGGGTCCACTGAAGACCTACAACGTGGGCGGCCCCATGGAGAGAGTGGCCATCGATGTTGCTGGGCCATTCCCGTTAAGCGAGGCAGGGAACCGCTACATATTAGTCGTCAGCGACTACTTTACCAAATGGCCGGAGGCGTATGCGCTCCCTAACCAAGAAGCCGCGACGATTGCAGAGACCCTGGTGAAGGAATTTGTCAGCCGGTACGGAGTACCCCTGGAGCTGCACTCCGACCAAGGGAGGAACTTCGAGTCGAAGGTGTTCCAGAACCTATGCCAGCTGCTGGGAATCCGGAAGACAAGGACAACGCCGCTACACCCTCAGTCCGACGGGATGGTAGAGCGATTCGATCGCACCATCGAGAACCATCTCCGAATAGTCGTCAGCGAGCACCAGAGGGATTGGGACACGTATCTTCCACTATTTCTCCTGGCCTACCGCGCCGCCGTGCATGAAGCCACCGGGTGCACACCAGCCCGGGCCATGTTTGGGAGGGAGCTCCGTCTACCTGTCGATCTTGCCTTCGGCCGACCTGGGAATGATCCGATCCCGGTAAGCCAGCATTGTCAAGAACTGGTCGACCAACTGGAGGACGTACACGCGTTCGCGAGGAGGAAACTGCGGATCGAGACCGACCGAATGAAGACCCGATACGACCAGCAGACGGATGCCGGCGGATTCCACGAGGACGACCTGGTCTGGCTCTTCAACCCATTACGGAAGAAAGGTCTGTCACCCAAACCCGCAGAAGTCCTGGGAGGGCCCGTACCGAGTCGTGAAACGGATCAACGATGTCGTCTACAGGATCCAGCGGAGCCCGAGGGCGAAGATGAAGATCGTGCACCGAGATCGCCTGGCAGCCTACGGGGGGACACAGACGGACCAATGATTGATCGGGACGATCAGCCTTTTTAGGAAGGGGGAGGCGTTACGGCTGTGAGATTGTGTCATCGCTCGCCGCATGAGTCACAACTGCCCCAGGGCTGGGCTGTGGCCTGCCTCCCGTATTGCGTGCGCCTTATGCAACAGGGCTACTGGACAAAGGGATAGTCCAGAATATTCGTGACTGGACCAGCGATGGAAACCTCGAGAAGCCGTGGACCCTGGATGGATCTAGAAGAATTCATTGAGTCACCGGCCTGCTATATAAGCGGCTTCAACAGTGAGGGGACCGAGTTTTTTTCTGTGGGTGTGTGTTTTTGAGCCAGTGCGACAGAAGTGTGGTGACGAAGTGCTGTGCGAGTTACGAAATCCAGTGACATTGTTTCTCCAGCTTGTGGACAGCGAAATAGCCTGCAGCAAGTGAACGTAAGTAATTGTGGTCGGTGAACATAAAGGAGAGGAGCAGGTAGTTTCTGTCAAGGCCACCGTACTCATTAGGACGGATTAACTTCTGTGATCTGTTGACAAGTGGAAGGGCCAAGAGCGCTCAAGGAAGAGACTTGAGGAAACTGGAATAAGGCTCCTAATTGCTTGTATTTGCTGACTAGTGTAATTTTCTGGCCACAATAAAGTTAATTATTTCTTTAAGCATTAATTAATGTTGTGCTTTGTACCCCCACCATAATCCAGTTAACAAAAGTGCCACTAGGGGGTGGCACGTAACAATATAAAAATGAGATGGTGTGTGTCTGTCTTTCTCTCTGTCTGTCTGTCTGTCTGTGTGTTACTCAATAACGCAAGAACCACTGGTCCGATTTAAATGAAATTTTGCATGGATGTAGCTGAAATACCAGGTTTACATATAGGATACTTTTAATTTCGATATTTTGCATTATTAAGAAATGGCGACCTTCTAAGTGACGTCACTACACCCTTGAATTTAAAAATTTCATATTTCCATATCAAATAAAAAGAGAACGCCACGAAATAGTAAACTTTGGTGGCACGTACGAGCTAGGAAATTTAATTTCCTATCCGAAAGGTCTGTATCACTTTTCGTGTATCTCCAACGGTTAGCGAGTAAAACCTAAATTTGTGCAATAAAACACGGTCAACACAGAGCGGTGCAGTATATCTCTACATATACGAGTATAAAAAAGAAAATTTGTCGGTTTTTTCTGAATTTCTGCAGAAATTTCAGTTATTTACACGTTTCAGACTGTTTTATGATAGATGCGCGCGAAAATAATGTTTTGGTCTGTCTGTCTGTCTGTTTGTTTGATTGCCTGTGGACAATTTTGTTCCCTTATAACTCGAGAACGGCTGGGTGTATCAATGTAAAATTCGGTACAGATATCCATCATAGGCACGACACTAATCATTGATGTAACTGTTCTCCGTACCTCTCATAAAAAGGGGCCCACCCCCTTAAATTACATGCTCAAACAGGAGTAGAAGGACGAGACAAAGCTCATTTTCAGCCCCTCAATATGAGAGACAAAACTTCGGGGCCCTATAGGGTCCCCGAAAACCAAATTTTAAGGCCCTAAAACCAACCGTTTTTTGAGATATTCCCAGAAAACTAATTTCATCTAATAAACTAATGAACCAATGCAAGCCGGTAACCATGGCAACAGATTCTCAGAGGTCCATCTATTGCTGTAAGACGGCAGTTCCATTAATTACATTAGTGTGAAAGTTTGCAAACGGCTAGAAGGTTATCACGGAACCAAATTAAGCTGTAAAATTCATCAATACGTATAATGCGCTTAAGGAGGTCAGGGGTACTCTAGAATTTTTTTCACGCGATTTACACCTGCGGGTGTGGTACGGCAGGTCTATTATATTCCTATCCCTATATTATATTATTATTAGTATTAGTATTATATTATGGCGTACAACGACGAGACAAAGCCCCTCAGTGCCAGAAACAAAACTCGGGGCCCTAAAGGGTCCTCGAAAACTACATTATAAGGCTCTAAAACCAACAGTTTCTGATATATTCCCAGAAAACTAATTTAATTTAATTTAACAAACTTATGAAGTAATGCAAATCGGTAACCATGACAACATTAGGCTATCTCAAGGGGTGGCATCCAACTTTCCATCTATTTCTGTAAGAAGCAATGCCACTCCATTTATTACATTTCTGTGAAAGTTTGCAAATGGCTATAAGGCTATCACGGAACCAACGTAGACCGTATAATTCATCAATGCAATTAAGGGGGTCCAGGGTTAACCTAGATTTTTTTCATGCAATTTTCGACATAAGGGTTCATCGTAAGGATGATTTTGTTTGATACTGTGTGGTAGATATACCCATATTTGGGTATCTGTGTAATATGTTGAAGACAATAGAATTGTCTGTCTGTCTTTCTGTGTATCTTTATGTACGCCTATAACTCGTGTTCGGATGCTTGGTGCATCGTAAAATTAGGTATGGTAAATATGAGTCAATACACCAAACATTTATAAAACACTTCACTGTACTTTTCATACAGTAGAAGGGTGGATATAGGGAAAAACTTCTCAAAATACATGCTAAAATAGGCGAAATATAAAAATTATCCTAGAAGGACGATCAAAGCATATGTTGCGCTTCTCATTGTGAGACACAAAATTCGAGAGTCTGTAAGGGGTCTCCGAAAACCACATTTTAAGGCCCTTAAATTAACAGTGTGTGTGATATTCCCAGAAAACTAACTTCGTTCTGATAAACTTATGAAGGAATGACAAACCGCTAACCATTGCAACAGTAGCTCAATTGATAATATCTGGTGTTAACACCGAACACCGTTCGAAGAACAGGTACTTCTTCTAGTACTAATATATAAAAATGAAATGGTGTGTGTCTGTCTTTCTGTCTGTCTGTCTGTCTGTCTGTGTGTTACTCAATAACGCAAGAACCACTGGTCCGATTTAAATAAAATTTTGCATGGATGTAGCTGATTTACCAAGTTTACATATAGGATACTTTTGATTTCGAAAGTTTGCACTATTAGAAAATGGCGACCATCATAGCGACGTCACTACACCCTTTAGTTTCAAAATTTCATATTTCCATATCAAATAAAAAGAGAACGGTAGGCAATAGCAAACTTTTGGTGGAACATACGAGCTTTGAAATTTAATTTCCTATCCCAAAGGTCCTTATCACTTTTCGTGTATCTCCAACGGTTAGCGAGTAAAACCGACATTTGTGACGTCACTACACCCCCTTGGTTTCAAAATTTCATATTTCCATTTCAAATAAAAAGAGAACGCTAAGAAATAGCAAACTTTTGATGGCATACATGAGCCTTAACATTTAATTTTCTATCCGAAAGGTCCTTATCACTTTTCGTATATCTCCAACGGTTAGCGAGTGAAACCTAAATTTGTGCAATAAAACACGGTCAACACCGAGCGGTGCAGTATATCTCTCTATATATACAAATGAAAGTTTGTCTCTTTTTCTCTGAATTTCTACGGAAAATTGAGTTGTTTACGCGTTTCAGACTGTTTTTGAAGGATGGGCGCGATTTTTTTTGTCTGTCTGTTTGTTTGTTTGTTTGTTTGTTCGTCTGTTGACAACTTTATTCCCATATAACTCGAGAACGGCTGGGAGTATCAACGTAAAATTTGGTACAGATATCCATCAGAGGCACGACACTTATCATTGATATAACTCTTCTCCGTACCCCTCATAAAAGGGGGCCTACTCCCTTAAAATACATGCTGAAATAGGCGTAGAAGGAAGAGACAAAGCTCATTTTCAGCCCCTCAATGTGAGAGACAAAACTCGGGTACCCGAAAACCAAATTTAAAGGCCCTAAGACCAACCGTTTTTGAGATAATCGCAGAAAACTAATTTCATTTAATAAACTAATGAACGAATGCAAGCCAGTAACCATGGCAACAGATTCTCAGAGGTCATCTATTGCTGTAAGACGCAATGCAATTCCATTAATTACATTAGTGTGAAAGTTTGCAAACGGCTAGAAGGTTATCACGGAACCAAATTAAGCCGTAAAATTCATCAATACGTGTATGCGCTTAAGGGGATCAAGGGGTACTCTAGAATTTTTTCACGCGATTTACACCTGCGGGTGTGGTACGGCAGGTCTATTATATTCCTATCCCTATATTATATTATTATTAGTATTAGTATTATACTATGGCGTACAACGAGGAGACAAAGCCCCTCAGTGCCAGAAACAAAACTCGGGGCCCTAAAGGGTCCTCGAAAACTACATTATAAGGCTCTAAAACCAACAGTTTCTGATATATTCCCAGAAAACTAATTTAATTTAATTTAACAAACCTATGAAGTAATGCAAATCGGTAACCATGACAACATTAGGCTATCTCAAGTGGTGGCATCCAACTTTCCATCTATTTCTGTAAGAAGCAATGCCACTCCATTTATTACATTTCTGTGAAAGTTTGCAAATGGCTATAAGGCTATCACGGAACCAACGTAGACTGTATAATTCATCAATGCAATTAAGGGGGTCAAGGGTTAACCTAGATTTTTTTCATGCAATTTTCGACATAAGGGTTCATCGTAAGGATGATTTTGTTTGATACTGTGTGGTAGATATACCCATATTTGGGTATCTGTGTAATATGTTGTAGACAATAGAATTGTCTGTCTGTCTTTCTGTGTATCTTTATGTACGCCTATAACTCGTGTTCGGATGCTTGGTGCATCGTAAAATTAGGTATGGTAAATATGAGTCAATACACCAAACATTTATAAAACACTTCACCGTACTTTTCATACAGTAGAAGGGTGGATATAGGAAAAAACTTCTCAAAATACATGCTAAAATAGGCGAAATATAAAAATTATCCTAGAAGGACGATCAAAGCATATGTTGCGCTTCTCATTGTGAGACACAAAATTCGCGAGTCTGTAAGAGGTCTCCGAAAACCACATTTTAAGGCCCTTAAATTAACAGTGTGTGTGATATTCCCAGAAAACTAACTTCGTTCTGATAAACTTATGAAGGAATGACAAACCGCTAACCATTGCAACAGTAGCTCAATTGATAATATCTGGTGTTAACACCGAACACCGTTCGAAGAACAGGTACTTCTTCTAGTACTAATATATAAAAATGAAATGGTGTGTGTCTGTCTTTCTGTCTGTCTGTCTGTCTGTCTGTGTGTTACTCAATAACGCAAGAACCACTGGTCCGATTTAAATGAAATTTTGCATGGATGTAGCTGATTTACCAGGTTTACATATAGGATACTTTTGATTTCGAAAGTTTGCACTATTAGAAAATGGCGACCATCATAGCGACGTCACTGCACCCTTTAGTTTCAAAATTTCATATTTCCATATCAAATAAAAAGAGAACGATAGGAAATAGCAAACTTTTGTTGGAACATACGAGCTTTGAAATTTAATTTCCTATCCAAAAGGTCCTTATCACTTTTCGTGTATCTCCAACGGTTAGCGAGTAAAACCGACATTTGTGACGTCACTACACCCGTTGGTTTCAAAATTTCATATTTCCATTTCAAATAAAAAGAGAACGCTAAGAAATAGCAAACTTTTGATGGCATTCATGAGCCTTAACATTTAATTTTCTATCCGAAAGGTCCTTATCACTTTTCGTATATCTTCAACGGTTAGCGAGTGAAACCTAAATTTGTGCAATAAAACACGGTCAACACCGAGCGGTGCAGTATATCTCTCTATACAGTGTGGTCCACCCGCCCCTTATTATTTAGTTTTATGAAACCCAACTAACATCTCAATTCTCCCGATGGTCGATATTGCTCTGCGCTCTGGCTGTGTTACAGCAATGTAAATGGGTCATGGGTCTAGCAAAGAAAAACCGACCTTAAACTTTTCCCCGCCAAATACTATGGCCCATTCTACTAACATATGACTTACTGCTCCTTGAAATAACACACCTACACGTAATACGATCGAATTAATAGCTTACGCCACGTGATCTGTAATAGTAGAAAGTTAAATCAACACCATAAACCGTGATTGAAGACTTTGAGATGGACTTAAACGTTTGAGGTGGGACGGCTACTGTAACTACACCACGTTTAGCGTGCAGTGTCTACCATGTGTTGGTGGCTGAGAGGTTTAAAGCCTGACCGTACATGATGGGCGCGAGCAGGTTGAATTCTGCTTCGAATCCACTAGACATACTTTTTTGAACGAAAGCCCACATTCCATTTTAGTGGGAATGTAACTACATTGCCACATTTATTGCCTTACGACGTATTTTTGTGAAGAGTACGTTGAATTGTGATGATTTATAAAGAAAATACGATCGAATTGCTACGACACGCCACGTGAACTGTAATGGCAGAAAACTAAAAAACTGGCATGAATATTAACATAACATATCAAAGTGTTGCTCTGGTGGTCCGGGTTCGATTCCCAGCTCTGCCAAGAAATGTAATACTTGTCTGATGGCTGAAATTGGGTACGCGTAGCCTCGTGAAGCAAATATGAGAAGAAGTGGGTTTGATTCCCACCTCAGCCACCCTGGAATTGGTTTTCCGTGGTTTCCCACTTCTACTCCGGCCAAATTCCGGGACGGATTCTATCTTAAGGCCACGGCCGCCCCCTTCCCAATCCTTAATTGCAAATACACACATCATTACAAGACCGCATTAACTCAGGTCATCAGAAAAATTCTACACACACACCCAAGTAAACGGGGCTAATTGACCGCGATGTTCTATCCCCTCAAATGAAACAAAACAACAACATATCGAAGGATATTCTGATCGCCAGTGCTTGCATCAAAGTATACGTATTCCTTAGAAATTCCCATGGTATTATTAGCATACTTTCGATTTTTGCAAAAAATGAAAGTAGACTTATGAGATCTATACAGGGCCAAAGATTGTGTGTCTGTCTGTGTGTGTGTATGTGTGTGTGACTGTGTGTCTGTGTTGAGTGTGAGTGTGTGTACTCTGAATGTCTGCCCCCTCTATCTCTTCGAACACGGTGAAACCGAATTGAACGAAATTTGGTACAGAGGTAACACTAGCGTAGAACACCTCAGTGTCATGTTTTATATCGCCACCATCTTGACGGAAACGTAATGGTGGCCACCCAAATGTTCAAAGCTTAAATCAAATTACGACTAACTTAATCATCCGATCTCTACCAAATTTTGCAACAACATATACTTGTATGGCGAGCGTCGTTTGACTGAACTACAAGGTCATCAGTCCATTAGTTTGCAGATGACGGCCAAGTATGTGTGCAAATCGATTCCCCCTATCAATTCAAACACGGTGAAACTGAATTGAACGAAATTTGGTACAGGGGTAGCACAAGCAAAGGGCACTCCAGTGTCATGTTTAATATCGCCGCCATCTTGACGAAAACGTAATGGCGGCCATCCTAATGTTAAAAGCTTGAATCAAATTACGACCAACCTAATAATCAGATCTCTACCAAATTTTGCAACAACATACTTTTATGTATAGAGACTCCTTTGACCACACTACAAGGTCATCAGGCCCATAATGTGCGGATAGCGGCCATGTATGTGTGCAAATCGATTCCCCCTATCTTTTCCAACACGGTGAAACCGACTGGAACGAAGTTTGGTACAGAGGTAGCACTAGCCAAGGCCACCTCAGTGTCATGTTTTATATCGCCGCCATGTAGACGGAAACGGAATGGCGGCCACCCAAATGTTAAATTCTTAAATCAAATTACGACCAACCTAATCATTTGATCTCTACCAAATTTTTCATCAACATACCTTTTTATGGGAAGCATCTTTTGACTGAACTACAAGGTCATCAGCCCAATAGTTTGCAGATAGCGGCCATGTATGTGTGCAAATCGTTTCCCCACATCAATTCAAACACGGTGAAACCGAATTGAATGATTTTTTTTTACAGAGGTAGCACTAGCAAGGGGCACATCATATTCATGTATAATATCCGTATAGCACGTTGTATTTCAAGAAGCTACTACAACCAACATTCAATTATACTCCTTGAAAAGGACAAAGAGATTATAACAATACCCATGCATTTAGGAGAATGTAGGCAATACGTTCTTTACCGAACATATTGTTTTGTTATTAAATTTTAACAAAAAGTCATGGCATATCTTTAGGCCCGTATCACACGACACTAGCTGGCAAGGAAGCTGCTGTGATCGCTGGTACAAAATCCTGTAGGATTCTGTTCTCTTCGTCAGTACACCTGCTTGTATGACCGAAGTGTATCACACGCTAACATTTTGGACGCTAAGATGTATGAAATAAAACCGAAGGGCTGTCGTTTGAGGGCATTATTTGCAGTTATGTCGCCTTATTAACGTAAAGCGGTCGCGAAACTTGCTTTAAGTAAATTAGAAAACATGACAGGTACTGAATGAATGCATCCCAATCAATATTTAAGATCAAACTGTAATAATTGATTATGTTACCATACGCGTTAA
Organism: Meconema thalassinum; assembly: GCA_946902985.2. Lineage (NCBI taxonomy): Eukaryota > Metazoa > Arthropoda > Insecta > Orthoptera > Tettigoniidae > Meconema > Meconema thalassinum. The sequence continues at coordinate 3,263,748 of OX336400.1, forward strand.
TAAGACGCGCAATTAAAACCTCCAAAGTGTGTTGGAAATTTGTGCAAGTGTTATTGCGTCTGCTCGCTCTTTCGATGATCCCGGGTTCAAGGCTATCCAACGGCAGATTTTTTAAATTCTTTTAAACTATTTTATTATACCCTCCATACCTCGTACAGCAAGATTTCAAATTGGTTTTGTTCACATTATCTACGAAGACGATAGGGAAAGTTATTTTCTTGTCTCATTTAAATGGCTATTTTCCCTAAATACTGTTCAAAACCATGGATGGATACTATTCGTTATAATTATTATTTATTTAGTCGATTTTACCCTCCAGGTTAGGTTTTCCCACGGACTCAGCGTGGGATCCTATCATTACCGCCTCTACGGGCAGTGTCCTGGAGCTTGAAACATCTCGTCTGGGGGATACAACTGGGGAGGTGGGATCAGCACCTCGCCCAGGCGGCCTGCAAAGCGAACATTGTCCTCTTAAGGGATGGGAAGGAAGGGGCAGATCGGGAGGGATAGGCGAGGAAGAGGGAAGGAGGCGGCCGTGGCCGTACGGTAGGTAACATCCCGGCATTTGCCCGAAGGCGAAGTGGGAAACCACGGAAAACCACTTCGAGGATGGATGAGGTGGGAATCGAACCCCCTCTACCCATTTGGACCACCCGAGGCTGAGTAGACCCCGTCCCAGTCCTCATACCACTTTTCAAATTTCGTGGCAGAGCCGGGAATCGAACCCAGGACGTCCGGGGAGGCAGCTAATCACGCTGACCACTACGCAACGGAGGCGACTCTATTCGTGATAATTAGAATTTTAATAGTTCAATATTTATAATAATATGACACGTTCTGTAATTACTGCCTTGCTGCGAGGCTCAGCGGTAACGTTCTCGCTTGCTGTGCCCAAGGTTTCAGGTTCGTATCCTGGCGCAGTCAGCTGGCATTCGAGGGTGCGCAAATGCGAGGGAGCCGTGTCAGTGGATTTACTGGCACGTTGAAGATCCCCTTCGGAGCAAAATTCCTGCACCCTGACGTATCTAAAAGCCAGAGTAGTTAAAAGGGACGTAAAACCAATAATGTTATAATTATCTGTATTTACTGCATGTTTGGGGCAGATGACCTCGTAGTTCCGCCCCTTAAAACCTCACTATCATTGTAAGTGTATAGCAAGCGCTTTTCGCACAGACGCCGTTGAAAGAAATTATAGTTTCGGTCTGATATATTTATTCGTGAGCCTACCCACATAACAAATCTATTTGTTATGTGGGTCGTCTGAGTGAGTCGGAGTTTCCCTTTAAACAAATGTGTACAAAGTTTCGAACACTTGCTACGTTGAATATACATGATACCTTGCTTTCGTTCTACAGATCATTATGTCGTCGTCCAATCTGGCTGCGTACCATCGGATAAGTACGGTGCTTTTGAGGACCAAATAAAAAATCACTCGTTGGAACAGATAGATGAAAAAATGAAAATCCACAGCCTGCTTCCAGTCTCCGACCGGGTCAGGAATGGAATGAATGAAGCCCCCATCTAGCGGCGAGGATATGAACTGTGCCGGCTGCCGAGGCCTGACGCACTCCTCTGGGGCAATGATTAAATGAATGACAGATGAAATGAAATGATAGTGGAGAGTGTTGCTGGAATGAAATTGCGACAGGGAAAACCGGAGTACCCGGAGAAAAACCTGTCTGCCTCCGTTTTGTCCAGCACAGATCTCACATGGAGTGACCGGGATTTGAACCACGGACCCAGCGGTGAGAGGCCGGCGTGCTGCCGCCTAAGCCACGGAGGCTCGTTGGAACAGATAGATATGCGTCCATAATACATCCACAATAAACGACATTAAGCAAAAAAAAAAAAAAACGTACTAGTTCAAGGTTCGAACCTACTACATTGTGACTTCGTTGAGGCTACTCTAACAATTCTTGATTTAGCTACTGCAGCTACCGAGAGCCACGGCGTATTGCTGGCACTTATTGAATCTATTCGGAGACACTTCCTGTCCAAACGTAAGAAGGTGTTATTCGGAGCTCTGATCGTTTCAATCATGCATTATATTTGAGGTCATTGAAAGAACACTGCCACTATTGATTTCTACTATATTCGCGAGGATGTACTCAACGGTAAAGTTGTACAATGGACGTAAGGGAGCAGGTACTAATGTTTTTAGGATGACTGTGATATACGCGGTAGTTGGGTTGCCTTCCTCCCAGAAAAATAAGGGGCGGGTGGACCACACTGTATATACAAATGAAAGTTTGTCTGTTTTTCTCTGAATTTCTACGGAAAATTGAGTTGTTTACGCGTTTCAGACTGTTTTTGAAGGATGGGCGCGATTTTTTTGTCTGTATGTTTGTTTGTTTGTTTGTTTGTTCGTCTGTTGACAACTTTATTCCCATATAACTCGAGAACGGCTGGGTGTATCAACGTAAAATTTGGTACAGATATCCATCAGAGGCACGACACTTATCATTGATATAACTCTTCTCCGTACCTCTCATAAAAGGGGGCCTACTCCCTTAAAATACATGCTGAAATAGGCGTAGAAGGACGAGACAAAACTCATTTTCAGCCCCTCAATGTGAGAGACAAAACTCGGGTACCCGAAAACCAAATTTAAAGGCCCTAAGACCAACCGTTTTTGAGATATTCCCAGAAAACTAATTTCATTTAATAAACTAATGAACGAATGCAAGCCAGTAACCATGGCAACAGATTCTCAGAGGTCATCTATTGCTGTAAGACGCAATGCAATTCCATTAATTACATTAGTGTGAAAGTTTGCAAACGGTTAGAAGGTTATCACGGAACCAAATTAAGCCGTAAAATTCATCAATGCGTATAACGCGCTTAAGGGGATCAAGGGGTACTCTAGAATTTTTTCACGCGATTTACACCTGCGGGTGTGGTACGGCAGGTCTATTATATTCCTATCCCCATATTATTCATTCATTCATTCATTCATTCATTTCGTATAGGCCATCTATGGACCGCGTCATTCCAACCGTCTCCTACTGGCTTTGATGTTTGCCCAGTACGCCCGCATTCGTTCTCGGTGGACTTCCTTCCGTACCTGGTTCCAAATCATTCCCGTTTTCAGCTTCGGTTTTTCTTGGAAACCTTTGCAAGCTTGAAGTTTCCTTTTGAGTGAGGCGCGCTCCTGAATGTCTATTGGTGTAATCCCCACTTCTTTCAGATCTTTATCCAGTTCTATGAACCAGGCCAGTAGTGGAAATGAATCGGTTCTACAGCCACCTCCACCTCCCCACCTCACAAGATGGCGGCGGCGCGATATCTCTCGAACGCATGGTCGGATTTTGACGAATGAGGTGTCATTGAACTCGGGCTGACACCCCCTTTCCAATGGACAACATATTTCAACCCCAAAAATAAAATCTACCCTACTAGGGGGTGAAATTGTAACTTTTTAGAGAATCTCTCTTTCCAATTGCAACATGTGAGAGTGTGAATGCCGATATGGATTTAAACGTTGTTCTACATAAAGTGCATGTGTTCGGTGGATAGCCACTATGAATTAAAACTCAGCAATTCTACTAGGTTTGTGCCGTGTCTTGTGTGGGGTTTCGCCTAGGACACCAAGCTAGGCTCATCGGCGGGCTCTTGGTGTCCCCGCCCGGACCCCCACAGGAGTGACGAACTGCGCGCCACCTCCCTTTATATGAGGTGCAACTGCACCACATGACTACGAGAACTAAAAGTTCAAGCAGCCTTAACCTCCCTATGAAGGCTTCCAAAAAGATGGTATATTGGCTATCACGGCCGGTGAATTAAAACTCAGCAATTCTTCTAGGTTTGTGCCGTGTCTTGTGTGGGGTTTCGCCTAGGACACCAAGCTAGGCTCATCGGCGGGCTCTTGGTGTCCCCGCCCGGACCCCCACAGGAGTGACGAACTGCGCGCCACCTCCCTTTATATGAGGTGCAACTGCACCACTTGACTACGAGAACTAAAATTTCAAGCAGCCTTAACCTCCCTATGAAGGCTTCCAAAAAGATGGTATATTGGCTTTCACGGCCGGTGAATTAAAACTCAGCAATTCTTCTAGGTTTGTGCCGTGTCTTGTGTGGGGTTTCGCCTAGGACACCAAGCTAGGCTCATCGGCGGGCTCTTGGTGTCCCCGCCCGGACCCCCACAGGAGTGACGAACTGCGCGCCACCTCCCTTTATATGAGGTGCAACTGCACCACTTGACTACGAGAACTAAAAGTTCAAGCAGCCTTAACCTCCCTATGAAGGCTTCCAAAAACATGGTATATTGGCTTTCACGGCCGGTGAATTAAAACTCAGCAATTCTTCTAGGTTTGTGCCGTGTCTTGTGTGGTGTTTCGCCTAGGACACCAAGCTAGGCTCATCGGCGGGCTCTTGGTGTCCCCGCCCGGACCCCCACAGGAGTGACGAACTGCGCGCCACCTCCCTTTATATGAGGTGCAACTGCACCACTTGACTACGAGAACTAAAAGTTCAAGCAGCCTTAACCTCCCTATGAAGGCTTCCAAAAAGATGGTATATTGGCTTTCACGGCAGGTGAATTAAAACTCAGCAATTCTTCTAGTTTTGTGCCGTGTCTTGTGTGGGGTTTCGCCTAGGACACCAAGCTAGGCGGGGACACCAAGAGCCCGCCGATGAGCCTAGCTTGGTGTCCTAGGCGAAACCCCACACAAGACGCGGCACAAACCTAGAAGAATTGCTGAGTTTTAATTCACCGGCCGTGAAAGCCAATATACCATCTTTTTGGAAGCCTTCATAGGGAGGTTAAGGCTGCTTGAACTTTTAGTTCTCGTAGTCAAGTGGTGCAGTTGCACCTCATATAAAGGGAGGTGGCGCGCAGTTCGTCACTCCTGTGGGGGTCCGGGCGGGGACACCAAGAACCCGCCGATGAGCCTAGCTTGATGTCCTAGGCGAAACCCCACACAAGACACGGCACAAACCTAGAAGAATTGCTGAGTTTTAATTCACCGGCCGTGAAAGCCAATATACCATCTTTTTGGAAGCCTTCATAGGGAGGTTAAGGCTGCTTGAACTTTTAGTTCTCGTAGTCAAGTGTTGCAGTTGCACCTCATATAAAGGGAGGTGGCGCGCAGTTCGTCACTCCTGTGGGGGTCCGGGCGGGGACACCAAGAGCCCGCCGATGAGCCTAGCTTGGTGTCCTAGGTGAAACCCCACTCAAGACACGGCACAAACCTAGAAGAATTGCTGAGTTTTAATTCACCGGCCGTGAAAGCCAATATACCATCTTTTTGGAAGCCTTCATAGGGAGGTTAAGGCTGCTTGAACTTTTAGTTCTCGTAGTCAAGTGGTGCAGTTGCACCTCATATAAAGGGAGGTGGCGCGCAGTTCGTCACTCCTGTGGGGGTCCGGGCGGGGACACCAAGAGCCCGCCGATGAGCCTAGCTTGGTGTCCTAGGCGAAACCCCACACAAGACACAGCACAAACCTAGAAGAATTGCTGAGTTTTAATTCACCGGCCGTGAAAGCCAATATACCACTATGAATTAACATGCTTGTTTTTTTGTTTTGTTTTTTATGCATGCCCACTCATGGCTTTTGTAAGAGGGTGGGGGAGTGGATCCCTGTGGAGGGGTTATTGTTGACAGATCATTGTTGGCAGGTCATTGATGACAGGTCCTTGTGGAAGAGTCCTTGTGGACAGGTCCTTGTTGACAGGTCCCTGTGGACGAGTCCTTGTCCCCTTGGACTGATCCCTTTGGACCGGTCCCTTTGGCCTGGTCCCTATGGACTGGCTCATGAATTTAAATAAATTATGTCAAAGGGTCTAACTACATTTGTGTGTGTTGAACTGACGTTGTTCACCACTACTATAATGGGATAACGATATGAAAGTAAAGAGGCGAAATACATGTGAACATACAAGGGATCTAACTTGGTGGATGGATGTGTTCTAACGAGTCATTTGTAGTTGAAAGAGAATAATACATGTTCTTAAGATGTTAAAACTGAGGAGATGGTATGTGCAGTAAGACGTCTTGTTATATTTCCTGTGTCATATTACAGACATGGCAGAGAGCGCACAGATCTGTTGCTATTACTAACGCTGCAGTAATTTGAAACCGCAAGTGTTCATTAAGACAATGGGTGATGATCATGCAAAGTTAGCAGTTATTGGATATTACACAGGTGTTCCTTCCGGTGTCATGTTGCTGACATGGCAGAGAGCGCACACTGCTGTTGCTATGACTGACGCTGCAGTAATTTGAAACCTCAGGTGTTGATCAAGACAATGGGTGATGATTATGCAAAGTCAGCAGTCATTGGATACCACACAGGTGTTCCTAGTGTGCTTTGGACTCTCAGCTGTATTGGGAAAGGAATTGCAATGATCTGCAAAAAACTGCTGACACGAGCGATGAGAGTTTATATAAGAGGGGTGTCATATATCTCCCTACTGTCAGTCTTTATTACTCGCTTTGAGTGAACAGTGCTCTATTACTGCTCAAGAGTTGTAAAAAAAGCCGTTTTGGTAGAAAATCATTAAATTATTTTGCAAGGGAAGTACTTATTAATAATGGATTATAGTCTTTTATTACTAATTGATGTTGAAGTTATTGATTGGAATGTATTTATTGATTGATTGATTGATTAATTTGTTACAGATAATTGGGTACCTGTAGGTTACCAGATTCCTACAATCTGTTCATTCAGTGGCAGCAGTTGATCAATTATAATAACTTTTAAACAGCTAGAGTATTATTTTCCAATGTTCACCACTACATGTCTGTGAAAATGGTATATTTAGCAGTAAAAAGTTGGAACTACTTGACCATGATGTGTAAAGCTAAATTTGTAGGTTAGATTTTGATTACCACTCTATTAAGTTCGAATGTTCATTGCTAGGTGTCAGTGACAGAGGGAATATTTAAAGTCTTAACCTCAGTTCACTTAACTTTACCTAACTTAAACTTGTCATGTGACATGTTTTACAAGTTTAAACTTGTTTTAAGACTGACTATGACGTCACACTTAGGTCACTTAACTGGCGATCGCTGGTTTCCAATATGTGACATGTTCTACAAGTTTAGACTTGTTTTAAGACTGACTATGACGTCACACTTAGCTCACTTAAATGGTGATCACTGGTTTCTATCACGTGACTTGTTCTACAAGTTTAGACTTGCATTAAGATTGGTTATGACGTCACACTTAGCTCACTTAACTGGCGATCACTGGTTTCTCCCACTCTATCAAGTTCCAACGTTCACCGCTAGGTGTCAGTGACAGTTAGAACTACATGAAGTTAGGCTTGCTAGGAGTTCACAGATGATCGATTTAAATACCCTGCTATAACCATTGACTGGAATGTAATTAAACTATTTATATTGTACTTTTGTTTATCATTTATTAACATGTATGATTTCTTTCTTTTATAGGTAATTTCGAAAGGGATCATCATGTTCAAGTGTGGTGACTGTAAGAAACAGTTCTCAAGACCTGACAGCCTTCAACGACACGCAAATGTTAAACATGACATTAAAATGTTTGTGTGCAGTCATTGTGCTACCACATTTAACAGACAAGATAATCTTGCACGTCATGTAAATTTAATGCATGTTAGTTCAGCACCATTTTCATGTTCAGTTTGTGAACTTGGTTTTTCTGCTGTAAAGCGATATCAATCCCACATGGTTAAAGTGCATGGTGAACAACAAGAATTAAAAACTGTAAAACCAACAACTAGCACGGAACCTTTAAATGAATGTAATGCTCAAAAGCGTAAACGTTCTCAAGATTGTAAAAATAGTTGTGCAACAAAAAGAAAGAAGAATGGTGAACCTTCGATAACACATTGTGATGTATGTAATATTGATATACCTTCTTCATTCATTCATGGACATTTACTCAGTATTCATCATAAAAATAACGCTCGCCATGAAAGAAATTCTGGAAATGTTCAACAAATTGGTAGTGCATTTAAAAGTCGAATTGCTAGTTATAGACTTTATAGTAAAGAAAAAACTCAAAGTATTGAATCATTTTTAAAAAATGTTCAACCTACTGTGTTTGGCTTAGTAGAAAATGTTTTATTAGAGCATAAAACATTTAAAATGAATTTTGAACTTTTTGGCCTCTATGTAAAAACTGGGAGCGAAGGTGAAATTACGGATATCAAATCTTTTAATACAAAAAACGTAATTGTTAGTGAATCAACTAATATTAGTGATATATATCAAAATATTTCAAGTGCTATCATCGTGAAGAGTGAAGAGTTCTAGGAAAGGGAGTCGGGCTGGGCATTGGTTGAAGTACTTTAGTTAGAAACCAACATGAATAAATATAATCCCCTTCGAGCATCATCATACATTGATTTACCTGCATGGATTAAACGGAAGAAAGCTTGTGTAAACGTTATGAATAGTGACCATGCATGTTTTGCATGGGCTGTAACCTCAGCTCTCCATCCAGCAGCGATGAATGAAAAGAGAACGTCATCTTATCCTCACTATTCTTCAGTGTTAGATTTAAAAGAAATAGAATTTCCCATGGCGATAAAAGACATTCAACGTTTTGAAGAGCTGAACAATGTAAGTATTAATGTTTATGGAATTGAAAATAAGAGAATAGTAGGTCCTCTATATTATACTCAGGAAAAAAGAATGCTCATGTAAATTTACTATACATAACTGAGGGTGAAAATGCTCACTATTGCTGGATAAACATTTCAGTAGACTTGTTGTTAGTCAGCTATCAAAAGGTGAATCTAAGAAGTGGTTGTGTGATGGCTGTTTGCTATATTTCAGAAAAGAGGACCAACTAACTCAACATCAAAAATGGGGGTGTAATCAAGTGTGTACGGTATTACCGACTCCTAAAAAAAAACATTCTAAAATTTAAGGATTATGAGAAACAGCTTCGAGTACCATTTGTTACATATGCTGACTTTGAAGCTTTGCTAAAACCATTTAATACATGTTCATCGAATCCAGCCCAGCCTTTTACCAACACTACTCACATTCATGAACCTTTTAGCTTTGCATATTATACTAAATGTAGTTATGATGACTCTTTAAATAAGTTTGAGCTCTATAGAGGACCAGATGCACCTAAAGTTTTTATGGAAAGGCTTGAGAAAGATGCCATCCGTATATCCTCTATTTTAAATACGATCATTCCAATGGAGCCACTAACTTCATCAGAGCAAATGAATTTTGAAACTGAAACTAATTGTTTTATATGCGGTGAATGTTTATATACAGACAGGGTTCGCGATCATGACCATTTAACAGGAAAATATCGTAGTGCTGCTCACCAAGAATGTAATTTAAATTATAGAGTAAGTAAATTCATTCCGGTCATTCTACACAACGGTAGCAAATACGATAACCACTTTATCGTTAAAGAATTTGGAGCTTCAGATGTGAAAATTGATGTGATTGCAAATAATAAGGAACAATACATATCGTTCACAAAATACATCAAAACTGACAATAAGAAAACGATAAAACTGCGATTTTTAGATTCATTCCGCTTTATGCCGAGTAGTCTTGATAAGCTTGCTAGTAATTTAAAATCAGATCAGTTTCATGAAATTCAACGTGTCTTTCCTAAAGAAGATGATTTTAATTTGATTTGTCAAAAGGGTATATTCCCTTACGAATAAATTAACTGTGTGGAACGTCTTGAGGAGTGTTCTTTACCACCGAAAGATGCATTTTACAGTTCCTTAAACACAAGTCATATCAGTGATCAGGAATATTTACATGCACAACGTGTATGGGCACAGTTTGACATTCAAACTTTAGGAGAATTTTCAGACCTATATTTGAAGACATATGTGTTGTTTTTAGCAGATGTTTTTGAAAATTTTCGGAATGTTTGTATGAAAACTTATGACCTTGATCCTTGTCAGTATTTCACTGCTCCTGGGTTAAGTTTCAGTTCAATGTTGAAAAAAACGAAAGTAAATTTAGAATTAATGACTGATATAGACATGATCAATTTTATAAAATCATCAATTCGAGGTGGATTAAGCCAATGTAGTGGACGGTACTCTAAAGCGAATAATAAATACATGCCTAGCTACAACCCTTGTGAAGAGTCAAAGTATATTGTCTACCTCGATGCAAATAACCAATATGGTTGGGCTATGAGTCAATATCTACCACTGAAAGATTTTCGCTGGCTGACACAACCTGAAATTGATGTCTTACATGTTGACACTCTTAATGATAACGATGATAAAGGATATATTTTAGAGGTAAATCTTGAGTACCCTAAAGAGATACATGATGATCATAATGATTTACCATTTTGTCCTGAGAATATGAATTCTCCATACATCACATCACGAACAAAAATGTTAATTGCCAATGTGAATGATAAATGTAAATATGTAATACATTATCAAAACTTGAAACAGTGTCTACAGCATGGATTGAAATTAACTAAAATTCATCGCGTATTGCAATTTCATCAGTCAGCATGGCTCAAACCGTATATTGATCTGAACAATAATTTAAGAACACTGTCAACAAACGCGTTTGAAAAAGATTTTTATAAACTCATGAATAATAGTGTTTTTGGAAAGACTATGGAGAATGTTGATAAACGAGTTGATGTAAAGCTGATAACAAAGTGGGAGAATGATGGTAAAAGGTATGGTGCGAGCAACTTAATAAGCAAGCCTAACTTTCATAGCTGTTCAATTATTCATGAGGATTTAGTTGTAATACAAATGAATCGTCTTAAAGTAACTTACAACAAACCCATATATGTGGGTTACAGCATTCTGGAATTGTCAAAAACACTTATGTATGAATTTCACTATGATTATGTAAAGAAAAACTATCTTGATAATGCTAAATTACTCTACACAGACACAGATTCTTTTATTTATGAGTTTAAAACTGATGATTTTTATGAGGATATCAAAACTGAGCTAAATAGGTTTGATACAAGTGACTATCCCGAGGATAATATTTACCATTTACCTCTAGTAAACAAAAAGGTTCTTGGGAAATTTAAGGATGAATGTGCTGGTGTTATTATAGACACCTTTGTAGGCAAAAATCTAAATCATACAGCTATATGACAATTAATGATGTAGTGGTAAAAAATTAAAAGCAGTGAAAAAGAATGTTGTTAGTAAAGAGTTAGATATAAGTGCTTATAAAAACTGTATAGTTAGTAACCCACCTGTATTATATAAGAAAATGAGAGTATTTAGAAGTAAAAATCATCAGCTACATACCAATATGCTGAACAAAGTTGCTTAAAGTAATGAAGACAACAAACGATTCATTATACCCTACACATTTGATACTTTTGCTTGGGGAAACAGTCGCATTGACGACTATTACTTTACTTAAGTCTAATGATCACTATATTGTAATATTTGTAGTGTGTTTTATATTGTAATATTTTTTTGTTGGACCAGTTGGAAAAGGAATGTAGCATGATACCAAAATATGATGTGATAATACTTCTTGGGGACTTCAATGCCAAAATAGGTAGAGAGGACTTCTTGCAGTATGTAGCAGGGAAACATTCTTTACATACTAATACTAGTGAAAATGGGAAGCTTCTATGCCAATTTGCAGAAAGTAATAGAATGGTAATCAAAAGTACTTGTTTTAAACATAAGGACATACACAAAGGAACCTGGAAAATGCCAGGCACCGGAGTGGTAAACCAAATTGACCATGTCTTGATTTCAAGAAGACATGCATCTTCAATGATTGACGTCAGATCTGCAAGGGGCCCCAACTGTGATTCGGATCATTTTTTGGTGAAAGCTCTGTTTAGAGAACGAATTGCGAATGTAGAATGTGACAGAGGAATTAAGAGGATACAGTGGGACGTGGAAAAGTTTCAGCAAACACAAATTGTTAAGCAATATGAGGGCACACTGAACAAGAAGTTGGAAGAGAGGCTAAAGAATATGAATGAGGATGACACTGTAGAGAGGAGATGGACTGGAATAAAGAAAGCATTGGAAGAGACTGTGAAGGAAACTATTGGGGAGAAGAAGAGGAGCAGGAATGAAGAATGGTTTGATGATGAATGTAGGAAATATATAGAGCAGAAGAATGCAGACAGATTGATTATGATTCAAAGAGAGACAAGATGGAATTGTGAAAGATATAAAGAAAGTAGAAGAACAGCAAATAGAGTTCTGAAAAGGAAGAAGAGAATGTATCTAAGAAGACAAATGGAAAGAATTGAAGAATTGAACAGCCAGTTGAAAGTAAGAAATTGTACCAAGCAACGAAACGAATGACAAAGGAATTTCAACCACGGGAGAACTCGTGTAAGGATAAAGATGGAAAAGTGATTGGAGAGGAAGTGAGAGTTCTTGAAAGATGGGCGGAGCACTTTAAAGATACGTTAAATATAGAACGTAAGGACGAGATGAATGAGAGACAGGTCTACATGAATGTAGAGCCACAGGTCACTAAACCATCCATAGATGAAGTTATGGAGGCAGTGAAGCGTCAACGAAATGGAAGAGCACCAGGAGAGGATCAGATCGTAGCGGAGGTAATAAAGAATGGAGGACAAGGGATAGTTAGGAACCTACATGAACTGATTGGGGAGATATGGGAAAGAGAGATAATGCCTCAGGATTGGAAGGTTGGCCTTATCTGTCCCATCTTCAAGAAAGGTGATAAGTTACAATGTGGAAATTATAGAGGGATAACATTACTAAGTGTTGTATATAAGATATTCTCAAGTATATTGCAAAGGAGACTGAGCGAGTACGCTGAAGAAATACTGGATGAGAACCAGTGTGGATTCCGGCCAGGAAGGGGAACTACTGACCAAATATTTGTTATGAGACAATCTATGGAGAAATGCTATGAATATGGTGTTGATCTGCATTTGCTATTCATTGATTTCCAACAGGCGTTTGATAGCATTGATAGAACGAAGATGTTGAACGCCCTAGAAGCATGTGGAGTGCCAAAGAAGTTGATCAGTCTAGTAGCAATGACAATGGAAGGATCGCAGGCCAAGGTTTATGTAGGAGGCAAAACTAGCAGGAATTTTGAGGTGAATACCGGAGTGAGGCAAGGAGATTCATTGTCTGCAGTGTTATTCAACTTGACACTGAATGAAGTTATGAAAGAACTGGGATTGGGAGGGACGATAATAAACAAGTCCAAGCAAGCGTATGCATATGCGGATGACATTGTGTTAATGGCACGGAACTGGGAATCTCTTAAAGAAATGTTCAAGATTCTGGAGGAGAAGAGTGGAAAGATGGGAATGAGAATTAATGAAAGGAAAACGAAATATATGAAAATGTCAGCGGGAAAAGATAGAAGAGCAAGAGAAAATGTAGAAATTGGTCAGTATAAGTTTGAGAATGTAAAATGCTTCAGTTACCTTGGTACTATACTAAACTGTGAGAATTCAGTATCCGAGGAGATTCATAAACGGACCATGAATGGAAACAGGGCTTACTATGCTAACACTAAGCTCTTAAAATCAAAACTGTTAAGTAGGAACTTGAAAGTTAAACTCTACAAGACCCTTATTAGACCAGTGGTGACCTATGGATCTGAGACGTGGACAATGTCAACAAATGATGAGAATGATCTCAAAATTTTTGAAAGGAAAGTTTTAAGAAGGATATATGGCCCGGTCAAGGAGGATGAAGGGTGGCGAATCAGGACAAACAAAGAAATTGAAGAGATAATCAAAGGTGAAGATATTGTGAAATTTATTAAGTCCCGACGCCTGGTTTGGCTTGGTCATGTAGAGAGGATGAATGAAGAAAGAACGCCAAGGAAGATATTACATGGAACTATGGAAGGGAAGAGGAGACGTGGACGACCGCGCAAAAGATGGCTACAAGACTTAGGAGAAGACCTGAGAACTATGAGGGTTGGAAGATGGTGGGAGAAAACTCATAGAAGGGACGAATGGCGAGGAATCGTGAGAGAGGCCAAAGCCTACCCCAGGCTGTAGCGCCGAGGAACTAACTAACTAACTAAATAAAAGAATCTGTGTCTGTGTAGAGTAATTTAGCATCATCAAGATAGTTTTTCTTTACATAATCATAGTGAAATTCATACATAAGTGTTTTTGACAATTCCAGAATGCTGTAACCCACATATATGGGTTTGTTGTAAGTTACTTTAAGACGATTCATTTGTATTACAACTAAATCCTCATGAATAATTGAACAGCTATGAAAGTTAGGCTTGCTTATTAAGTTGCTCGCACCATACCTTTTACCATCATTCTCCCACTTTGTTATCAGCTTTACATCAACTCGTTTATCAACATTCTCCATAGTCTTTCCAAAAACACTATTATTCATGAGTTTATAAAAATCTTTTTCAAACGCGTTTGTTGACAGTGTTCTTAAATTATTGTTCAGATCAATATACGGTTTGAGCCATGCTGACAGATGAAATTGCAATACGCGATGAATTTTAGTTAATTTCAATCCATGCTGTAGACACTGTTTCAAGTTTTGATAATGTATTACATATTTACATTTATCATTCACATTGGCAATTAACATTTTTGTTCGTGATGTGATGTATGGAGATTTCATATTCTCAGGACAAAATGGTAAATCATTATGCTCATCATGTAACTCTTTAGGGTACTCAAGATTTACCTCTAAAATATATCCTTTATCATCGTTATCATTAAGAGTGTCAACATGTAAGACATCAATTTCAGGTTGTGTCAGCCAGCGAAAATCTTTCAGTGGTAGATATTGACTCATAGCCCAACCATATTGGTTATTTGCATCGAGGTAGACAATATACTTTGACTCTTCACAAGGGTTGTAGCTAGGCATGTATTTATTATTCGCTTTAGAGTACCGTCCACTACATTGGCTTAATCCACCTCGAATTGATGATTTTATAAAATTGATCATGTCTATATCAGTCATTAATTCTAAATTTACTTTCGTTTTTTTCAACATTGAACTGAAACTTAACCCAGGAGCAGTGAAATACTGACAAGGATCAAGGTCATAAGTTTTCATACAAACATTCCGAAAATTTTCAAAAACATCTGCTAAAAACAACACATATGTCTTCAAATATAGGTCTGAAAATTCTCCTAAAGTTTGAATGTCAAACTGTGCCCATACACGTTGTGCATGTAAATATTCCTGATCACTGATATGACTTGTGTTTAAGGAACTGTAAAATGCATCTTTCGGTGGTAAAGAACACTCCTCAAGACGTTCCACACAGTTAATATATTCGTAAGGGAATATACCCTTTTGACAAATCAAATTAAAATCATCTTCTTTAGGAAAGACACGTTGAATTTCATGAAACTGATCTGATTTTAAATTACTAGCAAGCTTATCAAGACTACTCGGCATAAAGCGGAATGAATCTAAAAATCGCAATTTTTCTTATTGTCAGTTTGATGTATTTTGTGAACGATATGTATTGTTCCTTATTATTTGCAATCACATCAATTTTCATATCTGAAGCTCCAAATTCTTTAACGATAAAGTGGTTATCGTATTTGCTACCGTTGTGTAGAATGACCGGAATGAATTTACTTACTCTATAATTTAAATTACATTCTTGGTGAGCAGCACCACGATATTTTCCTGTTAAATGGTCATGATCGCGAACCCTGTCTGTATATAAACATTCACCGCATATAAAACAATTAGTTTCAGTTTCAAAATTCATTTGCTCTGATGAAGTTAGTGGCTCCATTGGAATGATCGTATTTAAAATAGAGGATATACGGATGGCATCTTTCTCAAGCCTTTCCATAAAAACTTTAGGTGCATCAGGTCCTCTATAGAGCTCAAACTTATTTAAAGAGTCATCATAACTACATTTAGTATAATATGCAAAGCTAAAAGTTTCATGAATGTGAGTAGTGTTGGTAAAAGGTTGGGCTGGATTCAATGAACATGTATTAAATGGTTTTAGCAAAGCTTCAAAGTCAGCATATGTAACAAATGGCACTCGAAGCTGTTTCTCATAATCCTTAAATTTTAGAATGTTTTTTTTAGGAGTCGGTAATACCGTACACACTTGATTACACCCCCATTTTTGATGTTGAGTTAGTTGGTCCTCTTTTCTGAAATATAGCAAACAGCCATCACACAACCACTTCTTAGATTCACCTTTTGATAGCTGACTACCAACAAGTCTACTGAAATGTTTATCCAGCAATAGTGAGGATTTTCACCTTCGGTTATGTATAGTAAATTTACATGAGCATCCTTTTTTTCCTGAGTATAATATAGAGGACCTACTATTCTCTTATTTTCAATTCCATAAACATTAATACTTACATTGTTCAGCTCTTCAAAACGTTGAATGTCTTTTATCGCCATGGGAAATTCTATTTCTTTTAAATCTAACACTGAAGAATAGTGAGGATAATATGACGTTCTCTTTTCATTCATCGCTGCTGGATGGAGAGCTGAGGTTACAGCCCATGCAAAACATGCATGGTCACTATTCATAACGTTTACACAAGCTTTCTTCCGTTTAATCCATGCAGGTAAATCAATGTATGATGATGCTCGAAGGGGATTATATTTATTCATGTTGGTTTCTAACTAAAGTACTTCAACCAATGCCCAGCCCGACTCCCTTTCCTAGAACTCTTCACTCTTCACGATGATAGCACTTGAAATATTTTGATATATATCACTAATATTAGTTGATTCACTAACAATTACGTTTTTTGTATTAAAAGATTTGATATCCGTAATTTCACCTTCGCTCCCAGTTTTTACATAGAGGCCAAAAAGTTCAAAATTCATTTTAAATGTTTTATGCTCTAATAAAACATTTTCTACTAAGCCAAACACAGTAGGTTGAACATTTTTTAAAAATGATTCAATACTTTGAGTTTTTTCTTTACTATAAAGTCTATAACTAGCAATTCGACTTTTAAATGCACTACCAATTTGTTGAACATTTCCAGAATTTCTTTCATGGCGAGCGTTATTTTTATGATGAATACTGAGTAAATGTCCATGAATGAATGAAGAAGGTATATCAATATTACATACATCACAATGTGTTATCGAAGGTTCACCATTCTTCTTTCTTTTTGTTGCACAACTATTTTCACAATCTTGAGAACGTTTACGCTTTTGAGCA
This sequence comes from Meconema thalassinum, assembly GCA_946902985.2. Classification (NCBI taxonomy): domain Eukaryota; kingdom Metazoa; phylum Arthropoda; class Insecta; order Orthoptera; family Tettigoniidae; genus Meconema; species Meconema thalassinum. The sequence continues at coordinate 3,280,829 of OX336400.1, forward strand.
TTACATTCATTTAAAGGTTCCGTGCTAGTTGTTGGTTTTACAGTTTTTAATTCTTGTTGTTCACCATGCACTTTAACCATGTGGGATTGATATCGCTTTACAGCAGAAAAACCAAGTTCACAAACTGAACATGAAAATGGTGCTGAACTAACATGCATTAAATTTACATGACGTGCAAGATTATCTTGTCTGTTAAATGTGGTAGCACAATGACTGCACACAAACATTTTATTGTCATGTTTAACATTTGCGTGTCGTTGAAGGCTGTCAGGTCTTGAGAACTGTTTCTTACAGTCACCACACTTGAACATGATGATCCCTTTCGAAATTACCTATAAAAGAAAGAAATCATACATGTTAATAAATTATAAACAAAAGTACAATATAAATAGTTTAATTACATTCCAGTCAATGGTTATAGCAGGGTATTTAAATCGATCATCTGTGAACTCCTAGCAAGCCTAACTTCATGTAGTTCTAACTGTCACTGACACCTAGCGGTGAACGTTGGAACTTGATAGAGTGGGAGAAACCAGTGATCGCCAGTTAAGTGAGCTAAGTGTGACGTCATAACCAATCTTAATGCAAGTCTAAACTTGTAGAACAAGTCACGTGATAGAAACCAGCGATCACCATTTAGGTGAGCTAAGTGTGACGTCATAGTCAGTCTTAAAACAAGTCTAAACTTGTAGAACATGTCACATATTGGAAACCAGCGATCGCCAGTTAAGTGACCTAAGTGTGACGTCATAGTCAGTCTTAAAACAAGTTTAAACTTGTAAAACATGTCACATGACAAGGTTAAGTTAGGTAAAGTTAAGTGAACTGAGGTTAAGACTTTAAATATTCCCTCTGTCACTGACACCTAGCAATGAACATTCGAACTTAATAGAGTGGTAATCAAAATCTAACCTACAAATTTAGCTTCACACATCATGGTCAAGTAGTTCCAACTTTTTACTGCTAAATATACCATTTTCACTGACATGTAGTGGTGAACATTGGAAAATAATACTCTAGCTGTTTAAAAGTTATTAGAGGGGCACTTACCTTTTTATAATTGATCAACTGCTGCCACTGAATGAACAGATTGTAGGAATCTGGTAACCTACAGGTACCCAATTATCTGTAACAAATTAATCAATCAATCAATCAATAAATACATTCCAATCAATAACTTCAACATCAATTAGTAATAAAAGACTACAATCCATTAATAATAAGTATTTACCTTGCAAAATAATTTAATGATTTTCTACCAAAACGGCTTTTTTTAAAACCCTTGAGCAGTAATAGAGCACTGTTCACTCAAAGCGAGTAATAAAGACTGACAGTAGGGAGATATATGACACCCCTCTTATATAAACACTCATCGCTCGTGTCAGCAGTTTTTTGCAGATCATTGCAATTCCTTTCCCAATACAGCTGAGAGTCCAAAGCACACTAGGAACACCTGTGTGGTATCCAATGACTGCTGACTTTGCATAATCATCACCCATTGTCTTGATCAACACCTGAGGTTTCAAATTACTGCAGCGTCAGTCATAGCAACAGCAGTGTGCGCTCTCTGCCATGTCAGCAACATGACACCGGAAGGAACACCTGTGTAATATCCAATAACTGCTAACTTTGCATGATCATCACCCATTGTCTTAATGAACACTTGCGGTTTCAAATTACTGCAGCGTTAGTAATAGCAACAGATCTGTGCGCTCTCTGCCATGTCTGTAATATGACACAGGAAATATAACAAGACGTCTTACTGCACATACCATCTCCTCAGTTTTAACATCTTAAGAACATGTATTATTCTCTTTCCACTACAAATGACTCGTTAGAACACATCCATCCACCAAGTTAGATCCCTTGTATGTTCACATGTATTTCGTCTCTTTACCTTCATATCGTTATCCCATTATAGTAGTGGTGAACAACGTCAGTTCAACACACACAAATGTAGTTAGACCCTTTGACATAATTTAAATAAATTCATGAGCCAGTCCATAGGGACCAGGCCAAAGGGACCGGTCCAAAGGGACTCATCCACAAGGACTCGTCCACAAGGACCTGTCAACAAGGACCTGTCCACAAGGACCTATCCACAAGGACTCGTCCACAAGGACCTGTCAACAATGACCTGTCAACATTAACCCATCCACAGGGATCCACTCCCCCACCCTCTTACAAAAGCTATGAGTGGGCATGCGTAAAAAACAAAAACAAGCATGTTAATTCATAGTGGCTATCCACCAAACACATGCACTTTATGTAGAACAACGTTTAAATCCATATCGGCATTCAAACTCTCACATGTTGCAATTGGAAAGAGAGATTCTCTAAAAAATTACAATTTCACCCCCTAGCAGGGTAGATTTTATTTTTGGGGTTGAAATATGTTGTCCATTGGAAAGGGGGTGTCAGCCCGAGTTCAATGACACCTTATTCGTCAAAATCCGACCATGCGTTCGAGAGATATCGCGCCGCCGCCATCTTGTGAGGTGGGGAGGTGGAGGTGGCTGTAGAACCGATTCATTTCCACTACTCAGGCCCATTTTGTTTTCCTCTCCTGAAAGTAAGTTATGTTGCGGTTGGTCAGTCTCGCTGGGCTCATTCTTTTCACATGCCCAAAAAATGGTATCCTTCTCTTCCGGATGACGTTACTTATCTTCTCCACATGACTATATAGTTCATGGTTATGCCGTCTTCTTTATTCCCCATTGTCTTTGATGGAACCCTATATCTTTCTCAAAATTTTTCTTTCTTTGGCCTCCAGTGTCTCGACCAAGTCTTTTTTGTTCATCGTGAGGCATTCAGAAGCATGCAAGACCTCCGGACGGATGACACTGCAGTGATGTTTTAGTTTTGCGTTGAAGGATATTGACCTTTTCTTATAGATGTCCTTAGTTAAATGGTAGGCCATTTCCATTTTGCTCATGCGTGATTGAATGCTTCTTTCTCTGATACTATCCCTTCCCTGACCCGTCCTGAAAAGAAAAGTACATGGCCATTGGCTGAATTAAAAATATAAAAAATAGGTGTTATAATTTCTCCCTATATTATATTATTATTAGTATTATATTATGGCGTACAATAACGAGATAAATCCCCTCGGTGCCAGCAACAAAACTCGGGGGCCCTAAAGGGTCCTCGAAAACTACATTATAAGGCTCTAAAACCAACAGTTTCTGAAATATTCCCAGAAAACTAATTTAATTTAATTTAACAAACTAATGAAGGAATGCAAATCGGTAACCATGAGAACATTATCTCAAGGGGTGGCATACAACTTTCCTTCTATTTCTGTAAGAAGCAATGTCACTCCATTTATTACATTTCTGTGAAAGTTTGCAAATGGCTATAAGGTTATCACGGAACTAACGTAGACCGTATAATTCATCAATACAATTAAGGGGGTGAAGGGGTAACCTAGAATTTTGTCATGCAATTTTCACGTTCGACATATAGTACATATCTGCAAACAGCAAAATTATTTTCAAAAATTCCTGAATTGAACCAGCATTTTTTGCGGCTTTTAGGAATTTGGGCAATTTGAGGCTAAAGAACCTGAATTTTCATGCACCACAAGCCTTTATAATTTATAAAAGGGGTCTTCCTGTGTATGGGCACCTAGCACAACGTAGTGGGTCAGATTTTATGTGACATGTATTGCGTTTCGTCTACAAGGCTTTCAATTCTATTTCACGTCAGGAAGTACAGGTTAGGTGAATTTAGTCTGAGAGCACATTTTAACTATTTTTTTTTGTCGACAAACGGGTTCATCGTAAGGATGATTTTGTTGGATACTGTGTGGTAGATATACCCATATTTGGATACCTGGGTAATATGTTGTAGACAATAGAATTGTCTGTCTGTCTTTCTGTGTATCTTTATGTACGCCTATAACTCGAGTTCGTAAGCTTGGTGCATCGTAAAATTAGGTATGGTAACCATGAGAGTCGATACACCAATCATTTATAAAACTCTTCACCGTACTTTTCATACAGTAGAAGAGTGAATATAGAGAAAAACTTCTCAATACATGCTAAAATAGGCGAAACATAAAAATTATCCTAGAAGGACGACCGAAGCATATGTTGCGCTTCTCAATGTGAGACACAAAATTCGGGAATCTATAAAGGGTCTCCGAAAACTACATTTTAAGGGCCTTAAATTAACCGTGTGTGTGATATTCCCAGAAAACTAACTTTGTTCTGATAAACTTGAAGGAATGACAAACCGCTAACCATTGCAACAGTAGCTCAATTGATAATGTCTGGTGTTAACAACAAACACCGTTCGAAGAACGGGTACTTCTGCTAGTAAATAAATAAATCACTTGTCATAGCCAAGGATTCTGAACCTTGTGGACATGGAAATCACGAAATTGTGAGTGTTGGTTAAATGCAGTTTTTGCAAAGAAAACCTTCCGTTATTCTACTTCTCCACATATTGAATGACGTGTTCCAGTGGGCAAATAAAAGGCCTCTTCACGGACAGTTGGGTTGACACTCCGGAAGCTGAACGAGATCTGCACGCGATATTCTAGTATATACACTAGTTGTGACGAGGTGGTCAACCCAGTATTACAGTGGAACTGCCACCGACATCAAAACACTATGAGGGGTTCTCTGCTGAGTGTGGTCTTCTTGGTCTTGGTGGGAACCACACCTTCAAAGGTGAGATAGCAAAGCTTTCAAAACCAGTTATAAGGAGCTGATGGTTAAATCTTTCAGTCTTACTTTACCAATTTGTTTTCTGTAAGTGTTGATATTTCTGGAAGCCAAACATTACTTTTGTATTTCTTCTACATACGGTGGTGAATAAAATTTATAAATATATCAAAACAAACAAATAAAATAATATATAAATAAATACATGAGCAACAGGGAAGCATACAAAGCCAAAATTAAGAATTTCACACGTTTTAAGAGTTATCCTACATCCCGGATCCAGGCACCATGGTCTGAAGAAATGAGGGGAATGCACAGCGAAAGGATGAAGGAGTACTGGGCAAAAATAAAGACCCAGAAGCAGCTGAAATCAAATTAACGGTGTCCACAGTCGACTTAATGACAGCAGAATAATAAGAAGAAGTAGATATAAATAAATAAATAAATAAATAAATAAATAAATAAATGAAAAAGAAGAAAGGAAAATAAAAACTAAATAAAAATTAAAACAAAAAAATACCTATAAATGATAAAACAAAACGAAAATATTACATTATGCAACGAGCCTATAATGGCTATAATTAAGACACGAGTATTTTTATAAAACGAGCGTATGCGAGTTTTATAATTTCCATATGAGTGACTTAATTACCATTATAGGCGAGTTACATACGACTGTTTATTTCGACGATAATTATAACTTTATTATATGTTTTAACATAAATATTCATAAATATCTGTTGAGAGTCAGCTACTTGAATTTTGTGATCGCAGAGCGAGCGTTGGGTATTATATCTCTGTCTTTCAAGATCTTTGAACGACTGACGCATGCGCTCTGTGTGGTTGCAATGCCATATGCAGGCCATATGTTTACATCTGCCGTCCCTCAGTAATATTGTCACCGGAGTCAATTGAAGACAATGCGCGGTGTAGAAATTAGTGTTGGTGATTTTAAGGTACAGAGCTATTTCTTGTTTCATATTCGCCAGTTAATTTACGCGAACATATGGACGGTGCATATTCCATGTCGGTAATTTATTATAGCCTAGTTCGATGTTGTGTTTATGTCCGACATGTTGGATTTTGAGCGTATGCGCGAAGGTATCGTTACCTAATTGGTCAATGAACGAGCTCTGATTTGCTGCAGAAACTGTATCATAATGAAAATCAGTGTTATAATGACCATCATTATGATACAGTTTTCTGACACATAATTAGTGAGGGTCGAACATAAAGTAAAATAATTAACAAAACAACTAAAAACTCAAATTTGAATAAAAAGTACCGGTAAATATAAAATAAAATGTAAAAATAAATCAAAATTGCAGACTTTAATTTCAAAATTAAAGTGTTAGTTATAAAAATAATTAAGAATATATACAAAATCAGAATTATTCGATTAATATTATAAAGATTAAATTTAAATACAAAAATATGCTTAACATTCATAATATTAATTATAATTAAATGTAAAAAATACATATGAAATGAAGTATTTTTAAAACATAGTTGTGTAATAAATATGAAGTTCGTCGCAAATTTGTATATTTTAAATTATTGGGTTATAGTATCTTTTCCGGAGACCTTTTCTGGCGAGAAATAAAAAAGACTGGCTTTATGCCATGCCCAGAAGCTCATAGGAAGACTTTCGAAGTTCCATAATACATAATCATATATCAATAACGATTGAAAAATCTTTGTTATCATGAGAATATTCCGAGAGTGGGAGGATACAGAATACCAGAACATTTGAGCGATTGGTAGATACAGGGGCTTTATATTATGTGTTGAGTGAGTATCGGCTTTGATATATTCTAGAACACGTTTCCTCTCCTTAGTTATATTACTAATGAGGTCACTGTCGGGTTGAATCCTACTTTTCAATAAAACTGAATTTAAATTCCAATTATTTTGCATATAATAATTAGAATTCTTAGTCTCAATCAGATTACTACATACATCCATGAGAACCACAATGGAAAACTAACACATGAGGCGTCTGGTATCAAAACAAGACATATCACTTCAAAAAAAAATTCAGGAGACACAAAAACCTGATTAAGTCCTTTGTTTACTGGCAAATAAATATGCCTCTTTTTTGAAAGTTATGAGTGATGTAGACAAATATTTTCCCAGACGTTTCAAAACTCATGTTTTTTTATTTTACTTTTTCTAAGCGTTTTAAGATTTGATGTGTCTTATTTTGCTTTAAAACTTGCAGATGCATCTTGTTTTCCAAATAAAATAAAAGTATAAAGTCGATTTAACACACAATACAAAGGTAAACACACCGGCACTTACAGAACGCGAAACAATTGCCTAAGCAGCACACAGCTGATGCGCTGATCAATGCTCAATAGACCCTGCCAAGATGTATCTTGTTTTGATACTCATTCATCTACTTGTTTTATTTTAAAAGCAACCGACTAGTTCAGCATTTAAAACAGCACAATGTGTCCTGTTTTGAAAACCTTTCTCTTCCCACAAGTAAAGAGGGCTTATTAAATCAGCCGTAATCTCAAAATAAAAATAGTGATGTATCTTGTTCTGATACCAGACGACTCAATAACATATGACAAATTCCGACGTCATTACAATTTCGATAAGAAGACTACCAAAGGTTACGTACGACAAAAGTTTTTTGTCAAGGACGTTTTTCATTTCAGTTCACTTTAAAATTCCCATTAGAACAAGAACATAAATAGTCTACATATTCCACTCCACAAAGAACACACTTCACACCCTGTTAGCCATCTCAAGATATTTTTAAAGAAAAATGTATACTCATTTATAGGAAGATACAAATACAAACTATTTAAACAAATGTCATTTTTGCAAAATAATTTTTATTGATATCAAATTAAAGCCCACATTTGTTACATTTTTAGAGTACTTTCATAGAAAACCCAAGTAAAATATTAATAACAAAGCGTTGCTCGTAATTAATTTAGTTTCTTTTCTTTCTAACAACACCGCTGAAGAAGTCCGTAATGTGGCCGAAACTGTTAGCCTGCATTTCATTAATTAATTTATTTTAATTTAATTATTATTGACTAAGTTGTAAAACCCATTGGTATTTCACTTGGAACCAACACTAAAGTCACAATTCAAAACACGAAATTTATTATAATTATTACTATTAAAGTGGAACTTGGATAATTCGAACCTCAAGGGACCAGTAAAAATTCGAATTATCCAAAAATTCGAATTATTAAAGTATTTTGAAAAGGGTAGAGAAAATATATTGTATTACGTTTACATAATGCAGATTAACGGACAACGGTACTGTATAATGACTGTATCGTGAATAATCTCAAAAAATTCAAATGATAAAATAAAACCAAAATGTACTATTCACCTATTTAACGACAGTAGTAATCCAGCAATCTACTGTAGTTAAGTCTTAGAGAAATCTACTGTTTTTCAAAAAAAAATTGAGATTTTAACCTATTTCTTACAATAATTACGACTCTCGGCCATCACAAAAGAACCTAACAAATTTAAGGAACGGAAAACAGAATCACTTACGTCATTTCTACTTTCAAAAAAAAAACCCGCCTAAGTTCAAATGTGGTTTGTTGCTTGGGCTGCACTCGGAACAGATTTGTCGGGAACTTTCTCCACGAGTTCATCGCCAGTTGCGTCGTCACCATTTTGTTTTTCGGAGTTCAGTACATCGGCGATGATTTGTGCGTCGGTCAGCTCACCACAAACTGCGACATTTTCGTCCACGTTGACAATGTCCTGAATAGCCATCATAAATCCCTCTGTTTCGGCATGTAGGACATCTTTGGTTAACAAGGTGTTATTATTATAATTAATAATATTTCATGCTTATTTCCCTGCCAGGGCGAGGACGAAGAGAATACGCTCTAGGAGGAGATGGAAGCAATACACAAGTCCTGCAAGGATCAGCATGCCATACCGGCAGGTAGGACATCTCCACAATACTACAGTCGATCAACTCTTTATATCGGGTGGATAACATTTTAATGCACTTGTGGAACAAACATAGATATTGAGATTAACTTAAACTATTCCACAAATTGAATACACATTAACTTACAGTTAGCGTTTTACTGCGATTTCCTTGCAAGTCACCTATATATTAGTATTGATTTCTACACTGTTCTGTTGCACAACCTCTGAAACTGTTGAATGCTTTGTTTCCAGATGATGAGAAAGGTCTTGAACAAGCTGTGATTCCACAAAGCGAGGAAGGTAAGGTAAGTTACTGACCGAGGGCTGGGAGACACGTGCTTGTTAAACAAGGTATGATCACAAAGTTTGTTCCTTACATCCAACTTTAAAACACATCCATCGTGAAGCGCACTCACACGTATCTTTAAGTAACCGAAATTTAGTTCATTCCAATGTTTTAAAAAATCACTTACACGCTCTTGTTTCTGATAAGAGTATGTGGTCAAATGTCTCTGGACAGCCGCTGCTGTTTGTTCCAAAGTCGTCAGCTAGGTAACTAATGGCGTGTAGGAACCCCGATTACAGGGAATGTCTTTCCACTTAGTTCCAATGCTCTTGTTCCAATTCTTCCTGATGGATGTTTCTTCAATATGCCCCCCGTGGCTCATGATCTCGCGATTAACGGTCACGTTAAACTACAAGCTTGCTTGCTTGCTTTTAATATGCCCGGGTGATTTGCCCACAGCACCCGATCTAAGTTTTTAAGCAGATTAATTTTCTTTCGTTTCTTTCCTTAGCCTTTGAAGACCTCTCCTCATTGCAAGGCAACAACTTCTCTTTTTAGCCAATTTTCATTTATGAAAAAATAGGCTTACGAGATCACCTTTTGTCCGTGTGTGTTTCCCCTTAATTAAATCTAAACTGCTGGGGCGATTTAAATGAAAGGCGGTAAGGACATAGTTCTATTTTGGCCGACCTCGACCGCGCCCTTGAACTTTTATTACATCTCACCAATCCAATATGGCAGCCGTGCGAAATATTTCGCCGGCATACTACCTATATCTCCGACACTATTAATGATATCACCCTTAAAGTTTGTACAGTGATAAAAAGCACTACTACAAGTTCACATATGTGACTTTCAAAAACTTGTTAAGTAGCCTACAAACTGAACATGGCGGCCAAGCGAAGTTGAAACATTTAAATAGACTTTTCTCGTGATTTAACCATCCAAGCGCAGAGAAACACGGTAAAGCAAATGTTTATACATATTGTAATGCACTGACATTTAATTTAGTTCAATTGTTTACATAACCTCAAGATCTCGTTTGTATTGCTTGTGTCCTAATCATGAATAATAAACCTACGCAATGATCATCTAATAGTACATAACTCTATGGTCTACATAATTATATAAAAATCCAAAATGGCGACCATCCATAATATTTAGACAGTACTGAATATCTATGAATCTATTACAGACATCAAACTGAAATGTTGTATGTTGATAGAGGCAATTACCATAAGTAGGATATATGAAATTAGGCTATTTAGTTGTTCACGGAACTACTTGTTATTAATCCCAAGAGAGAGGGCTGCTCCTTCTGACTTCACCGTACCAACGATTTCCTTTACCGCTGTAGTTGCCATTGAGGACTTCACCAGAGCCCCGGCACCCGTCGCTTTTCAGGGTTCCTGAAGGGCTTTCACAGCTACCGTACCGGCCCAGGGGCCCTGTACAGACACTCCCCTACTTTGTCCCGTTGCCCATCTTCCACGGCATGGATAATTCTTCCTAAAGCACGGTGAAGAATTGTTGCCGAGATATGATATGCATCTGACGCTCTAGTTCATCCCATATCTAGTATATTCGATGGAGGTTCAGGTAGAGGTTTTGAGCAGCCAATCCAGCAAATCCACCTGATAGGAAATAGTCCTTGCTTTGTGAACAGAAATATTATATTGCCAAGCTAATACAGAAAATGTCCAATTCTAAACTCTTGTTACAGTGTGAAAACATGGCAGTGTCTAAAATGTTTTCACCTGCCTAACTAATGGTCCAAGACCATACCAGGGTAAACAGCCCCAAACCACCTCAACAGAATATCATTGTTGCCACAACGTACTCAGGTAACCACTGTTTGCCAGACATCCGCCAGTTCTTCATCGCACCGAATTTTTCAGGTTCTAAAGAGTTAAAATTGGATTCTACTAAAAGTGACTGATGATATCAGACAAGCAATGGACGAAAGACAAGTGACAATACTCACACTCCTTGACTTCAGTAGGGCTTTTGACACGATACATATCCAGACATTGTTGAAGAAACTTGCATGCCTTTTCGGTAATGAGGCTTTAAAATTTTTCACCGCATATCTTACAGATCGCATGCAACGTGTAATAACACAAGATACTGCTTCACAGTGGCGACTCAGGAAGGCAGGAACCCCTCAGGGTTCCGTTCTTGGTCCTCTTTTGTTTGTCCTTTATATTAATGACATCTCCTCAGTAATAAAATATAATAGATATCATCTTTATGCGGATGACCTCCAAATTTACTGTCACGTTGGTATCAAAGATATAGCTAACGCGATACGAGATGTAAACACCGACCTGCAACAACTCAGTGTGTATGCTAGCGATAACTCTCTCCTTCTCAACCCCAAAAAGACCCAAGTTATTATAATCGGCTCGCAGGGATTATTGAATTCCACATATAAAAACTACACTATCCCTCCTGTGACTTTAAATGCAACCGTAATCCCGTTTAGTAAAACAGTGAAAAACCTCGGTATGACTCTGACTGAAACTCTTGACTGGTCTGCACATGTAAGTAATACTTGCAGGAAGATGTACGCGACGCTACACCCACTCAAACGGCATAAGGACATTTTACCACAAGACGTGAGGATAAAACTTATTGAGACCTTGATACTACCAATACTTGACTATTGCGACGTGGTCCTTGTTGATGCAACTAGCGAACAAACTATAAAACTGCAACGAGCATTGAACTCTAGTCTTCGGTTTGCTTTCAACTTGAATTACGATTCTCACGTAACCCCTAGCTACAAAGCTCTTTCTTGGCTGAAACCTGAAGGGCGTCGAAATTTTCATATTTTGACGTCGGTATATCGAACCCTAGACGAAAATCTCCCACTGTATATTTCTTCGAAATTTCATTTCCTGTCCTCATATCATAATAGACTATTAATACTAGATCTGGCTCTTCCCTCGCTATTCCCGTTAACCACTCTTCCAAGTACAATAAATCCTTCGTTGTGACTGGGTCGCGACTTTGGAATACACTCCCAGCTGACGTAAGGAAATGCAAGACCTACACAAAATTTAAGACTGCTTGCAGAGATTTCCTTTTGAACACCGCTGACTGTTTCGTGTGACTGGTGATGGATGATAGACAGCATGATTGAGCCATTATGGTATATAAATAAAAATTAAAATACCCAGTTATTTACTAGATCTAACACTATCACTTATTATTATTATTATTATTTGTATTATTATTATTATTGTTATTGTTTCAGGTAACAATTTTATATGTTTCTTTGTTTGATGTGCATTGCTATCTTTATTTTTTATGTCCTGTGTTATTCTAACTTAATTTCTAGTTTACGTATCTTATTCAATGGTAGTATTTGTGTATTTTATCATAACTATGTGGTTAAGTGTAAGAGAGGGCCACGAGCCCTAACATCGCCACTGCAAAAGACATAAATAATTAAATAAATATATTAGGATCTTATATGTTCAAGTTAGGAATTTATAGGATTTTTAAATATATATTAGTATAACTCACTCGGCATGCCATTGTGTTTAAAACACTGTAACTTTAGTATATATTTAAAAGTACCAACTTCAATACAACTACAATTATAGCCTAATGGCATTGAAAGGGGATTTGTCTTTCTCGTTGGCATTGCTGCACCACAATAGTCCATCGCCATTGCATTTGAATATTAAAAATACAATGTGTTTAATAAACCCCTTCCAATGACTTCTCGTTCTTCTATTTTTCAGTGCTTCGTGGGATGCTGCTTTGAGAAAATGACACTGGTAAGAAAATTCTTTATTCAAAGGGCGGTTTATCGCCAAATGCAGCCCCGGGAATTATATGCTTATAGAAATGACTGGCTGATTGGATGAGTGAATGGACAATATAGGCTATAACTGTCGACCCTTGTAGTGACAATGCACAATTAGATATTGAGAACTTGGTTGCAATGTTCCAACAGAAATAATGAGTGCCATACCTTTTGCTTCTCTTGTTTGACTGTTCCTAGTTTATTGTTTCTTGTGCTCAGCGTTGGGCTTAATCTCTACTTAGTATAAAACAAAAACCCCGATTCTCGGATGTAACGGATCATCTTGAGAACAACTGGATCATTCTGTAAAGGATTTCTCAAGGAAGGTTCCTGTAGAGAAATATTCATTTATTACCATAGGAATCTGAACAGTAACGATTTCAGTGAATCGAGTCGAAGAAAACCCTGCCATCTGTGCATATTTCAAGCTTACGCTGGGTAAATCGTTAAACATAGCTATAAGAGTATAAGAATTGTTCAGCATGAACATTTCTACCAAAAAAAAAGTCCGCCACAGCCACTATAAGTGCTTTTACGTTTTCATTTCTTCCAATAATCTCCATTCAGTGGAAATTTAAATTACTGCACTAATTTCGGAGCGAGTTTACGAGCTAACAAGAGAGCCTATCACCCCAGCTTCGGCCAGCATCAAACTGTCGAGTCGTGTCGAATTAAGACTTCAGAGCAGAGTATAATATATTATGTGTTTGGAGTAGCGCTGTTCACCTCGGCTTTCCTGAATTGTGTCTGGGACCTGCCGTTCGTGCGCCTTTTAAGCTTACCCTGGGTAAACCTGTAGAGATACCGGGCGAAGCTGGCACGGGTTATTTGTACAGTGGAACTTGGATAATTCGAACCTCAAGGGACCAGTAAACAAATTCGAATTATCCAAAAATTCGAATTAAGAAAGATCTTTGAAAAGGGTAGAGAAAATATATTGTATTACGTTTACATAATGATTTACGTTCCACAAAGCAGTCTTGGAGAAATCTACTGTTTTTCAAAAAAGTTTGAGATTCTTACCTGTTTCCAACAATTAAGTCTCTCAGCAATCACAAAAGAATGTAACTAATTTGAGGAACGGAAAACAGAATCACTTACGTCATTTCTACTAAAAAACCGCTCAAGTTCTGTGATGTGGTTTGTTGCTTGGGCTGCACTCGGAACAGATTTTTCGGGAACTTACCTAACTGTTTGGCTTCCGATCGGCTTTTTACACTAAAAACTTTGAATTATCCAAAATATAATTCGAATTAACCACGATTATTTAGCATTGATTATATATAACATGCTAGGGACCAAGAGAAAAATTCGAATTAAAGAAGATTTCGAATTATAGAAGTTCGAATTAGCCACGTTCCACTGTATATATAGAAGTGAAACCATAATTTTACTATTAATCAATACTTCACTAAACATTAGGGATAATTATTGTTTCACTTTTATATATACTAGTAACCCGCATGCAGGTTTATTTGTGATACTATACTTACTGTACTAATCTACACCCTAAACATCACATGAATCAATGGCATATTACATTATGTTGTGTTTCGTGTATAATAATATAACAGCGTGTTTCAGCTCGCAGAGGGGAAGTTCAACAAGGCCGCCTGCCAGGACCTAGCCAAAGATATGTATGGGAACAATGAAGACGAACTGAAGAAGGTCCTGGGAATCATAGACGAGTGCGAGCAAGAAGGTAATGTGGTCAGATATTTTTGTTTGTATTTCCTATCATAGTTGCTTTAGGGGCTTGGAAACATCTTGGTCATTAGCCCCGTGTATTTGGTTGTGTGTTCACTTTGTCTGATAAGCTGCATTTCTATGGTGACAGTAGAAGTGTTTGTAGCTAGTGTGGCGGGCGCAGTCAGATCCGCGCCTTGCCATTGTTAGTTTGACCGGCTTCTAAGTTACGACCGCGAGAGACATCTGGATTCTCCTTATGAATGAATGACTTTATCATTCCTTTCAAGAGTGTAGAAGTCTGGAACTCTAAATATCTTTGGCTGATGGCCTTCTTGATAGCTGTAGATTGACAAAGACCGCGGTGAGCTGTTTTTTGTTTGTTTGTTTGTTTGTTTGTTTGTTTGTTTGTGGGACAGAGGTTATGTTGGAAGTGACGAGGAGTGGCGACAGCCTGTGCGGATGCGGATATCCACGGATAAACCCACGGATATCCGCAATTTTTTTCGCCAAGCGGATATAGTTTGCATGGCTATGAGGATAGCAAATAAGCTATAGATAATGTTTGGAGTAAATTTGCGGATAGCTTTTAGAATACAATCTGAACTTGTTCAATATCATTAGTAGGACCCGGATGTTTATGACATATCATATCTTTCCGTTATGTTTTTTCCATGACAAATGTATGATGATGGTTTGAGCTAATTAACACTGTGCAGTTCTGCTGTACATCATGCAGTTTAAACATAGCACATGGCATACAGTACACAGCCTAGGAGACCGACTTTCTCCTCAAATGTTCCTAAAAGAATGCTACACTTTGCTTGATATCAATGGAACAGTGCATACCAGTAATATGAAAAAGCAAAATGAATTGGTAATAGTAGGTAATATAGGCCGAAGCTGGGACAGGGGCTAATGGGCAAGATAGCCGCCGCGCGCAACCAGCCCTATGTTATTGTCATGGAGGGGTCAGACATAGCAAGGCCAGGGGCTAATGGGCAATATGGCCGCCACGCCCTGAGACCGTCAATGACGTCACAGGGAGAGGTCGGCTGTGTAGTTGCCAAATGGAATATGTATTATTATTATTATTATTATTAGGTAATTATTAATTGATCATGTATAATCAAGACCAGCCTTATATTATCCACTTCTTGGTGTAGTGGCTAGCATTCTTGTCGGTCATTCCTGAGGTTCGAATCCCGGCTCTGCCAAGAAATTTAATTTCTGGTCTCAGGAGTGGAACGGGGTACACTCAGCCTTGTGAGGCAAAACTGACAGGAGCTGGCTTTTGATTCATACCTCAACCATTCGGCCTAACACAACTTCACCTAACCTAACCTAACCTATCCTAACCTAACTTCAAAGTCAGAGCAAATATGAGAGCAAATGTGAAAGCACACATAATAAACTAAGTTATAACCTAACCTAACTTCACCTAACCTAACCTCACCTAACCTATCCTAACCTAACCTAACGTAACCTACCTAATTTAAAATTGCAAGCGAAAAAAATTAGCAAAAAGTGTGAGAAAAAAGTGAGAGCAAATGTAAGAGCACAAATAATAAACTTAGTTATAACCTAACCACACCTAACATAACCAAACTTCAAAGTGAGAGCAAAAATGTAAGAGCAAATAAGAGAGCACAAATAATAAACTTAGTTATAACCTAACCTAACCTAACATAACCAAACCTAACATAACCAAACTTTAAAGTGAGAGCAAAAATGTAAGCGCAAATAAGAGAGCACAAATAATAAACTTAGTTATAACCTAACCTAACCTAACATAACCAAACCTAACATAACCAAACTTTAAAGTGAGAGCAAAAATGTAAGAGCAAATAAGAGAGCACAAATAATAAACTTAGTTATAACCTAACCTAACCTAACCTAACCTAACATAACCTAACTTCAAAGTGAGAGCAAAAATGTAAGAGCAAATAAGAGAGCACAAATAATAAACTTAGTTATAACCTAACCTAACCTAACATAACCAAACCTAACATAACCAAACTTTAAAGTGAGAGCAAAAATGTAAGAGCAAATAAGAGAGCACAAATAATAAACTTAGTTATAACCTAACCTAACCTAACATAACCAAACTTCAAAGTGAGAGCAAAAATGTAAGAGCAAATAAGAGAGCACAAATAATAAACTTAGTTATAACCTAACCTAACCTAACATAACCAAACCTAACATAACCAAACTTTAAAGTGAGAGCAAAAATGTAAGAGCAAATAAGAGAGCACAAATAATAAACTTAGTTATAACCTAACCTAACCTAACATAACCAAACTTCAAAGTGAGAGCAAAAATGTAAGAGCAAATAAGAGAGCACAAATAATAAACTTAGTTATAACCTAACCTAACCTAACATAACCAAACCTAACATAACCAAACTTTAAAGTGAGAGCAAAAATGTAAGAGCAAATAAGAGAGCACAAATAATAAACTTAGTTATAACCTAACCTAACCTAACCTAACCTAACATAACCTAACTTCAAAGTGAGAGCAAAAATGTAAGAGCAAATAAGAGAGCACAAATAATAAACTTAGTTATAACCTAACCTAACCTAACATAACCAAACCTAACATAACCAAACTTCAAAGTGAGAGCAAAAATGTAAGAGCAAATAAGAGAGCACAAATAATAAACTTAGTTATAACCTAACCTAACCTAACCTAACATAACCTAACTTCAAAGTCAGAGCAAATATGAGAGCAAATGTGAAAGCACACATAATAAACTAAGTTATAACCTAACCTAACTTCACCTAACCTAACCTCACCTAACCTATCCTAACCTAACCTAACGTAACCTACCTAATTTAAAATTGCAAGCGAAAAAAATTAGCAAAAAGTGTGAGAAAAAAGTGAGAGCAAATGTAAGAGCACAAATAATAAACTTAGTTATAACCTAACCTAACCTAACATAACCAAACTTCAAAGTGAGAGCAAAAATGTAAGAGCAAATAAGAGAGCACAAATAATAAACTTAGTTATAACCACACCTAACCTAACCTAACCTAACCTAACATAACCAAACTTTAAAGTGAGAGCAAAAATGTAAGAGCAAATAAGAGAGCACAAATAATAAACTTAGTTATAACCTAACCTAACCTAACCTAACCTAACATAACCTAACTTCAAAGTGAGAGCAAAAATGTAAGAGCAAATGTGAGAGCACAAATAATAAACTTAGTTATAACCTAACCTAACTTCAAAGTGAGAGCAAAAATGTAAGAGCAAATGTGAGAGCACAAATAATAAACTTAGTTATAACCTAACCTAACCTAACCCACAGAAACCTCATTTAAAGATTTTAGATTTTATATTTTAACATTTTAGATTTTTAATTTTTTCCATTTTACATTTTTTAGATTTTACATTTTTGATTTTTTGTATTTTAAATGTTAGTTTTTTTTAGATTTTACATTTAAGAATTTTTGATTTTAGATTTTACTTTTTACATTTTCCGAAAAGAGTAAACTACAAGGTCACATACCTAACCTCACCAAACCTAACTTTGCCAAACCTAACTTAAGCTAATTCAAAGGCTAATGCACATACACATAGTATATAAGGGTACAAGCAACTATCCTTATGCTAGTTTTATAGGTTACTGTACAATATGATAACTACCCCCAACCGTTTTTTTTTCATTTTGTTGATTACACATATGACAATTTTCCAATTTCCCATTTTCAGTTTTTTTTAATGTTAGTTTTAAGTTTTTCAATTTCATAACATGGAAACATGGATTTTGCATTATGTTGTTTACACATTTATCAATTTCGCAATTTCCCATTTACAGTTCTTAAAATGTCAGTTTAAAGTTTTTCAATTTCATGATATAGAAACATGGATTTTCCAATTTGTTGTTTACACATTTGTCAATTTACCAAATTCCCATTTACAGTTTTTTTTAATTTCAGTTTAATGTTTTTTTTTATTTTGTCAATATGGAAACATGGATTTTCCAATTTGTGTTTTACATGTTCATTTTGCATTAGGAGTGGAGAGAGGTGGGTAGTAATAAAAAATGTACAAGCAGTTTCCATACGGTACAATATTTTTTTATTTTAAATACATGTACACTATTTACACATAATACATTTTTATATATATTCCTTATTGTTATAAATTATACACTTGTTTTTATTTTGTTTTCTATTTTATTTATTTTTGATTATGAATGCCATTTTTTATTTTTGTTTTTTTTACTTTTGTAGTGCTATTGTTTTATTTCCTAAATTGTTTTGTTTTATGTATTTGCTAGTTGCTGGCAGAAGATTTAGATATTCATAACTTAACTCTTTAAGCATGGTTAATGATTGAGTAATGACCATAGGCATGTGTACCTATACCATCAGCATCAATCACTCTTTTATCATCACCAGGACACAAAGCAATTTTGTTTAGTCTTATAGATGATATGTCATGTTGTTTAGAAGCGATAATGTTCATGGGTATTCTTTTTACATTGTTTTTCATGACACAATCCTTATAATCTTGAAAGCTTATACAATTTTTGACAACACCACTGTTAATACCTTTAATCTTTTTGATTTCTTTACCATTTATGTCTAAAGCGTACATTTTAGCTCTAAGTCCAACAAATGCTTTTATAATTTGTCCACAAGCCTCGTCTTTAAATTTCCCCAACGTTTTCTTGTTTGATGTAGAGTAACATATGTGATTAGTAGGATAATCTGATGTGTCCAGGTGTTCTAGGAAATCCAACTTGTCTTGATATACATCTGGGGTGTTAACCAAATAAATGAACGAGTCGGTATCCATATACATGAGTTTAAGATTGTTCATTCCATAATAGGGTAGCAGGACATCATAGTGGTGGGAATACATTAGAGTTTTTGAAATATCCAGTATACACATTCCAATATATATAGGCTTATTGAATACAATGTTACGTTTAGCCATGTGGAAAGCAGCTAGGTTAGGACCATAAATAGTTCTGTCAATAAATGTAGGCTTTGCTATTAGCTTTTCTGCCTTTTTGCTGTCAGTCACAAGACGTATGTCTATTCTGTTACGGATATTTTCCATTGTTTTCCCAAAAATGGCATTGTTGAATAATTTGTACAGATTTTTCTCAAAATCATTTTTGGCTTGTTTTCGAAGGTTGTTATTAAAATCAACGTATGCCTTTAACCAAGGTCTTTGTTTAAACTTTAACACACGATGAATTTTTATCAATTTTATTCCATGATCTAAAGCCTGTTTTAATGCCATGTAGTGAGCAACATATCGCCTTCGATTTCCAAGATGAGGAATTAGTTTTTTCAGAGACGAATCCTTAGGTTGTGTACACTCTGGTAGGAAAGGTAAATCGTTGTGTAGATCATGAAGGTCAGATGGGTAATCAACATCAACGTCTAGAATGTATCCCACAGGATCGTCTTTCTTTAGTTTTTCTAGATCAACAGTATCTGGAGAAACCCACTGAAATCCACCATAAGGAAGGGAGTGGCACATAGCCCACCCGTATTGGTTGTTGGCATCATCATAGGTAATAAACTGCGATGGTTTCTCAGAATCATAGGTTTCCATGTATTTATTGTTAGCTTCAGCATACCGATGAGACACCTGGCATATGCCTCCACGTATTCCAGACTCGATTAAAAGAATCTGATCGTAATCCTGTAGCAATTCCAGTTCAATGCCTGTGTAAAGGAGCATTGCCTCGAAACTTAAACCAGGCGAAGTAAAAACGTGTGCAGCATCCACTCGGTGTGTTTCTAGTGTTTTGTTTCTAAACGTTTCAAAGCTGTCTGCAAGAAGGAGTACATCTGAAGTTAGGTAGAGGTCACTATATTCCCCTAGAGTTTTAATGTTGAACTGATTCCAGACACTTTTGGCATGTTCATAGTCTTCTTGACTAACATCTTCTTGACTTAATTTGTTAAAGAATGCCTCTTTTGGAGGTAAACACGTTTCACTTAACTTTTCCCATGAGTCAATGTAGTCATAACAAAATACCCCTTTACGAGTCATGAGCATCGCATTTTCATTTCCAAAGTACTTGTCTGTTTCAGGGTATGATGTTAAGTTGGAAACTAAGTTTTCCAAACTACTCGGCATTAACCGAAACGTATCCACAAATCTAAGCTTAACATTTCCTACATATTTGGTAAAGGAAATGTACTTTTCTTTGGAGTTAGCGATAACATCCACTCTCTCAGTAGTACATCCCAATTGCTTTACAATGAAATTTGCGTCGTAGCCACTCATATTATGTAGAAACACAGGAACGGGGTTTCGTGTTTTACACCTCAAATTACAGTTATTGTGAGCACTTCCACGGTATTCCCCTGTAATATGGCAGTGGTCTCGAACTTTCCAGTCCTGTTGGGTAAATGGTTTTTGACACAAATAACAGGTTTCAGAACATTGGAACTCTGCTTCTTGAGCCTGAGTTAAGGCCTTTGGAACATTTAAGCTGTAAAGTCGATCAATTTCATTAGCTATTGAGATCAAACAGTCCATAAACTTTCCTGCAGCGTCAGGTCCACGATAAATAACAGGTTGGCTTGGAAGGTTTGTCTTTATGTGTTCCACAGCAGGTGAGGGTTTAACGTATATACCAAAGCTCATAGGAACATGACTCTGGTATGGCACTGTATAACTTGCTTCAGGATTGGGTAAACATGTTTGATATGGTAAGAGTATACTTTCAAAATCTGCATAGATAACGTAAGGTATTCTCAGCATTTTTTCAACATTTAAGAATTTGACAATGGGGTTTTTAATAGGCATTTCAACCCTAGCAATGTCATGCTGGACACACAAAGCTCTATGTTCTTTCAATTTTTCCATTCCTTGTTGACCATATCGATTATCGAAGTGAGTAAAACATCGTTTACACGTATATATCTTATGCCCATGGTGAGTAATCTGATATCCTACTAGTTTATCAAAATCTTTGATAAAGACGTAGTGGTTCTGGCCGGATGATGAACTTAGCAGAAGGAGGTCACGATGGTCTTGCAGCTCTTGATCCACAACCTTTAGAGGAAACAATTTATTGTCTTTTTCCAGTCCAAATACATTTATGGATATGTCGTTGGCTTTCTCAAATTTGGGAATGTCAGCTAATGACGTAGGAAACGATATAACTGAAAAATCATACTTGTTTTCCAGAGCCTTGTATTTACTAACGCGTTCAGCTTTCGTTTTAACCAGTTTTGCTAAAATGGCATACATAAAACACTTTTCATCCTTTAAGTTTTGAGGATTAATGCAGGCTTTTCTTGCTTTTATAGCTGCTGGTAATGGAATATATGTGCTACCACGCAAAGGATTGTACTTATTTATTTTCAATCGTACTCCTTCCACTGCTAACAAAGCCCAATTACTGCCTTTTAGCTCAGATTCCTCCATTTCCGTTGTTAACTTTGTAAATTGTGTTTCCAAGAAACTACTTAAGTCCGTTTCCAAAAATAGGGGCTGATTTCGTTTTTTTAAAAGCACGATCTGTAATTTCATTGGTAGATGTATGAATGAATCTACATTCAGCCACAAGATTAACTTTTATCGACTTGTGCATTGCTAGTTCTTTCTGCATAGCTTGTATTATTTGCTGTTTGGACTCTTTAAGGTATGAATTTAAATCCTTGCACGTATCGCAACGAATGAAATAGGATTTAAGTCGACCTTTAAAAGATGTCTCATATTCAATAAGTCCATTTTTGTCAGGGACCAATGACAGTAGGTAATGTTTTGTAGGCTCCGCCTTTTGTCTTTTAGCTGCCGACACAACATTACAACATTCTTCATGACGACGTCCATTGTAGACATTGTTGAATGTACTACCACAGGTCTTGCACTCATGAAATTCACCACACGATACTTCATGTCGCTTCCTATGATAGTCTCGAAGAAAAGTCTTTCCACACTCTTTACACATATAGCTAGGAATGGCTTCTTCCATTATGAATGTTGATTTCTGCAAACAGCTGCTTACTGCGTATCACAGGGCTAGAGGTTGGTCAGTGAGACGGTCTTTCACGATGTGAACACCGTGAGAGGTAGTAGTCAACTGGTGATATTCTTGTGAAGGGTCCTCTAATATACCCCTAGTCTAGACCAACAGCTCTTTACAGCGTATGACAAGGCTGTATACTGGACAGTGAGACGGTCTTTCACGATGTGAACACTGTAACGAGTAGTAGTCAACTGATTATATACTTGCTAAGGGTTCTCTAATATACAATAGTCAAGACCAACAGCTACTTACTGAGTAGTACAAGGCTGTACAATAGTTGTTTTGACAGTCTTTCACGATGTGGTCACTGTGAATGGTGGTAGTCAACTGATGATATTCTTGATAAGGGTCCTCTAATGTACCCCTGGTTGAGGGTAACAGCTGCTCACTGCTTATGACAAAGCTAAAGACTGGTTGCTTCAACGGTCTTTCACAATGTAAACACTGTGACAGGTAGTAGTCAACTGAAAATATTCTTATGGCCTACTCAAGGTTATCAGGTAATTACTGCATATCAAAAGGCTGTACACTCATGTGTGTTAGGCACTCTTTCTTGCTAAGGACCCCAATATTCCCTACACAAGGCTATACATGTTAGTTCTAAACACTTAGTGATTAATTGTATATTCAATTTTTGTACAAAGCACGTTTTTATGAGGTAAAACTTTATTAAATAGCTGCATGCGACACGCAAAGTATGTTGCCGCTATCTAGCGGTGACTATGAGAACTACTTGAACGACCAGCATGCTACCTAGCGCTCCATTTCAACACTCGCTCACTGAACGACCAGCATGCTATCTAGCGGTCGATAGCAATACTCCTCAACTACCAGCCTGCTATCTATCGGTCAATATGACAACTCACTCAACTACCAACATGCTACATGGCTTTTTTGGTCAGTTTTTTGTTGGCTTTTTTTGGTCAGTTTCTGTTGGCTTATGTTGGCTTTTATTGGCTTTTGTTGGCTTTTGTAGGTTTTTTTGTTGGCTTTTGTTGGCTTTTGTATTAGCTCTTTCATATTTGCTCTTGCTTGTGGGGGGCTTATTATTTGGTCTTGGAAAGTATGTCAGTCCTTTTTTTTATGGCTGCAAAATGCTTACAGCCATGTTTGTAAGCAGCAGCAACAACAACAACAGCAACACACAAAATTCAAAAAAAAAATCCAAAGTACTCTAAGGTTTATCAATGACTCTCAACTCTTACACTTACCTCTATCCCATGCATAGTAAAAAAATTAGTGTATTTTTCAATTTTTTCAAAAAATATTTGGAAAGTAGGCTATGTCATTAATCTAAAAATCCTGAAAAGACACATGTTAACTCCAACACCTAGCTCTATACCACTCTCAGTCCACAAAATAGTGTATTTTTCAATTTTTCCAAAACATGTTTCCGAAATGGGTTATATTTCCAAAATTAAAAAGTTTACAAAAACGTTTGTTTGACATAAATGAATGGCCTTTGCCCCCTCTACCGTCGTACCAAGTCCCAGGTCTTTAGGACAACAAACATAAAAATTTGAAAATGGGCTTATATTTCCAAAATTAGGAATTTTACAAAAACGTTTGTCTGACGTAAATCAGTGGTCTTTACACTCTCTACCTGTAAACCAAGTCTCAGGTCTCTAGAACAACAAAAATAAAATTTTAATAATAGGCTATATTTCCAAAATTAGATATTTTACAAAAACGTTTGTCTGACGTAAATCAATGGTCTTTACCCCCTATATCCCCATACCAAGTCTCAGGTCTTTAGGTCAACAAAAATAAAATTTTGAAAATGGGCTATATTTCCAAAATTAGGAATTCTACAAAAAAGTTTGTCTGACGTAAATCAATGGTCTTTACCCCCTCTATTCCCACACCAAGTCTCAGGTCTCTAGGTCAACAAAAATAAAATTTTGACCTTAAACCGTTATCCCTCCATTATCGCCAATCAAGCAATCTTACCCTACCTACCAAACCGTCCCCGTCAAGAAAATCCTTTCAGCCCGAGTTACCACCAAGTTACTCATCCCTCCCACCCCTGCAGCCTAATTAATTAATTAAGCAATTAATTAATTAACATCGTCGAAGCCAGATCGTGTACTGTCGCAGCCCCTCTGCTTAATAACTGGAAACCTTACACGACTGGCTGCTCTTCTTGGACGAAGCCAATTATTCCCCTCAATTAATTAAAGGTCTGCCCTCAGCATTTGACCTAACTCTATTCTATACCCTAATCTCAGTCTCTTCACTCAAACTAGCCACTCTCACAACATGAACACTCGCCGTAGTTTACCCATCCCCACATTCGACTTCAATGAACATCTCTACTACTCACATCCAACACGCACAAGCCCATACTGTGACGTAGTCATGATCACGCCACCCGAAGATCCCATAGCAAATAGGATGGCCATAGTTGAGGTACTAACGTCGATATGGCCTACTATCACAAACATCGAGGAAACAACTAATAGCTTCATCCTCATCACTCCCACTCACAACAGATACATTGACCTCATCCGTAATACCCTCTTGACACACCCTGGCATCCCCGAACACATTCCCATAATCGCAGGATGGAACCACCCAACTCCCCCTAAACCAAATCCCTTAACTAAAACTGTCACAGACATCTACTCCACAAGCCCAGAGCCTAACTCTACCACATTTACAGAAACTGAAGTACAAACCGAACCACAGGAGCTAACAATAACAACCCCAGAACTAATCTCATTTTCCCCAGAACCAGAACCACTTACATCGAACACAGAACCTCAGCCTACAACACTAAAATCAGTCAAAACCACTCAGACCTCTCCCAAACGCAAACCCTCACACAAAACTACAAAAATTCAGCCATCTAGTCGCCCCATCCCTAAACCGCATCCAACACTCACCACTCAATGTTTCCAATGCCAGCGCTTCAACCATACTTCATTTGAATGTAAGTACGAGGCGAGGTGCAACCGCTGCGGTGGTCCCCATAGGCATTCAGAATGCACTGTAGCTAAAGAAAGCCCCACCTGCGCGAACTGTAAAGGTAAGCACGCCGCCTCGTATCACGGTTGCAAGTCCTACAAACATGCCATCAAAAAACAGCAAATGAGAAACCAACAACAACGCAATCAACCTATCCCCTCACTTCTTTCCCTCACGCCAACACTTCCACCAAGTAATTCCAACACTTTAAATCAAATCCTACAGCTATTAATCACGCTAACGGCACAACCAACGCCACAACATTAACCAACTTCATACATAACCGATTCCAACTAAAAACATCAACTCTCTGCCAATAATCTAAAACTACTCAACCCAGATCGAACTCAGGACCGGTCCCACTGATCATTTCCACTTACATCACCCAGCTACAAAATTCATCTTACTCACCGCCTGCATTCCTGCGGGGGGCCTGGCTGGGGGACTGACCATGGTCAGCCCGCTCGGCATGGCACCCTGTGGGCTGCGGATTCGATCCCGACCCCTATCACATTTACCCAAATCGAACACCGGACTCCTAATTCGTGGCGCTCTTGCCCGGGATACGGCATCAGCCTTATTACCCGCTACGGGGCGCCGCGAAACGCCCGCACCAACAACTAACAGACTTCCACACTTACTAATCCACCTACAAATAAACTAAATTACATTTCAACTTATAAAACAACTCATTTTCTCTCTCGCCTAACATTAAAATTTGCATATTCACTTTCAAATCAGACTACAAACAGAGAACTCTATCAGCCAATCACAGGCTCCCATTACAACGTCCGACTAACTTTTTCTCACAAATAACAAATTATCCGCACAAAAACCATTACATAACATTCCTACGCCTACATAATACATAAATCAATCAAAAAATCACAAAACATTTACCCCTAAATATCACAAACTGCCCTAAACTCATTAACCAATCACAGACCCTCAAACCAGCCCGCTCAACTAACACATTCAAACTCAGCCAATCACAGCCCTTCCCTTACGCTCATTACTTAAACACTTAAAATCATGTCTGAGGCTGTTATTATTATTAATTTCAACCTTGCAAACCTACTTAAGGTCTTTATTTCCTCATCTCCAAAGAAACCAACCCACTAGAGGTCTTTCTCTTTCATTTAATCAATTAAATACCTTCCAAATCTTATCAAAATTTCAACCATATTACTATTATTATTACCTACGAAGCTGCTGCTGCCGGCCAGAGAAACATCTAATGCCGCTGCGGGTCGGATGGTTAATAGCCATGCTGCTGACCCAAGTTCGAACCCGCAGCTCCACAGGCATAAATGCAAGCTTTAGTGCTCTCAACACCTAACGTAAAAATAAAATCAAAGCAAAAGAAAATCAATCGACAGTCAACTCCTAAGGACTAAATTCTCCCTTAATGGCATTATCCAGTAATGTCATAAGGGAGCAAAACTTTATAACTAAAGTAAACTTATAAACCTAACCAATATCGTATCCAAGTATTAATGAAGTGAAAGGAGCCCATTAGGGCACCAGACTTCAACCATTTTTCTATCGCACTTAGCGATAATTGGACTGAAAGAGAGTACTACTACTAATATCCTAATATATTGAATAGTTGTGCTAACGGCCGCAAGTGTGCGTTACGCTGAAAACAAACGATTCTAATTGTTATTATTCTTCATTGTTGCCAACAATTGTCTAGTGTTAAAAATAAAACACTAAGAAATTACTACTAGACCGCATTACCTCATCAGCACATATTTTCCAACTATACTACAACGTGACATCTGACTAACCATTTTACAGTACTACCAACTGGACTTTTAGTGACTAATCAAGACCCTAAAAAGTCACTATCTCACTACATTTACGAAACGCCACATCTTCCTTCACCTTCGAATAGTCGCATCAACCTAAACTTCGCCAGACTTCAACCTACACCATGCCGGGAACTCCGGTTCCCACCGGCGCCGGGAAGAGCGCTAGTAGCTCTCCCAGCCGGAAACGACGGGACCGTAAGAAGAGGAACCGGGAGAGAGAAGCCGCCAGGGAAACAACCACTGCCGAGCCACTCCTAGGACAGGACATCCGCCCAGCCGGAGAGTCCGACTCCGAGAGTGACACGGACTCCAACAACGCCACAACCCGCCGCAGCCGCTCCAAGAAGAGGACCACCGCACCGACACTCACCACACCGTTTGACATCGTGTGCGGTAATTATCCGACGACATCATTGCTCCCAAACCCACCTCCAGTTGACTCCGTCTCTTACCCCCCTCTCACCTCCTGCACGGTCACTCTTTCCGCAGACCCCAGCCCTACTACCACATATGCCACCATTGCTGCCCCCACCCAGCCCATCTCCACTATTCCCTTCACCTCTTATCAATCACCCATAATGTCCACCCCAAACTTCCCTACTTCACAGGCTTCTGTTTCTCCTTCCTCCTTTCCTCCTTTCCAATTTAATCTCCCTTCAAATATCCCCAACTACTTCCAATCCACAAGACAATCTAGACCCCAATCCATGCCATCTTCATTTGCTCTCCCACAATCCACTCCTCCCTCTCCTCCACCTCTTCTGAGCCAAACCATCCCGCCTCCAACCACCCCCACCACTCAACATCAAGACTCCACCTGCACTTACAAACTGTCCAACTTCAGCGAACCACGTCCTGATATCCGGCGAGTAGCCGCCATTCTCCGGTCCTTTCTTCCAGCTACTTCAATTCTTCAACTTATTCCCCAACCCCATGGCATCATCCTCAAAACCCGAGGTGATGCCAGAACCACTCTCATCCACAAGATGGGTCTGGCTCGTCTAGGAGAACACGTCTCCCTTGAACTCCTTCCCCCCAAGTCTTCCATTCTCCCCCCAATAATCCGCCGAGACCCTCTCCTCTCCGTAGTCATTTGCGGAGTGGACACCAGTTACAGTGACGCTGACATTCTTACAGAATTGCAGTACAACACCCTTAATATTCATAAAGTATTGCGCATAAAGAGTGATCGTGGTCCCACATCCCTAGTGCGCGTCCTTACCCCCGACCGCTCCACTATCGACCGTCTTCTTTCCGAGGGAGCCTACTTGTACTGGCAGCGCCACCGAGTAGAGCCCTCCCGCACCAACATGCCTGCTCCCCTCCGCTGTGACCGATGCCAGGTATATAACTCCCATGCAACCGCCCATTGCCCCACTCGCCAACCAGTTTGTGCTCACTGTGGTCAACCCCACATGACCCGCAATTGCCCCAATCTCCAACTTCCCCCTAAATGCACTCAGTGCCAGGGTACCCACCCAGCTTACTCTCCCCGTTGCCCTAACCGCCCCACTGCTGACGTTTCTAAACCAGAATTCACTGCCCCTGTTCGTACCATCGACCCCGTCACTCCCCCTCAATCATCTGTTTCCCCTTCACCCCCCTCCATCGAGGATATGATCCGTTTTACGGCCATATGCTTACAGAACCTTCTTCCCTTCGACCGCCCCCGGGTATTGGAAATTTTGCATTTTGCAGCCCGTACCACGTTCGGCCTAAATATGCAGGCCACTACCTCTGGCCAGAAAATTCATTTTCACTTCCAGCCAATGTCCAATATTTAAACCATTATGGCTAGTATGGGAAATAAAGTACCTTCCGTTGGCGCGCTTTACCATAATATCTGCTCCCTGAAAACAAATCGCCCCTTTCTTGATCTTCAAATTCAAATTTACAATCCCGCAATCTTCATACTCAACGAAACTTTTCTGACCAGTAATCAGAAACCTGTCTTTCCCCAATATACCCTTTACCGTGCTGATCGGCCCAACGCCGCTCGGGGAGGAGTAGCCATTGGAGTCCATAAGTTTTTCCCATCCCGTCTTCTTCAACCAAAACGTTTTGTTCATACTCATGAAATATTAACAGTCATGGTTTACTTTCCCTCTACCCCTGTCATTGTCGCCACAGCATATAGTTCCCCACGTTCCCGCCCACCCTTTGAATACCTTGAATTTCTGGACAACACATTTCAACACTATATGTTCGCTGGCGATATTAACATCAATTGTTTCAATTCAGCTGAGGAGGATTTACTTGAAACCTTCACCACTTCCATGCACGGCAAACGAATAGCTATTCCCCCCATACCATGGTAAGATTTCAGAGCACACCGGAGATAGTCTTCGCTTCCTCCACCATAGCCCAGAACTGTTCTATAGATTTAGATGGCCCTGCCGGTAAAGACCATGATCCTTTCTATATTAAGCTTCCCGCCCTCACTCTCCCCCGTTCCCTCTCCGCCCCACCTCCATCATTTATGAGACCAAATTTTCCAAAGACAAATTGGGAAGCTTATCGTTCATACATTGAAGAATCACTTTCACAGGCTGCAGTCCCACAGAATACCGAACAACTGTTCGATTTAATCACACTCCTGGAAACCACCATAGCCTCCGCTGACCGACTGCATGTCCCCAAGACCAAAATTACCCCGAGCAAGCCACCTATTCCGGCCAAAGCAATCCAACTTCTGAAACTATCCCGTAGCTATTATAGGGCCTACCTCAGGACTTTTGACCCAGACCTACTGACAAGACACCGACAATACCAAAGACATGCCCGGTCCTATATTAAAGTCATAAAGAAAAAGAAGTGGATTGACTCTTGCTCCCGCCTAGCACAGGAAACTCAAGCTCGCCCCTTCTGGAAAACGTTCAAACAACTTACTGGACAAAAAACCCAGGAAAGCCAGTACCCTATCCGAGGGCACAACGGTCATTTATTCTCCGACAAAGACAAAGCTGACACCTTTGCCCACTACTTTACTGACATCTACAGTGACGCACCCCATAACCGACATGATTACTCAAACCATGCGACCGTTTGCGAGCAAACTGACCCCCATCTCCCCCTCCTGACACCCAGTTTTGACCACATACCGACCTTAGACCCCGAATCACCACTAAACCAACCCATTACGATCGACGACATTTCATTCCAGCTAGGCAAACGACGCAATACTGCTCCCGGGACAGACGGGGTGGTTTACCAACACATAAAACAAGCTCCTCTCATCTTCCTACATTTTCTAGCCATAGCTTACACACTAATTCTACATACCGGTAACTTCCCTTCCCATTGGAAGACAGCCAAAATTATCTTGTTTCTTAAAACAGGTAAACCTCCATCTCTTCTTCCCTCCTACCGGCCAATCAGCTTGCTATCCGTTTTTACTAAATTGTTTGAAGCCATCTTAGCCCGTCGACTTTACACATTCCTCAATTCCATTAACGTTTTCCCCCCCACTCAAGCAGGTTTTCGCCTTCAATTTTCCACACAAACTCAACTCTTTCGATTAGTCAGCCTTATCACTCCCCATATCAACTCCGGCTATCCTGCGGCCCTCCTCCTACTAGATCTTGAAAAAGCCTTCGATCTAGTATGGCACCGTGGTCTCATTTTTAAACTAATGTCCCTCCACCTCCCACGCTCCATAGTTCGCCTTCTCAGTAACTTTTTACTGGACAGGCGAGCCTTCATACAAATTAGATCAGCGTCCTCCTCCACCTTCACTCTCTTTTCAGGAGTACCTCAAGGCTCCCCGATTTCCCCGCTCCTCTATTTAATCTACGTCCATGACATGCCCCAACCCAACCAGTTCTCTCAGCTCTTTCAATTTGCGGATGATACAGCTCTGCTATCATTCGCAAATAATCTCACAACCCTCAGCAACCGTCTCCAGGCCTACCTAAATACACTGGTTGCCTGGTTCTCTAAATGGCACCTCACTATTAATACCACCAAAACCCAGTTAGTTCTATTTGGCCTCAAGTCTACCATCAGCCACTACCGACCATTCCGCCTCAACATCTTCGACGAAGCCATTACTCCCTCCCGCCAGGCAGTGTATTTGGGAGTCACACTTGATCACCAGCTCTCCTGGAGACCTCACATCAAACAGCAAGCCCACAGAGCGCGCCAACGTTTGGCGCTAATCCGTCGACTGAAAGGGGTTTCCTGGGGTCTTAGCCCACTTCAGCTCATCCATACCTACAAGGTCTTCATCCGCCCATTGCTTACTTATTGCTCATTGGCCTGGATAGGGGCTAGCGTACCCCAATACCAAATTTTAAATTCCATTGAACACTTCGTTTTGAAGATTGCATTTGGCCTTCCTCTTGACACGGACAGCAATCTGTTAAATTACCCCAGGACTCTCCCCTCACTCTACCGTCACCTTCACAAACTCCGCCTACGTTCCCTGCAGTCACTAGTTGACTCACGACTTCCACTTACCTATGACCTTCTCATGACGCCAATTACCCGGAGGCAACGTCGCCTATCCAAACCACTTCCCCAAGCCTTGGCACTATCCCTACTCCATCATAATATTCTCCCTGACCTCTCACACATCATTCCTCCTGACACATATCCCCCATAAATGTTAACCCAATAAGCATCCAGTTTGCACAAACCGTTTGTCTTCACATAGATTTTCGGACATTTTCTCATTGTTTTTTATCCATTCCACTCAGCCACTTACCACCTGGCATCGGGCCACCTTAAAACATCAAGAAAGAAGACAACTTACTCTACGAACAGACGAGCTGAACGCATCTCACCGACGTTTCACACATCATCTAACTATCACCTGTAATTCTATTAAATTTTGATACTACATTTATATATTTTTAAGTAATATTTACATCAAGAACAGCCAGATATTGAACAATTGTATATTTTTATATATATTTTTGTACATTTTTTTTAAAGCACAATAAAAAGGGTTCTCCACGGCCGAAGATCACCGTAGTTGTGATGGCGGCCAGTCCTCCTGGGAGGGCATTTTGCCCTCCTTCGGAGGGCAAAACAACCCATCTTATGTATGTATGTATGTATGTATGTATGTATGTATAAGAATATTTTCAGTTGACTACTACCTGTCA
Organism: Meconema thalassinum; assembly: GCA_946902985.2. NCBI lineage: Eukaryota > Metazoa > Arthropoda > Insecta > Orthoptera > Tettigoniidae > Meconema > Meconema thalassinum. Next base: position 3,313,109 of record OX336400.1, read on the forward strand.
CAGTGTTTACATTGTGAAAGACCGTTGAAGCAACCAGTCTTTAGCTTTGTCATAAGCAGTGAGCAGCTGTTACCCTTAACCAGGGGTACATTAGAGGACCCTTATCAAGAATATCATCAGTTGACTACCACCATTCACAGTGACCACATCGTGAAAGACTGTCAAAACAACTATTGTACAGCCTTGTACTACTCAGTAAGTAGCTGTTGGTCTTGACTATTGTATATTAGAGAACCCTTAGCAAGTATATAATCAGTTGACAACTACTCGTTACAGTGTTCACATCGTGAAAGACCGTCTCACTGTCCAGTATACAGCCTTGTCATACGCTGTAAAGAGCTGTTGGTCTAGACTAGGGGTATATTAGAGGACCCTTCACAAGAATATCACCAGTTGACTACTACCTCTCACGGTGTTCACATCGTGAAAGACCGTCTCACTGACCAATCTCTAGCCTTATGATACGCAATAAGCAGCTGTTTGCAGAAATCAACATTCATAATGGAAGAAGCCATTCCTAGCTATATGTGTAAAGAGTGTGGAAAGACTTTTCTTCGAGACTATCATAGGAAGCGACATGAAGTATCGTGTGGTGAATTTCATGAGTGCAAGACCTGTGGTAGTACATTCAACAATGTCTACAATGGACGTCGTCATGAAGAATGTTGTAATGTTGTGTCGGCAGCTAAAAGACAAAAGGCGGAGCCTACAAAACATTACCTACTGTCATTGGTCCCTGACAAAAATGGACTTATTGAATATGAGACATCTTTTAAAGGTCGACTTAAATCCTATTTCATTCGTTGCGATACGTGCAAGGATTTAAATTCATACCTTAAAGAGTCCAAACAGCAAATAATACAAGCTATGCAGAAAGAACTAGCAATGCACAAGTCGATAAAAGTTAATCTTGTGGCTGAATGTAGATTCATTCATACATCTACCAATGAAATTACAGATCGTGCTTTTAAAAAAACGAAATCAGCCCCTATTTTTGGAAACGGACTTAAGTAGTTTCTTGGAAACACAATTTACAAAGTTAACAACGGAAATGGAGGAATCTGAGCTAAAAGGCAGTAATTGGGCTTTGTTAGCAGTGGAAGGAGTACGATTGAAAATAAATAAGTACAATCCTTTGCGTGGTAGCACATATATTCCATTACCAGCAGCTATAAAAGCAAGAAAAGCCTGCATTAATCCTCAAAACTTAAAGGATGAAAAGTGTTTTATGTATGCCATTTTAGCAAAACTGGTTAAAACGAAAGCTGAACGCGTTAGTAAATACAAGGCTCTGGAAAACAAGTATGATTTTTCAGTTATATCGTTTCCTACGTCATTAGCTGACATTCCCAAATTTGAGAAAGCCAACGACATATCCATAAATGTATTTGGACTGGAAAAAGACAATAAATTGTTTCCTCTAAAGGTTGTGGATCAAGAGCTGCAAGACCATCGTGACCTCCTTCTGCTAAGTTCATCATCCGGCCAGAACCACTACGTCTTTATCAAAGATTTTGATAAACTAGTAGGATATCAGATTACTCACCATGGGCATAAGATATATACGTGTAAACGATGTTTTACTCACTTCGATAATCGATATGGTCAACAAGGAATGGAAAAATTGAAAGAACATAGAGCTTTGTGTGTCCAGCATGACATTGCTAGGGTTGAAATGCCTATTAAAAACCCCATTGTCAAATTCTTAAATGTTGAAAAAATGCTGAGAATACCTTACGTTATCTATGCAGATTTTGAAAGTATACTCTTACCATATCAAACATGTTTACCCAATCCTGAAGCAAGTTATACAGTGCCATACCAGAGTCATGTTCCTATGAGCTTTGGTATATACGTTAAACCCTCACCTGCTGTGGAACACATAAAGACAAACCTTCCAAGCCAACCTGTTATTTATCGTGGACCTGACGCTGCAGGAAAGTTTATGGACTGTTTGATCTCAATAGCTAATGAAATTGATCGACTTTACAGCTTAAATGTTCCAAAGGCCTTAACTCAGGCTCAAGAAGCAGAGTTCCAATGTTCTGAAACCTGTTATTTGTGTCAAAAACCATTTACCCAACAGGACTGGAAAGTTCGAGACCACTGCCATATTACAGGGGAATACCGTGGAAGTGCTCACAATAACTGTAATTTGAGGTGTAAAACACGAAACCCCGTTCCTGTGTTTCTACATAATATGAGTGGCTACGACGCAAATTTCATTGTAAAGCAATTGGGATGTACTACTGAGAGAGTGGATGTTATCGCTAACTCCAAAGAAAAGTACATTTCCTTTACCAAATATGTAGGAAATGTTAAGCTTAGATTTGTGGATACGTTTCGGTTAATGCCGAGTAGTTTGGAAAACTTAGTTTCCAACTTAACATCATACCCTGAAACAGACAAGTACTTTGGAAATGAAAATGCAATGCTCATGACTCGTAAAGGGGCATTTTGTTATGACTACATTGACTCATGGGAAAAGTTAAGTGAAACGTGTTTACCTCCAAAAGAGGCATTCTTTAACAAATTACGTCAAGAAGATGTTAGTCAAGAAGACTATGAACATGCCAAAAGTGTCTGGAATCAGTTCAACATTAAAACTCTAGGGGAATATAGTGACCTCTACCTAACTTCAGATGTACTCCTTCTTGCAGACAGCTTTGAAACGTTTAGAAACAAAACACTAGAAACACACCGAGTGGATGCTGCACACTTTTTTACTTCGCCTGGTTTAAGTTTCGAGGCAATGCTCCTTTACACAGGCATTGAACTGGAATTGCTACAGGATTACGATCAGATTCTTTTAATCGAGTCTGGAATACGTGGAGGCATATGCCAGGTGTCTCATCGGTATGCTGAAGCTAACAATAAATACATGGAAACCTATGATTCTGAGAAACCATCGCAGTTTATTACCTATGATGATGCCAACAACCAATACGGGTGGGCTATGTGCCACTCCCTTCCTTATGGTGGATTTCAGTGGGTTTCTCCAGATACTGTTGATCTAGAAAAACTAAAGAAAGACGATCCTGTGGGATACATTCTAGACGTTGATGTTGATTACCCATCTGACCTTCATGATCTACACAACGATTTACCTTTCCTACCAGAGTGTACACAACCTAAGGGTTCGTCTCTGAAAAAACTAATTCCTCATCTTGGAAATCGAAGGCGATGTGTTGCTCACTACATGGCATTAAAACAGGCTTTAGATCATGGAATAAAATTGATAAAAATTCATCGTGTGTTAAAGTTTAAACAAAGACCTTGGTTAAAGGCATACGTTGATTTTAATAACAACCTTCGAAAACAAGCCAAAAATGATTTTGAGAAAAATCTGTACAAATTATTCAACAATGCCATTTTTGGGAAAACAATGGAAAATATCCGTAACAGAATAGACATACGTCTTGTGACTGACAGCAAAAAGGCAGAAAAGCTAATAGCAAAGCCTACATTTATTGACAGAACTATTTATGGTCCTAACCTAGCTGCTTTCCACATGGCTAAACGTAACATTGTATTCAATAAGCCTATATATATTGGAATGTGTATACTGGATATTTCAAAAACTCTAATGTATTCCCACCACTATGATGTCCTGCTACCCTATTATGGAATGAACAATCTTAAACTCATGTATATGGATACCGACTCGTTCATTTATTTGGTTAACACCCCAGATGTATATCAAGACAAGTTGGATTTCCTAGAACACCTGGACACATCAGATTATCCTACTAATCACATATGTTACTCTACATCAAACAAGAAAACGTTGGGGAAATTTAAAGACGAGGCTTGTGGACAAATTATAAAAGCATTTGTTGGACTTAGAGCTAAAATGTACGCTTTAGACATAAATGGTAAAGAAATCAAAAAGATTAAAGGTATTAACAGTGGTGTTGTCAAAAATTGTATAAGCTTTCAAGATTATAAGGATTGTGTCATGAAAAACAATGTAAAAAGAATACCCATGAACATTATCGCTTCTAAACAACATGACATATCATCTATAAGACTAAACAAAATTGCTTTGTGTCCTGGTGATGATAAAAGAGTGATTGATGCTGATGGTATAGGTACACATGCCTATGGTCATTACTCAATCATTAACCATGCTTAAAGAGTTAAGTTATGAATATCTAAATCTTCTGCCTGCAACTAGCAAATACATAAAACAAAACAATTTAGGAAATAAAACAATAGCACTACAAAAGTAAAAAAACAAAAATAAAAAATGGCATTCATAATCAAAAATAAATAAAATAGAAAACAAAATAAAAACAAGTGTATAATTTATAACAATAAGGAATATATATAAAAATGTATTATGTGTAAATAGTGTACATTTATTTAAAATAAAAAAAATATTGTACCGTATGGAAACTGCTTGTACATTTTTTATTACTACCCACCTCTCTCCACTCCTAATGCAAAATGAACATGTAAAACACAAATTGGAAAATCCATGTTTCCATATTGACAAAATAAAAAAAACATTAAACTGAAATTTAAAAAACTGTAAATGGGGAATTTGGTAAATTGACAAATGTGTAAACAACAAATTGGAAAATCCATGTTTCTATATCATGAAATTGAAAAACGTTAAACTGACATTTTAAGAACTGTAATTGGGAAATTGCGAAATTGATAAATGTGTAAACAACATAATGCAAAATCCATGTTTCCATGTTATGAAATTGAAAAACTTAAAACTAACATTAAAAAAACTGAAAATGGAAAATTGGAAAATTGTCATATGTGTAATCAACAAAATGAAAAAAAAACGGTTGGGGGTAGTTATCATATTGTACAGTAACCTATAAAACTAGCATAAGGATAGTTGCTTGTACCCTTATATACTATGTGTATGTGAATTAGCCTTTGAATTAGCTTAAGTTAGGTTTGGCAAAGTTAGGTTTGGTGAGGTTAGGTATGTGACCTTGTAGTTTACTCTTTTCGGAAAATGTAAAAAGTAAAATCTAAAATCAAAAATTCTTAAATGTAAAATCTAAAAAAAACTAACATTTAAAATACAAAAAATCAAAAATGTAAAATCTAAAAAATGTAAAATGGAAAAAATTAAAAATCTAAAATGTTAAAATATAAAATCTAAAATCTTTAAATGAGGTTTCTGTGGGTTAGGTTAGGTTAGGTTATAACTAAGTTTATTATTTGTGCTCTCACATTTGCTCTTACATTTTTGCTCTCACTTTGAAGTTAGGTTAGGTTATAACTAAGTTTATTATTTGTGCTCTCACATTTGCTCTTACATTTTTGCTCTCACTTTGAAGTTAGGTTATGTTAGGTTAGGTTAGGTTAGGTTATAACTAAGTTTATTATTTGTGCTCTCTTATTTGCTCTTACATTTTTGCTCTCACTTTAAAGTTTGGTTATGTTAGGTTTGGTTATGTTAGGTTAGGTTAGGTTATAACTAAGTTTATTATTTGTGCTCTCTTATTTGCTCTTACATTTTTGCTCTCACTTTAAAGTTTGGTTATGTTAGGTTAGGTTAGGTTAGGTTAGGTGTGGTTATAACTAAGTTTATTATTTGTGCTCTCTTATTTGCTCTTACATTTTTGCTCTCACTTTGAAGTTTGGTTATGTTAGGTGTGGTTAGGTTATAACTAAGTTTATTATTTGTGCTCTTACATTTGCTCTCACTTTTTTCTCACACTTTTTGCTAATTTTTTTCGCTTGCAATTTTAAATTAGGTAGGTTACGTTAGGTTAGGTTAGGATAGGTTAGGTGAGGTTAGGTTAGGTGAAGTTAGGTTAGGTTATAACTTAGTTTATTATGTGTGCTTTCACATTTGCTCTCATATTTGCTTTGACTTTGAAGTTAGGTTAGGATAGGTTAGGTTAGGTTAGGTGAAGTTGTGTTAGGCCGAATGGTTGAGGTATGAATCAAAAGCCAGCTCCTGTCAGTTTTGCCTCACAAGGCTGAGTGTACCCCGTTCCACTCCTGAGACCAGAAATTAAATTTCTTGGCAGAGCCGGGATTCGAACCTCAGGAATGACCGACAAGAATGCTAGCCACTACACCAAGAAGTGGATAATATAAGGCTGGTCTTGATTATACATGATCAATTAATAATTACCTAATAATAATAATAATAATAATAATACATATTCCATTTGGCAACTACACAGCCGACCTCTCCCTGTGACGTCATTGACGGTCTCAGGGCGTGGCGGCCATATTGCCCATTAGCCCCTGGCCTTGCTATGTCTGACCCCTCCATGACAATAACATAGGGCTGGTTGCGCGCGGCGGCCATCTTGCCCATTAGCCCCTGTCCCAGCTTCGGCCTATTTTACCTACTGGTAATTATCAGCAGTTTTCCACGAAGATGGCCTTGGTTGATTCCCGGCTCTGTCAATTTATTCCTAGTATCAGTCTCTAGAGGAAGAGTGGTGGGTTCGCATCCGACTCTCGGTCATGGTAGAAGTGGTTTCCCTAATTAAACTCAGATGGAAGCTGCTTCCTCCCCTATCTTAGTCCCTAATTACGAGCATTCGCACTAGTACGGACACTACCATAACACAGGTTAACAGATAGATTCCCCCCCCCCCCCCCCGCAAATACACACACAGACTGATGAAGTCGCAAGCCCTAAATGATGCCACAATAAATCACTGAGGTCCGGTTTGTTTAAGGGTTATTCACCACTGTTCTATCCCTGCCCGTTTCTTGCTTCCAAGATAACACACAAACTGCTCCATCCTGAACAAAAAATGTTACGTTAGTACTCAAGAAACGCTCTAATTATTATCGGGATGACCAACCTAAGAATTTGATAATTATCGCTAATGTTTAGTGAAGTATTGTTTTAATACATAAATTTTGAAACAGAAAAGTACACATGTTCCCCAAAAATCCCGCCTGTTTACAGGTCAAATCTTGATGCACCCTGTTCTATTTTTCCAGTGAACGGAGATGGTATCTGCCAGAATGGACCCAAACTGATGTCGTGCATTTTGAAACACAAAGAAGATGTAAGTACTCAATGATAGTTTCATGTTTGTTGCTGTTTCAGTAAGCGGCGTTAGGTTTGGAACAAATTTCACAATTCACAACCAGAAAGAAATCTCTACACAGTAGTCTATAAAACAAAGTCCCCGATTCTTGGATGTCACGGGTAATCTCGAGAACCACTGGATGGATTTTGATGCGGTTTCCCCCGTTCTGTAAAGGATTCCTCGAGGACGGTTTCTGTAGAAAAACATTCATTTATGACCAAAGGAAGTCGAGCAGTAACGATTTCAGTGAATCGAGTCGAAGGAAACCATCCCGTCCGTGAGTCTCTTAAGCTTACGCTGGGTAAACCGTTAAAATATCTACTTTATATACTATGAGTGTAAGAATTGGTCAGCATGAAAAGTTCTACAAGAAAGTCCGCTATAGAATATCTATATCTTTAATACATCACCCACTATAACTGATTTTACGTTTTCCTTTCTTCTAACAATCTCCAGTGAAACATTACATTACTAGCTTCCGAGCGAGTTTACGAGCTAGCCTATCACCCCAGCTTCGGTAGCATCAAACTGTCGAGTCGTGTCGAGTTAAAACTTCAGAGAAGAGTATATGTGTTTGTAGTTTCGCTGTTCACCTCGGCTTTTCTGAATTGCATCTGGGACCTGCCGTCCGTGTGCCTTTTAAGCTTACGCTGGGTGAACCGTTAACGGTACCGGGCGAAGCCAGGGCGGGTTGCTAGTTTATTGTATTGGAGTTATCAATACTTTCATATAAGTAGCAGATCGCATATTTACTCCAAATAAATATACTATTATTATACCCATATGTTCACCATATCGTTGGGAACAATTCACCATTTCATCGGCATTTGTTGCAAGATGGAGTGGACTTCTCTATACTGGTAGGTTGAGGAAAGAACGAACTATGGAGCAGGCCTCTAAAATAACTACTTTCTGCATACTGGTATGCAGATTATGGCCGAGCCCCAGTTTATCGAGGTTGGCCTTCAGCGTCTTCGGTATGATCCCAGTGGAAGAGATTATGATAGGCAATACAGTGACAAATTCCTGTCGCCACATCTTTCCGATCTCTTCAGCCAAGGGCATGTACAGTATTTGGTCACTTTCTCAGCATAACTGTGCTGGATATTATGTGAGTTATGAACTGCGATGTCTGTTAGAAGAGTTTTCCTCTGCACTTTATCAATAAGAATAATGTCTGGTCTGTTTGCTGATATTTGTGATCACTGACGTGCCCCAGAGTTAGGGACTGCGATGTCTATTAGAAGAGTTTTCTTCTAGACTTTATCAATAAGAATAATGTCTGGCCTGTTTACTGATATTTGTGATCACTGACGTGTCCCAGAGTAGCTTGTGTGTATGATTCTCCAGAACAGCATCAGGAATGTATTGATAGTAAGGCAGCACATTATTACTTACGGAGTGCTTCTTTGCCAAGTTCTGGTGGATTATCTTGGCTACTTGGTCATGCCTCTTCAAGTAGTACGTAGATGAAATTGTTATACAGCATCGTGTGATAAGGTGGATGGTCTCCGATTCGCGATGGCATCTCCTATATTTGTCATCTGTCATGTCTGCCTTAATGATGTATTATAGGTAGTTCTTTGTTGCCACTACTTGATCTTGTATCGCGATCATGAACTCCTCAGTCTCAGGAAATAGATCCGCATGGCTCAGCCAGCTGTTCGACACATGTATGTCGACATACTCTTGACTGAGATCATACGGATGACGGCCGTGCAGTGCTTTCTGAGTCCACTGTTGAAGCTCGTTGGTTATGTGCTCTTCTGGCACATCCCTGGCATGGAGATGGTCCAATGGCGTGTACTTGCCATCCACCGAAATAACAGCCTGATGCAGGGGAGAGTTCGTCTTGCTAAAAAAGTAGGCCTGTAGATTCTTCACCTGCTTGGCATGTAGGTGTATAATAACAGTAGCGCAACATTTAAAGTAATTCATAGTAAAGGCCCATTTTGAGAGCCTTGTTGCCATGGTAATCAAATAGATCCACAGTAGATAGCTTGCGCACTTGAAATAACACTTTCGAAGAACTTTGAATTGATAACCTTTTAAGGGACTTATTGTTGACACTAAAATTCATGTTGATAGCACTGAATTTTAACATATCAAATGACACTCTCCGACGCTACCAGAAACAGAATCGTAATTTTCTATAACCATTAATAACTTTAAGGACCTCTAGTCTAACACCACGAGTTCGTACTATCTCGCGAATGAATGATTTGAAGTGACACTTGTCTGAAGTTTATATTATTGGCTATTGGAGTGTCCTGGAATAAACATAAATCGTGAACATATTCTGGTAGTTTCCGGTTAACTACTTGTTCCGTTTCCACGAGGCGTTGTTATTGATATACTCTATGTGATTGGCTGACTGCTGTGGGATGCTCCTCCTGCTGCGGTAGTGAGGGGAGGCAAACGTGAAGTGGGTCGAGTTCTAGGAATTCAGTCCTAGTAGACACCGATTGCTGCAGAAATCGAAATTTATAAACGTCCACAAATATTTAACAGCAAAATGGAGACATTGTAATTGGCTAAGATTTAGAAACCAGTGTACTCATTTGATATTTTCTCTATGTTTCAGATGTTCATACCTCTTCCAGGATTGAAGTACGAATAGTGGCAACAGATATCAATATTTCTGCCACATCGAGGAAAATTCGCTGCTATCATGTTGGAAAATATTGACCATCACATACCGAAACGCCATTTTCTTGTTGTATTAATACTCAGTCATTTCAAGCACGAATTACTCAACTATCTTCTGACAAAATCATTCCAGGCTCCAAGAACGTTATGATTAACCCCCTGACTGTGATATGTTCCTACTAAACTGCAGAATAAAGAGAAGAGATCCTATATTTCGAATGATGTTTCTCCTGTATTGAACGGCCCAGGGTAGCTTATGTGACAAGGCCAATATGTTGCTGTGTTTGTTATACTAGTGGTTTGCCCTTGTAAGACGAGGTAGAATGGCTCAATGTACTCAAGCAATAATAATAATCTGTGGCTTTTCAATCCGATTTTGTCTGTTTTCAAAAAATTCAACTATGGCCAAATGAGGTTTTTAACCCGCCGTGTCTGGAGGGTGTAGCTCAGTCGGTTCTGTGATTTTGAGACTTTTGCACCATGACTTGGTCCTATTAATTTTGGTCACGGTTAACATAGAAGTGCACTTCCTTTTGTAGCGGCTAGCATTCTTGGCTGGCACCCCGGAGGTCCAGGTTCGATTCCTAGAATCGAGGCTGGGTTAACGCCACTAGAGTAGGTCAACTGACACGCGACCCGAAGATGAATACAAAGTACTGTGACGTCAGAGCATCAGGAAGCCAATTTGAATCCAGTGACGTCAGGAGAGGCGCGCGTGGTTGGGGTGGACCAACCGCATTGCAGGAACATTTGCGGGAAGATGACCCATGATTGGCTCCCGGTCACGATATCGAGTCTCACTTGGAGGGAGATATGGAAAGTACACTCAGCCTCGTGAGGCAACACTAAGAAAGAGGTGGGGGTTTGATCCCACCTCAGCCACCCTGGAAATGGTGTTCCGTGGTTTCTCACTTGTAATCCAGACAAATGCCGGTCTGATTCCCCGTTAAAGGCCTCTTTCCCAATCCTCACCTGAATTACAAATATGCACACTACTACAGACACCACAATAACACTGACTATTAGACAAGTACACGGGGTTAATGGTCACGAATACCAAGCCACTCAAATGAAGCAACAACAACAACGGTCAGCATGCGCCAGGATGTTCATTTCAACTCTCTCGGTAACCGAGAAAGTAACATGGTGTTGGCTTTTATTCAATAAAAGGGGCACATGTCCTCGCTGTTCCGCTCCTTAAAACATTACGCTGTTCCATCCCTTGAAACAACAATATATATTAGATTACTACACTCCCCGTTTTCCAAGATGATAACGGCCGTGTACTAAGGACTGCACGCATGGTTCGATGAACACACAGACAACTGGCCCACCAAACTACCAGATTTTAATCTTATAGAAACCGTGTTGTACTCTCTGGAACATGGGGTGAGACCTCTAAATTAACATCCCCCCAATTTAGTAGCTGTCCCGTGGCGTAGCCGTGCTCAATAAACCGTGCACCATGGCCAAGAGGGCAGCTACATCGATTCCGAAGATTGCAGGTTCAAAGCCGGTTGCTGACAACGGCTATCTTAAGTGTGGTTTCCCCCTGATATATACCACACCCAGTCCACGCAAATGCTGCGTTAGTACCTTATTTGAAGTACCGGGGCACCTACTCCATCCCTGTCCCTAATACAGTACCCACACTACTACAGTCATGACAGGAATATAGGTTATCAGACGGGGCTGGTGGCCAAGATGTCCCAAGTCATACGCGACCTAGATACGTCATATCTTCAGACAAATTTAGCCTATTTTCATTTATGAAAAAATAGGCATATGAGATCACCTTTTGCCCGTGTGTGTGTGTGTGTCCGTGTGTGCAACCCCCCCCCCCCCTAAAAACTTCTAAACGGATGGAGCGATATCAATGAAACTTGGTAAAGTTATAGTACTATTTTGACCAATCCCGACCATGCCCTTCAAATTTTATTACGTCTCACCAATCCAACATGGCGGCTGTGCGAAATATTTCACCGGCGTTCTATATCTCCGAAACTATTACTCATATCATCGTGAAATTTTGTACGGTGTTAAAGGGCACTACTACACGTTCACCTGTGTCACTTTTAGAAACCTGTTAACTACAAAACGAACATGGCGGCCAAGCCAAGTTGAAACATTTAAATAGACTTTTCTCACGATGTTGACTATCCGAATGCTTATATAAATTTTAATCCACTGGCATCTAATTCATTTAAATTATTTTCATAACGACAAGATGACGGCTGAGTGAAATTTTAAAATCTCGTTTTTATTTCTCGTGCCGTAATCATGCGATTGAAGTTTGAACAAAACACCTACATAATAATCTTCATGTAATAGTACATACCTAGAAGGCTTATATATAAGAAATCCAACATGGTGATCACCCGAAATATTTAGACGGTGCTCGACATCTACGAATCTATGACAGCAATCAAACTGAAAATGTGTATGTTGATAGAGGCAATTAACATAAGTAGAATATATGAAAAGGGGCTGTATAGTTCTTCACGGAACTACTTGTTAACTTCCTTTCTCATCGAGGTAGTGTTACACAGTAGGCTATTAGAACGATGTCTCTAACGGGTGACTGTTTTCTTTTTACCCAGTGAGCTTACCTTTGAATTACCTTGTTTTTCAATGACATTACTCTTGAATCATCCTGTACTTCCTCTTCCCGAGTAAAATAAGGTATTGTGATGGAAAGTTAAGCCTCCGTGGCTTAGGCGGCAGCACGCCGGCCTCTCACCGCTGGGTCCGTGGTTCAAATCCCGGTCACTCCATGTGAGATCTGTGCTGGACAAAACGGAGGCAGACAGGTTTTTCTCCGGGTACTCCGGTTTTCCCTGTCAAAATTTCATTCCAGCAACACTCTCCACTATCATTTCATTTCATCTGTCATTCATTTAATCATTGTCCCAGAGGAGTGCATCAGGCCTCGGCAGCCGGCACAGTTCATATCCTCGCCGCTAGACGGGGGCTTCATTCATTCCATTCCTGACCCGGTCGGAGACTGGAAGCAGGCTGTGGATTTTCATTGTGATGGAAAGTTCCTTGTCTGTGAGTGGAGCTAACAGTATCTTGTTAGGGTCAGCCTCTTATCTCCCGGCTCATTGACTTACATTCCGCTGGGGCTGGACGAAGTTCAGAGTCTCGAACTCACGTAGACCAGTGTGTTTGTGACCAGCTGATCGTCAACCAAGGTAAGAGTCGTTTATTCTTGTGAACCAGTGGCTTCAATAATTCAGGACAGACCATTATTAATAACTTTTGTTGTTGCTGATTGATGGATTGATTGATTGATTGATTTAGGGGCTTTGTGACAGCGTGGGCATGTAGCCCCGTGTACTTGGGTGCGTGTGGAATTTGTCAGATAGCCCGTGGTATTGTGATGGCTGCATCAGTGTGTGCATTTATAATCCCTGACCTTATGTTAGGAACCACTCCGGCATTTGCCTTGAGTAGAAGTGGGAAACCATGGAAAACCACTTCCAAGATGACTGAGGTAGGAATCGAAACCTCTTCTTCTGAGTTTTGCCTAGGGAGGCTGAGTGTACCCCATTCCAGCACTCATATCAGAATATTAACATTTCTTGAAAGAGCCGTGCATGGAACACGGACATCTTTGGCGACAGTCTTAATAGTAATACTACTACTACTACTACTAATAATAATATCTGCAGTGGAGCCTCCGTGACTTATAGGCGGCAGCACGCCGGCCTCTCACCGCTGGGTCCGTGGTTCAAATACCGGTCACTCCATGTGAGATCCATGCTGGACAAAGCGGAGGCAGACAGGGTTTCCCTGTCAACATATCATTCCAGCAACACTCTCCACTATCATTTCATTTCATCTGTCATTCATTTAATCATTAACCCAGGGGAGTGCGACAGGCATTCTGGTCTGAGGGCTGCCTCGTGAGGCAAAACTGAGAAGAAGAAGAGGGTTTGATTCCCACCACAATTATCCTGGAAGTGGTTTATTGTGAATGTAAGATATTGTCCTGAATAAAACCTTACAATTATGATTCAGGAGATCTTGCAAGGGTCACATCTGTGAATTATTTTCGTTGCTTAGCCTGATTAAGCACACGTTTCTCAATAAATCAACGTTTCTTTCAAAACAATCAGACTGTAACTTTATATATATCAACAAGACAAAACTAATCACAACAGGTTTACCATCAAACATTATGATAGACAATAAGATAATCACAGAGGTGAATAGTTTCTGTTTGTTGGGATCAACCATTAGTAGTAGTGGCTCAAGCAGTCAACAGATTCGCCGAAGACTTGCCCTAGGAAGAGCAGCGTTTAAAGGTCTGGATAAGATCTTCAAGTATTCCGATGTTTCTTTGCCTACTAAAATTAGAATGGTTAAGGCACTGGACCTTCCCATAGCTAGGCTACATGTGGTTGCGAAAGCTGGACCATAAGGAAGTATATTGATGCTTTTGAACTCTGGTGTTGGAGAAGGATACTGCGTATTCCTTGGACAGCCAAGAAGACAAATTCAAAAAATCAAACCGGATCTGTCTCTTGAAGCATTAATAACACGATTACAGCTGTCATATTTTGGACACATCATGAGGCGTTCTGATTCGTTGGAAAAGACAATAATGCTTGGAAAGGTGGAAGGGTCTCGGAGGCGAGGGCGGCCAGGATTGAGATGGATCGACTCCATCAAATCCAACATGAACATGTCACTGAAGAATATGGCTGAAGACCGAATCATATGGAGACAGTGCATCCATGCAGTCGCTAGGAGTCGACGCCGACTTGATGGCACCTGATCATCATCATCATCATCAAAAAATCATCAATATAAAATTATTTGTTCCGGTGTGCACGTGGGAGGTCACCTCTAACGGCGAATTATCATTTGTGTAACTCTTAAATCAAAGTTATCATGAAGATGATTTGCTTCAGTTTTAGGAACGTGAATCTTGAAAAGTTGGTTGGTTGGTTCCTCAGTTTACGGGCTACGTGTACCTTGGGTGTGTGTAGAATCTCTCTGAAAACCGGTGTTAACTGTCATGGCTGTATTAGTGTGTGTTATCTGTAATTCATGTGAGGACTGCAGACGATCAATTTCAAGTAGTTCCTACTTTTGCTACCAAATGCTACCGTCGACGTTAACTAGCTGTGAACTTGGCTACTAGATGCCACCGCAACCGGCACCTGGCGATGAGGGTTGGAACGTAATACAGCGCTAATCAAATCTAACCTACACATTTGTTGTTTGAGTCTTCAATATTTTGACTGGTTTGATGCAGCCCTCCATGCCTCCCTGTCCTGAGCTAATCGTTCCATCTCTATATAGCTACCATACCCTACATCCGAGGCAAACTGTTTAACATATTCTAACCTTGGTCTACCCCTACAGTTCTTGTCCTCAACCCTTCCTTCCATAACTAAGCTTGCTATTCCTGGGTGTCTTAGTATGTGTCCTACCAACCTATCTCTTCTCCTCATTACCAGTCGCCAGAAACATCTCTCCTCTCCCACTCGTCTTAATACCTCTTCGCTTGTCACCCTATCTACCCATCTGATCTTCTTCATTCTCATGTATCACCACATTTCAAATGCTTCAATTCTCTTCTTTTCAGCTGTACCAATAGTCCAAGTTTCACTTCCATAGAGCGCCACGCTCCAGACAAAGGCTTTCAAAAATGACTTCCTAATACCTAAATCTATATTCGATGTCAACAGATTCCCTTCCTGTAGAAATGATTTCCTTGCCTGAGCCAACCTACTTTTTATATCCTCTTTGCTTCGTCCATCACTGGTAATTCTGCTTCCTAAGTAACAGAAGTCTCTTACTTCCTTCAGCTTTTCACCTGCCAATTTGATGTCCATAGAGGTTTCTGATTTATTTCGGCTGCATTCCAATATTTTTGTTTTATATTTATTAATTTTCATCATGAATTCTTTCCGTAAGACGGAGTCCATACCAGTCAAAAACTTATTCAAATCCTCAGGCTTGTCGGCCAAGATGACGATGTCATCGGCAAATCTCAGGGTTGAAATTATTTCTCCTTGAATTTAGCTTTACGCAATTGTAGTTAGTGGAAGGCTCTTGTACATGACAGAAATCTGTGACATGGGCCCATCAGCTTTACTTCCCCCCCGGAAGGAAGTCATACTGAGAGATTTTTAACGCTCTTAAAAAATCCGACGACTTCGGTCGGGTTTGAACCCGCGATTGTGGGCATAGACGCTCAGCATGCTACCAACTAAACCACCAAAACCGCTGGCTTTTATTTTAGATGAATGAATCGCATAGTCATTTAATTTAAATTTGTGACCTAATGAATGCTAATCTCCATGGTATTGTTCAGACCCCACCTCCACGAATATTTTGAAGATATTCTAATACTGTAGTTACTTGATCATTGAACTTCAAAGTAGTAATAAAGATTCAAAGAGAAATAATTTTAACTCGGAGATTTGCCGATGACATCGTCATCATGGCCGACAAGCCAGAGGATTTGAATGAGTTTTATCATTTTAAATCATCTTGTCGACTTCGTCGTCACGCTGGGGTCTGGCGTTACGTTACGGTGTCGGGACGAAATGTACCCAGATGCACTGAGGTGTGTGACTTCATAGTACCGCTTGGTGCATGTGCTCCCCGACAATCTCTACTTCGTTAGTATGGGTAAGACAAAAATCCCCGATTCTTGGATGTCACGGGTAATCTCGAGAACCACTGGATGGATTTTGATGCGGTTTTCACCATTCTGTAAAGGATATCTCGAGGAAAGATTCTGTAGAAAATAATTTATGTATGATCAAAGGAAGCCAAGCAGTAACGATTTCAGTGAAAAAAGTCGAAAACAAACTTGGCGTCCGTGCGCTTCTTAAGCTTACGCTGGGCAAACCGTTAAAAATATCAATATACTATGAGCGTAAGAATTGGTCAGCATGAAAAGTTCTACAAAAAAGTCCGCGAGAGCATATCTCTATCTTCAATACATCGCCCACTATAAGTGTTCTTATACTGTATGGAAGGGGCACGTCCCCGCGCACTCTGGTGAGCGTGCAGCTTCCCGTGCACTTGACCTTGCTTTGCCCTTGGTTTGCACTTGCCGCTTGCGAGTAATTTGAAACAAGATAAGCAAGATAAGTGTTATGCAGGTCATTTTCTAACTTACAAGAGTCTTTGGCTTCGAGCGAAGCGAGATGCCTCCAGCCTTTCTAGCATTTTTCAGCATTTGTAGCTTTTAAAATGATACAAAGTCTAATCTTTCAGACTGAGTGTCACTTTTTTAAAATGGTATGGATTCTGTCTTGAGGAAAGAATTCATGATGAGAATTAATAAATGTAAAACAAAAATATTGGAATGCAGCCGAAAGAAATCTGAAACACCCATGGACGTCGAATTGGCAGGTGGAAAGTAGGAGACTTCTGTCAATTAGGAAGCAAAATAACCAGTCATGGATGAAGCAAAGAGGATATAAAGAAAGATACGAGCCTTACAGTAGTCGCATATGATGTGTAACATCTGACATGTTATTCTACTCGTATACTGCACAGCTTGGACATTCTTAAAACGTTAATTTACGCTCCGTTTTCATACTGGTACTATGATGAATGTATAGATTGAATTGGAGATCTGTTACTGTCACACTTGTGGCGCAGCGGTCAAGATGTTAGTCTCTCACCGGGTTTGATTTCGAATTGAAATGCCAAGACATTAAGATTAAACTCATCCAGAAACTAATACTACCAATTCTAGACTACTGTGACATCGTTCTCGTTGACGCGACTCATGGGCAAACAATGAAACTTCAACACGCATTGAACTCTTGTCTTCGGTTCGCTTTCAATGTAAGATACGATGGCCATATAACCCCAAGCTACCGTGCTCTTTCATGGCTTAAACCTGATGAACGCCGTAAATTTCACTTGTTGACATCCATCTATCGATTTCTGCATGTCATCAACATTTAGTTACTTGTCCTCGTATCATAATCGAAGCACTCGATCTGGCTCTTACCTCGCCATTCCCATTAACCACTTATCCATGTTTAACCGCTCTTTTGCTGTAGCTGGGTCTCGACTATGGAATTCAACTCCTCCCGATATCAGAAATTCCACAACAATAAATAAATGTAAGGCCGCATGCCGAGATTACCTGTTGAATACTGCTGATTGCCCCGTGTGAATGGTGATGGATGATAGGACGTGTGACTGAGCTAGGATTATATCTAGGATATTATAGAAAGGTCTGTGACATTATTATTATTATTATTATTATTATTATTATTATTATTATTATTATTATTATTATTATTATTATTATTATTTGTATTGTTATAATTATTACTATCATTATTCATGTGCTTTTTTTTACAAATATTAGTATTAGCATAATTAATTTACTCCATATTTACCATCATAATAATTTTTTGTATTTTCGAAATTGTCATAAGCTATGTACTGGTACCATATTTCGTGGTTAAGTGTAAGAGAGGGCCATGAGCCCTAGCTTCGCCACTACCGAAGACATAAAATAAATAAATAAATAAATAAATGGCCTGAGGTTCGCATTCCATGTAAAAGGGAGGTATAGTGGATCATGATCGTGAGATTAATGGTCACCCAAAACCACAAGCTTCCTTCCTCCCTTTTACATGAATAATTCATAATAACAAAGTGACACAAACGTCGACTGTACTCTCAAATACTGTGTGCACACTCCTCAGTAACTACGAGGGCTATTCCAAAACTAAGGTCCGGTTAAAAAAACATCCAAAATCAAAATTGTTTCCAAAACAATTGTTTTATTGACATTCCTTACGTCTTTCTCTATTTTTCTACATAATTTCTATACTTATTTACAAATTTGTCACATCGTTCCACAAGCTTTTGAATGCCTAAGACGTAGAACTCGGCCGCCTGCGAAGCTAACCAGTCTTTAGCAGCTTCTTTCACGTCATCATCTGTGTCGAAGCGCTTGCCGCCAAGAAACTCCTTTAGGTAGCGGAACAGGTGGAACTCACTTGGCGCCAAATCCGGACTGTACGGTGGGTGGTCCATCTGTTCCCATCCAAATTTCTTGATTAGAGTTTGCGTGTCATTTGCAGTATGGGGTCTGGCATTGTCATGCAACAACAACACTCCAGACAACAAAAGACCACGTCGCTTATTCTGATTGCACGTCGAAGTTTAGTCAGGGTAGCGCAGTAGGAGGCTTTATTGATCGTTGTCGCTGAAATAGTGAATCGTCGATCTTCACGAATTTTGTCGTAAACTGCATGAACCAACTCGCCTGAAATCACTGATGGTCTGCCAGAGCGGGGTTCATCGTGCACATTTTCCTGTCCTTCATTAAAGGCTCGCACCCACTTGCGCACTTTACTGTCACTCATAATGTTACGACCCTACACTTCAGTAATCTGCCGATAAATTTCTGCCGTAGAAATGTTTCTTGCAGACAGAAACCGTATCACTGCCCTTACTTCACAATCGGCGGGCTGATTAATTGTCTTAAACACTGTAAACTGACACTATCAACAGCACACAGCAACAGTAACAACGCTACTGGCGGCTTTTGCCGCGCAAGGCATGCCAGGAGACGGCGCTCATGCGTGTTTTGCCCTTGGTGCCGCTTTCAAATATTTACGGCGAATCGGACCTTACTTTTGGAATTACCCTAGTATAATATTCATTTTTCTCAAGGCTCTCATACAGATCGTCGTAAACAATCAAAACATGGCTTCCTACAATCATGAAATGACCTAGTCTCACATATGATGAAAATACAGCTTTTATTCCACTCATATAACAACATTCTGTTATGCATTTAATATTTGACTAGTCACACACAGTTTGACAATAATGCTGCTTACTTAAATGTCATTTGTCCTCTTTATTTCATCATACACTCAAGAGCATTAGTCTCAAGTTTTCACTTCCTACCCCATGTGATATTCAACCTTGAACGTGAAGCTTCATAAACTGCTCAATGACAAATGAAAGTTGGTGAAACATTTGCCACTGTGCTCGTCAAACCAGTGCCTGCTAAATGCACTGCCTACTGTATTACCATAACATTCTCGCGCTACAGAGCACACACTGCCTTGTTTCCAATACACACATTTTCAATTGTACAACAAGTTGTTCCGTGAAGAACTATACAGCCTATTTTCATATATCCTACTTATGTTAATTGCCACTATCAACATACAAAATTTCAGTTTGATTGCGGTAATAGATTCATAGATATTGAGAATCGACTAAATATTGCGGATGGTCGCCATGTTGGATTTTATATCTGTAGGTCTTAGAGTTATGTACTGTTACATGAATAGTATTGTGTACGTGTAGCATACAAACTTCAATCGCATGATTAGGACACAAGAAGTAACAAGGTTTATTTAAAATTTCGCACAGCTGCCATCTTGTGGTTATGAAAACAATTGAAATAAATTAGATGCCAGTGGTTAACATTCGTATAAGGATTTACTGTACCAAGTTTCACTGCACTCGGATGGTTAAATTGCGAGAAACGTCCATGTGAATATTTATACTTCACGTCGCCGCCATGTTGGATTTGTGATCACCAGGTTATATAAAGCCCTATAGGTGAACTTAAGTTCATAGCCCCTATGAACATAAAAAAATCAGTTTGATTGCTATAATAGTTTCGAAGATATTCAGAGCCGTCTAAATATATCGGATGGTCGCCATTTAGGATTGTTAAATGTATAGGCCATAGAGTCATGTACCATTAAAGGGAAATTACTGCGTAGGTTCAGTATTCAAACTTTCACTTCGATCGCATGATTACGACACAAGAAATAAAAACTTAATTTTAAAATTCGCACAGCCGCCATCTTGAGGTTATGTAAACAATTGAACTAAATTAGATACCAGTGCATTACAATGTGTACAAACATTTCCTGTACCAGATTTCATTGCGTTTGGAACATTAAATCCCGAGAAAGTTCTATTTAAAATTTTCAAATTCGCTTGGCCGCCATGTTCGTTTTGTAGTTAACTGGTTTTTGAAAGTCTTATAGATGAACTTCCAGTAGTGCCCTTTATCTCCGTACAAAATTTCAGGGTGATACCGCTAATATTTTCAGAGATATAGAATGCCGGTGAAATATTTCACACATCCGCCATCTTGTGGTTATGTAAACAATTGAACGAAGTTAGATGTCGGTGCATTACAATGTGTATAAACATATACTGTACCAAGTTTTATTGCGTTTGGTTGGTTAAATCGCGAGAAACGTCTATTTAAAAGTCGAAAATTCGCGTGGCCACCATGTTGGTTTTGTAGTTACCAGTTTTTCAAAGGTCACATAGGTGAACTTCTAGTAGTTCCCTTTATCACCGTAAAAATTCTAGGGTGATGTCGGGAATAGTTTCGGAGATATTGAATGCTGGTGAAATATTTCGCACAGCCGCCATGTTGGATTGGTGAGACGTAACAAAATTTGAAGGGCACGGTCGGGGTCGTCCGGAATAGTGCTATGAACTTACCGAGTTTCATTGATCTCGCTCCCGCCGTTTGGAAGTTATTAGGGGGGACGCACACACACCTCTCTCTCACACACACACACACACCACACACACACACACACACACACGCGCGCGCGCGCGCACGCACAGATACACGGACAAAAGGTGATCTCATAAGCCAATTTTTTTCAAAATTGAAAATAGGCTAAAAATTACTCTGCCTTTGCATGGTACCACTGCCCACTGGATCGGATCGCATCCCTCGCTAAAGCAGCCAGCGATGGAGCTGGCAGTGCATCTTCACTTCCGTTCGATCCACTTCCTTCCCATTTTTCAAAATCACTTCCACAAAAATATCCAACAACCGAGTGGAAAGATGTTACACATCAAAAGTAGGTTAGCTCAGGCAAGGAAATCATTTCTACAGAAAAGGAATCTGTTGACATCCAATATAGATTTAGGTATTAGGAAGTCATTTTTGAAAGCCTTTGTCTGGAGCGTGGCGCTCTATGGTAGTGAAACTTGGACTTTTGGCTCAGAATTAAAGAGGAGAATTGAAGTGTTTGAATGTGGTGTTACAGGAGAATGATGAAGATCAGATGGGTAGATGGGGTTACAAACGAAGAGGTATTAGGCTAAGACGTAAGGGAGAGGAGATATATTTTTGGCGATAGCGGGAATCGCAAACTTTGCGTGTGTGCGGTGTTAATTGTGATGTCTGTATTAGTGTGTGTATCTGTAATTCAAGTAAGGACAGCAGACGATCAATTTATAATAGTTCCTTATCTTGCCATCAAATGCTACCGTCAACGACAGCTAACTGTGAAATGGCTACTAGATGCCACCG
Source organism: Meconema thalassinum (assembly GCA_946902985.2). Lineage (NCBI taxonomy): Eukaryota > Metazoa > Arthropoda > Insecta > Orthoptera > Tettigoniidae > Meconema > Meconema thalassinum. The sequence continues at coordinate 3,335,108 of OX336400.1, forward strand.
CAACCGGCACCTGGCGATGAACGTTGGATCTTAATAGAGCGCTAATTAAATCTAAGCTACACATTTAGCTTGACTCAATTGTAGTTAGTGGAAGGTTCTTTTGCATGCCATAAATCTATAACATGGGCCCGCCGGCTTTACTTCCCCTCCAAAGGAAGCCTTACTGAGTGATTTTTAACGCTCTTAAAAATCCGACGGCTTCGATTGGGATTGAACCCGCGGTCTTGGGCATAGAAGCTCAGCATACTACCAACTACGCCACTGAAGCCACCAAAAACTTAGTTATCGAAGGAAGGGTCGAGGGTAAGAACTGTAGAGGTAGGGTGTGGTAGCTACTGTAAGTAGAGATGAAAGGATTAGCTCAGGACAGGCAAGCATGGAGCGCTGCATCAAACCAGTCAATAGACTGAAGACTCAAACAACAACAACAACAACTACTACTTTGTCTGTAAAGTGTACCTAAATTTTAAATTTAGAATGGGATTTAATAGGATATTCTATACCTACCAGGTCCCCTAAACAGGAAATGTTGCAACACTGTCCCACATGTTCTTCCACAGGTGCAGGCGCACCAAGATGTCCAGACTCCTCTACATCTCTCTACTGTGCGCCATGTTGACAGCAGCCACCGTAAGTAGAGTGCCCTTTAAGGGGTCTGTGTTCCCAAACCCTGTCAGCTACTTCTAAAGTAATTCCTAGTATGCTCTATATTTTAGACGCACGCCAAGTCCCAGGAGTTCAGGGATAAAGTCAAAGAAGCCAAGGAGACCTGTAAAGTGAAGCACCCGGTTCCTGAAGGTACGGTCATGAGAAAATAAGTATTAATCACTTTTAAAAATATATTTCTTATCTCAGCGTCCAGGTTAGTGGCTGCGTGGATATTACGCTTGCCTTTGGTCAGAAGATTTCCGGGTTCGATTCCCGGCCTGATCGTGGTATTTTGGCTTCGTATGGTTAATTTTCCAGTGCTCCGGGGCCTGGGTGTCTGTGAAGTGTTCATCATTCATTTCATCCTGCGCAGGTCACCCACCATGTCTCTATGGAGGTCACATGCCATTATTATTCATTTATTTAAGTAGAAGGCAACCCTAAAATAAAGTTAGGATTCAAATTTCTACATTCTTCTTCTTCCTAGCGTTTCCTGCTGGTGTAGGGTCCGCTATTTTGATCTTGTCTCGCCATTTTGTACGATCTTGGGCATCTTGTGGTCTTAAGTTGAGGGTCTTCATGCCAGCGCTGCTTTGGACGTCCACGTGGACGTTGCCCATTAAGAAATTTCTACATTGTATAAAACAAAGTTCCCGATTCTTGGATGTAACGGGTAATTTCAAGAACCACTGAATGGATTTTGATGAGGTTTTCACCATTCTGTGAAGGATTTCTCGTGAAAAGTTTCAGTAGAAAATCATTCATTTATGACCAAAGGAAGCCGAGAAGTAACAACTTCCGTGTCCGGGCGACATACTAAATTCTTCCTTTCCAGAACTCTGCAGCTCTTATCCCTTGGTCTGTGGCTAACATAAGGTCTTCCTTTCAGTGAATCGAGTCGAAGAAAATCCAGCCGTCCGTGCGCATTTTAAGGCTATGCTGGGTAAGCCGTTAGAGATACCCCCGGGTGAGGGGTACCACAATACCCCAGGAAGTGATGTGCCTACCCGTCTCCTACGTACAGTGCTTGTGAGTCTATAGAGATCTGCAGTTCCTCTCATGATCCAAATTCCATTTTCTTGTGTAGGGCCGAACATTTTTCTAAGAATTTTGTGTTCTTGCTTTTCAATTTTTGAATGGCCTCCTAAATTTATGGAGGACAACGGTTTTGTAATGCTTCAATCGTGCATTACGTAACATCACTACTTTATTGTAGTGGTTCCACATCTTCTTTCCGATGAGGCCTGCTATGGACCACGCGCCAATTCCAATTCTTCACTCTTTGTTATTTTCTCTCCCTTCCTTCCCAATATTTCTTCATTCTTAGACTATGCTGCTTCTTTCTGTCCACAGACCACTTCCTTTCCACTCTTCCCTGGAATCCTTCCATACTCAACCCACGAGGAGTGGCGCAAAGCTATTGTTGACCCGAGGCTTTAATAATGCTCTATATTTTCGTTTTGTTCAACCCTTATTTCCTGTCGCCTACTGTTCCTTCCTTCCTAGCCTTGAACTTCACCCTGCAAAAGTAACATGTCATAGCTTTTGGAACAGTCAAGTTATTTCTATATTATTTACGGTCGAGTCAGATTTACCCATGGCGCCACTCCTCGCGTAACAATTTGGCTTACGTTAGTCGGGACAATCTGCAAAAAATAAGCGGGAAAATCCAACTATTTTGATGCAGCACCATAACATAGCTCACGTTCTTTTTGATCCATGTTTAGGGTCTAGGGACACCTTGGTCATCAGCTCCTTTGTTCAAAAAAAGCGAGATGACTGCTTTACCGCTACTATCAAGGCCAATGTTACTGTTACAAACATTATTGCCATTTTTCTGCTTGTTAAATTTGTGAAATATAAATAAACCTCATTTTGTATTGGGAGTAGTTCATAGGAAGACACCAGGAGTAAAATTACTTCATTAAAATCCGTACTACTGCGCCAAAAAGGGAGCGACACACCGTGGGTCAAAATGACCCAGCACCACTCCTCGTGTTATGTATTTTCACGCCATTTCTCAGGCGTTAACACCATCTCCCTGCCCACAGAGTCTTCTTCTCTTATGTTATTTCTTTCTAAATCTTTCTTTACCTCTTGAATCCAGCTAGTCGTTGACCTTGAATATCCTTTTAGTTAATCTGGAATCATTCATTCTATAAATAGTTTGTTATTATTATTATTATAATGATTATTTAGTAATGGTGATGATGATAATTGTTGTTTTAAGGGGCCTAACATCTAGGTTATCGGACCCTAATGGTTTGGGTGATCGTGAAGATGATAATGAAATGTAAACTACATCTAAAACTAACTACTAACTTATATACTAGAAGAAGAAATGGAAAACAAAAGGAGAATAAGGCAAATAAAGGACAGGAGGAAAAGAAATGCCCTCAACCCTCGAAGAATGCTGATTGAGCGACTAGGAAGGAAAGAGAGCCATGAAAGGCAGATAGGAAAGTGAAAGAGGGGAGGGTCCGCCCCAAGATCAGAGGAAAAAGGGGATAAAACGAACCCAGCTCAGGAATCCCTCGGGGTCGCCAACTCCCGAACTCACCAGCCGTGAGCCCCTGAGGGTGTAGCAATATCCAGGGTGCACCAGAAGTGGTGGGGTTATACACACCCTGCCTCCTTGAGGGCCTTGAGCAGAAGGCAGGAGATACTGTGAGCCCCTGAGGGTGTAGCAATATCCAGGGTGCACCAGAAGTGGTGGGGTTACATACACCCTGCCTCCTTGAGGGCCTTGAGCAGAAGGCAGGAGATAACATGAAAAGAAAAAGAAGGCTGACCCCTCGCAGAAGGAGGGTATCAGAAAAGATGAGACAAGGGCCAATTAAGGCGGGAAAGGAAGAGACTCCCTAGGCCTCGGATACCCTAATACCGTCGGGGTCGGAAGAGAACAAGAGTTGACCAAGTGAGGTCGACAGGAAAGAAGACGGAGAGGAGCCCGCACAAATAAGTGGAAGCAATGCCAGACGCAGCTGGGGCCCCGTGGTCGCCAACCCATGTCCCACTAGATGTGAGCCCCTGGGGGGGATTATTTAGTAAATTCCTGCAAGAGTTAGGGAGAGGGTTCTGTCGTATGTTGGCTATACTGACCTATGGTCTCCCTCGTGTTTGGGCTCATAATCCCCCACTGAACTCAATGCGATATTGGTGAGTTTCTGTATTGCCCATCCAGCATAGATAGTTTTCAATCCGATAGTGAAATTATATTTAGACTTGATTACTCTGTAAAGTGCTCTGGTAATTGTCTTGTTCGTATGATTTCAGATGAACTGATTAGTATAAGACACAGTGGTCCCCAGAGTGAAGAAGGCAAGGTACAGTATATTACTGTAAAAGTATCCTTCCAAAATAATTACTAGCGAGTTAAATTACGTACCGTAAACTGATCTAATGGGTGTTTTATTTTTCTTACCTTCAGTGCTACGTTGGATGTATGATGCAAGCCATGGGAATTGTAAGTATCTCATTTAATTTTGTAAAAAGCCTACTAATCAAAATGTTCATATTATAACTTGAGAGAATAGTTTCTCCCAAAAGCCCAAAATATCAGCCGAAATAGAAAGGATACCAAGATACTATTGCCAAAGAAGCAGCAATAATTATTATGAATCTAACATTTCCAATGTTTGGGGAAGACAATAGTTGAAAAAGCGCAGGTTTATCGCCGAGCAAAGCCACAAAGCTTCGGTCGGTGACCTTTTGGGGCTCCATAAATTCAAACATTAGAGCTAGGGTTGATAAATGAGCTGCTTCGGGCGTGGATGATTATTAATGTCATTATAAACTAGCTTCGAACGCCAGTCTTTTGAGTTCATAGAGTTATGGAAAGCAACTTCTAGGTCACATTCACATCACAGAAATAAAACCAATCCTTTGACAAAAAAAAGTGTTGCCAATGTAAACTGTCAGGATTAACCCCCTTTTTTATACATTCGAATTGAGCCATTAAGGACTACGGAGTAACACAAAATCAATATTTCTTTCTAGATCGTCTGCCAGCTTTGATGTCCTGCCAGTATCTCTTGAGCCCATCACTCAGTGCCTTCTTCCGATCTTCTGTAAGAGGTCCCCTCCGTCTTTTGGGTTCTGCCCCCACCTTAAATCCTTGGTAATTTTTGATTAGGTGTCTGAATTCACACATGTTCATAATTTTTCAGTCTGGAATAACATTTCTATGAGGTCTTTGTTACATTCTTCGAACCATGCCAATTTTTTCCTCTTTGATTTTACGAAATTCCAAATTTTCTTTGTTAGACGATCGTTGGACATTCTGAAAATGTGTCCATAGAACAACAACCTTTTTCTTTTTATTGTTGACGTGACTGGTTCTATCTTTCTATATAACTCTTCGTTTGGCCCCTTTATTACTTAAATAATATAGTTTTATTATAGGGGTGACTTTTACTAGAATACAGATATTCAAAATATTTAATATTATGGTTAAATATTGCTATTGAATACGTATTGAATGTGTACTAATCAATAAGTAGACGCCAAATCAATACTAAATGTAATGAAATGAAAATCCACAGCCTGCTTCCAGTCTCCGACCGGGTCAGGAATGGAATGAATGAAGCCCCTATCTAGCGGCGAGGATATGAACTGTGCCGGCTGCCGAGGCCTGACGCACTCCTCTGGGGCAATGATTAAATGAATGACAGATGAAATGAAATGATAGTGGAGAGTGTTGCTGGAATGACATTTTTGACAGGGAAAACCGGAGTACCCGGAGAAAAACCTGTCTGCCTCCGTTTTGTCCAGCACAGATCTCACATGGAGTGACCGGGATTTGAACCACGGACCCAGCGGTGAGAGGCCGGCGTGCTGCCGCCTAAGCCACGGAGGCTTCACTAAATGTAATACATTATTCAAATTAACGTCATACTAGTTTCGGCTGGCGAAGCAGCATTCTTAAGCGAACAATATCCTGCATATATTCAATAACTTAACTTTTTTTCATTATTATGCTTAAAACGTTAACTTACGTTAATACTTACATGACCGGAAGGAAATCAGGAGAATCACTCAGACGCGGGTTTTTGAGGAAGAAGAAGACTACACAACATCAATGGTCAGAGCAACGGAAATGAATGAAGGAATACTGGGTCAACAGAAAGGCTAGAAAGTGTTGATGTCGCGTGGTCCTAAGTGAAGAAGAAAAGAAGAAGAAGAAGAGGAAGAAGAAATGGGACACCCTTACAAAGAATGGCTTAAATTTATATCAAGAAAGTCAGTATTTAAATAATATATTATCTTTTAGTATTGGTCTGTCTGTTAGGTAGTCAGCCCGAAGGCTGGTTGGATCCTCAAACAGTACCGCCGTTAGGTTATGTGAGTAGATACCCACAAAAACCCAAGGCAGCGCTATATTGAGGCGTACTAGGCAAAAAGAGGAGTGAGGTAGTTTGCCATTGCTTTCCTCACTGAGTCAGAACAGTAGTACTAACCCTATGAGTAGAACCTTTCACAGCATTCACAGGCACTGACTGTGCCCCGAATGTCATTACTAAGCACCACCCATACCTCAGTAGCTTCCATATAATCACAGCCATGAGTGAGACTGAGACATCGGTGAAAAGCCACCTTTTACTCTAGCCTGTGCCAACAGACAAATGCAAATGTACTGCATTCATCAAGGGATGGCAAACTGGCCTAGTATTGGTTTGGTGTCTAATTATTTATTAATAGACTTTCTTGCCATTGGCTCAGTAGTTTTGACACCAACCAATAACAAACAGACAAACATTAACCCTTACCCTTCAACTTAAAATTATCTTAGCTTTCCCTGCAGCTCTGTCAATATCTGATCCGCCATGCTTGTTTACTACCATTCTGGTGATCACCGAGAAACAGCTGACAGGCTGCACGGCCTTCTAAATAATAGTTTAACGGTTCACTGTTTCGCAATATCAAAATTCCACGACGTTCTTCACGCAATCAACAGACAGCAGCATCAAATTAGGAATGGACAATTTCTCGGGGCAGAGACGACAGATGACTGGTAAGGGTTAAGCTGAGGATATATTTGGCCATTATTCATCTTGATATATGTAATGTTTAAAGAGAAGAAATGCTGTTTTAGGTTCAGAAAGGCAGAAATAGGAAGTAACGTGAAAATAGGTGCCCATAGGTACTATAACAAGAAGTTCCGTTAAGAACTATACAGCCTACTTTTCATGCCAATGATTATTCTACAGAATATGAACCTATCTAGAATTATGACGAAATTAAGTTGGTAATATCGAAATATCTAATTAGTTCAAAAAATACCTGGTATAATGTAGCCTAATAGAGCACTCCAGTTGGCAGCCCTGGTGACTGAATATATTCTTAGTTCCATCTCTTAAGGTACAGAAAACAAAATTTGGTTGAAGTCCAATGGACGTTACTTGCAGTTAGACTCTGGATCAATCAGCACGCGTAAAAGCATGTTGCCAACAATACCATGCGTGTGCTGGTCAGAAATAATCTGAAATATTATGATATCTTGTTGTGCCAATTTTGGATGAAATCCATTTGTTAGTATAGAAGTTACATGCATTTTAAAATTGGACATATCAGCAGGCATAGAATCATGTTGTCAGCACTGCCTTGTATTAATTACTCCAAATTAATCTAGAATGTCAGGTGCTATACGTGTGCAAAGTATAGAGTTGTTGGCTTGCATACTTTCTGATATATTGATATTAGGGTAAAAAATATAGACAGCATTTATTAACAGTTGGCAGCCCTGATTGCACTGAAGAATACTTATAGTCATATCTGATATGTTACACATAGCACATGCGAAATTTGGATGAAATCCTACTGATAGTATAGAAGTTACATGTATTTAAAAATTGGCCCTACCAGCAGGCTTAGAATCATGTTGGTAGAACTGACGTATATAAGTTACTCCAAAATTAATCAAACATGTCAGGTACTATACGTGTGCATAGTTTAAAGCTGTCGGCTTGCACACATTCTGATATATTGGTATTTGGATACAAAAATAGAGAGAGCAATTATTAACAGTTGGCAGCCCTGGTGGCTCTTAAGAATACGCTCAGTCATATCTGTTTATGTACAGATATTACATACAAAATTTGGTTGAAATCCAGTTGATAGTGTAGAAGTTATATGCATTTAAACATTGGACCTATCAGAAGGCTTAAAATTATTTTGGCAACACTGTCATGGTTGGCCTCCTGGAAATTAAACTGAAATAGTATTATCTACATGTGTGCCAATTTTGGAATAGCTCCTATGCATACCTTGCAGGATATCCAACATGGAGCTCAAATTTCTAGTGCGTTTTTTCAGCAGTTGGTAGCACTGACATAATTTCCAAATATGGACGTGAGCTATTCCAGTGCACATCTTTACTCATACTAAATTTGGTTTTGATTGCTGCAGCCGTTTAGGAGTTGATAGGGGGGGACACACACACAGCCAGACAGACAGAAGGACAGACAGACAGACAGACAGACAGACAGACCGACACACATTTGCCCGATCTCATAAGACTACTTTTTCCTCATTTTTGCAAAATGTGAAAAGTAGGCTAAAAATAATTTCTAGGATTGTAGGTACATAATATGGATAATTGTCACTGAAAAGCTTGATAGCTTTTGAAAATATCTTATGTGTATTCATGGTGTTGCAGATTAATGCCGACGGCTCGTTCGACTCCGCCAAGGCTGGAGAGTGGGCCAATAAGAATTATCCAGCTGGGGACAAGAGACAACAAACCAACACGGTCATTGACACGTGTAAGCAACAAGGTGAGTACTATAGAGACTAACCTCTATTAGGTTCATTGACATCCAATATCTTATAGAACATCAGTGTTTGATCACTGCCTACTACATGCCCTAGGCCTTGACAAGTTCGATGTTCTTTAGGTTATAAAGTGGTCTATCTCGTTGCAGAATTCTGTCACAAGGAGGACTCTTGTGTGAATGTCCATTGCCTGCTAGATTACACAGCCTTAACAATATTTATCAATGCCTACTAGATCACACAAGGCCTTGTATAGTTCGCTATCTTCGAGGTTAGAAAGTGGTCCTCCTTGTTGCAGAATTCTGTCGCAACGAGCGCTGTTGTGAGCATGTTCATTGCCTGCTAGATTACACAGCCTTAACAATATTTATCAATGCCTACTAGATCACACAAGGCACGGTCGACTCTAGACAGGTCGGAAGGCTGAGACTTGGCAACATGTTCATCAGTCATACCCTTGTCATGCGGGAACACGAGGGAACGTTCAGTCTGACAGATGTTCTTGTTTATCTCATGGGGAGTTTCCCTTCTTTATTTTGTTTCTTACGCTTTTTACGTTCATACGCTTTATAGTAGCGTTTATACTACCCTTCCAGATGAGTTTTTAGCCTACTTTTCACATTTTGCAAAAATGAGGAAAAAGTAGACTTATGAGATCGATCCGGGAAAATGTGTGTCTGTCTGTCTGTCTGTCTGTCTGTCTGTCCTTCTGTCTGTCTGTCTGTCTGCCTGTGTGTGTGTCCCCCCCTATCAACTCCTAAACGGCTGCAGCAATCGAAACCAAATTTAGTATGAGTAAAGATGTATACCGGAATATCTCACGTCCATATTTGAAAATGATGTCAGTGCTACCAACTGCTGAAAAAAACGCACTAGAAATTTGAGCTCCATGTTGGATATTTTGGAAGGTAGGCATGGGAGCTATTCCAAAATTGGCACACATATAGATAATATTTTTTCAGTTTAATTTCCGGTAGGCCATACATGACAGTGTTGCCAAATTAATTTTAAGCCTTCTGATAGGTCCAATTTTTAAATGCATATAACTTCTACACTATCAAATGGATTTCAACCAAATTTTGTATGTAATATATGTACATAAACAGATATGATTGAACGTATTCTTATGAGCCACCAGGGCTACCAACGGTTAATAATTGCTCTCTATATTTTATTTTTTTACCAAATACAAATATATCAGAAAGTATGCAAGCCGACAGCTTTAATCTATGCACACGTATATTACCTGACATTTTAGATTAATTTGGAGTAACTTATATACGTCAGTTCTACCAACATGATTATAAGCCTGCTGATACTACCAATTTTTAAATACATGTAACTTCTATACTATCTGTTGGATTTCAACCAAATTTCGTATGTGCTATGTGTAACATAACAGATATGACTATACGTATTGTTAACAGCAATCAGGGCTACCAACTGTTAATAAATGCTGTCTGTATTTTGTTACCCTAATATCAATACATCAGAAAGTATGCAAGCCAACAGCTCTATAATTTGCACACGTATAGCACCTGATATTCTAGATTAATTTGGAGTAATTAATATAAGTCAGTGCTGCCAACATGATTCTATGCCTGCTGATAGGTCCAATTTTAAAATACATGTAACTTCTATACTAACAAATGGATTTCATCCAAAATTGGCACAACAAGATATCATAATATTTCAGATTATTTCTGAGCAGCTCCGGCATGACATTGTTGGCAACATGCATTTACGCGTGCTGATAGATCCAGTGTCTAACTGCATGTAACGTCCATTGGACTTCAACCAAATTTTGGATTCTGTACCTTAAGAGATGGAACTAAGAATATATTCAGTTACCAGGACTACCAACTGTAGTGCTCTATTAGGCTATATTATACCAGGCATATTTCGAACTAATTAGACATTTCGATATTACCAACTTAAATTTCGTCATTATTCTAGATAGGTTCATATACTGTAGATCACTCATTGGCATGAAACTTAATTTTAAGAAAAGTAGGCTCTTTAGTTCGTCACGGAACTACTTGTTTTTTACTGTAATCCCTAATCGAGAACACACTGACGAGTGTGCTTTGTATCTGGCGAATATGGTATTTTTAAATGCCTACGGTATATGGAATTATAACAAATCGTACTTCATGTTTTAAACTTTGATTTTCCAGGAATGTTTCGGCACTGTGACAATGCCAGATACATGTTGTATCCCCAACTGTAATGCAAATTAACCAAGTAAGGGAGGCTACACACCAGTGTTTAGGTTCCCAAGTGACGAAAATCTGCGCCAGGCCTGGATTAGGGAACCTTCGAAATGGTTCGTAGATTGCATAAATTAGTCAATTAAGTGAATAAATACTTTCAGTTATTGCCACTGTATTGCTAAACAATTATTCACAGGCAAGGAATGATGCTGTTGATGTCAGCAAACTTGGTTATGGGAAGACAAAGTTGCAGCACTTTAGGAAGGAAACAGAAGTAATCTGATAGTTATGGAATACCAGCAGCAACAGACTATATCTATAATGGTAGTAAATTATCTACATACATGTGCGGCGGAATCGAGGGTTTATTATAGGCCTACAGTGTGAAGATGTTATGGGAGATAGCCTACATTTTTGCATCACATAACCCTCAATTGCATCTACTTACTCCGTATTATTATTATTATTATTATAACACCGCCAATTGTTTTATTGCCATACTTCAGAGTAGTAAAATACGAAAAGAAACCAAAATAATTGTCTTCATTTTGCTAAACACTTTTATGTTGGTAAATTATTTCCGTATCACTCATGCCTAATATCAGCTGCTTGGCTCTTATAACAACTTTTCACGATCATATGCACGTTATTCATTTATTTCCGATTGTAACACTGGTCATGTGTAAATAAACATCAACAGATATTTTGCTAAACATGTACCATTGTACATTATGTTTGCCCAATATTAATTCCGTAGTTTTTGTCGCCTCCCTGGTTAGCAAACAGCTGTTTCAGTTTAGGCGCTCGTGACGAAGTATGACTGACAAAAGCCGTAGCTACAGTGTTGTCAGGTTGAACCTTCCGACCTTTCTAGAGTTGACCGTGCACAAGGCCTTGCATAGCTCGCTATCTTTGAGGTTAGAAAGTGGTCCTCCTTGTTGCAGATTCCTCCGCAATATAAGCACTGTTGTATGCACGCCTATTGCCTGTTAGAGTGCATAAGGTCTTGACTAAAAGTCCGAATTGCGATCTTCCAACTTTCCCCCTTGGCTCGTTATGGAATAAAGTAGGCAGAACAAAATGGTGCGCAACAACCAACCATTATTTTAGGTAGATTTCATTAGAAAGCTAACTATTGCAATGGGTCCCATGTTTCGACTTCCGGAAAATTTCGACATATCTTCGCGTTTCACATCCCCCAGACCCCAAAACCACCGTCATTTCAAAAGTTTATATATAATTATATATATATATATGTATGTATATCAGTTTCTTGTGGACACGATAACTGCCGTAATTTTGCACCAATCACTTTGATTTTTTTACCGAATATGTATACCTATAAAATTTCGCTCGAGTTCGTTACTGGGCTAAATCGGTCGAAGGGGGTGAAAATGGGGGGCTTTTTTTTAGAAAAAGTGAAATATTGCTATAACTCTCTTAATATGTGACATATCGAATCCTTTCAACGTTCATACTATGTGTCGGATAAAGCCCAAAAATTTATGTTTGAAGAGTTTTCTTATAGCACCAACCATTGACCAAAGGGGTGGGAAAAAGTGGGTTTTTCGGGAAACATTAATCATATCTCTCTTAATAGGCACAATATCAAAACCGTACAAAATGGACAATATTCCCCTAATAATTACCTAAAACTTTTGCCTGAAAGAATTTATGATATGACCCACCATTATGCCAAGGGATGAGAAAAATGATTTCGGAATTATAAGAAAATGCCAAGAGCTATCAGTGGTTGCCATGGCAACACTACTAAATTGATGAGGGATGAGCCATCAGACGTTGCCAAGATAACGCACTTGCACGAGATCAGATTCAGATTTTCATCTGACTAAGTGTGAAGCGGCTTCGGTGACGTAACTGGTAGCATGCTGAATGTCTATGCCCAAGGTCGCGAGTTCAAAGTCGGCCGAGGTCGTCGGATTTTCTAAGAGCGCTAAAAATCCCTCAGTATGCTTTCCTTTGGAGGGGAAGTTCCAACGTTCGTTGCGAGTTGCTGGTTGCGGTGGCATCTAGTAGCCAAGTTCACAGCTAGGTGTCGTTGACGGTAGTACCTGGTAGCAACATTAGGAACTACTGCTTGAAATTGACCGTCTGCAGTCCTTACCTGAATTACAGACTAATACAGCCATCCCTAAGTACACGGGGTTACATGACCGCGTTGTCGCAGCCCCTAAACTGAGGAACCAACCAAAATCTCTGCGGGAGATATAATTTTGCGTGAAGAAGTAACAGACCGTTACATAGTCACACATCAGTGTCGAAACCTTGCATAAGGACAGTGTGACCACAAGTACAAAAATGGACCCCAAATGACAAGAAGGTTACCGTTCCTATAAGACAATAAAATGTTTAAAATAAGCATAAAATTACGAAAAACAAAGTTAATTAAGCTCCAATTATAAAATATCTTCTCGCAATAAATGAGGTCTGATCCTTCTACGAAAACCTGCATATTCTGCCTATTTTCGCCTATCCCCAAGTTTGTCCGGTGAAATCTACCTCCGCTTTCCGGCGTGCCGAGAGGACTTTTTTTTTCATTGAAATACCGTAGCAAACTACCACATTCATATGAGGCAATTAAAGTAAGAGGCGAACGTGTTTGTAATCAGGTGTGACTTTAATTAAATGAAAATCCACAGCCTGCTTCCAGTCTCCGACCGGGTCAGGAATGGAATGAATGAAGCCTCCAACTAGCGGCGAGGATATGAACTGTGCCGGCAGCCGAGGCCTGACGCACTCCTCTGGGGCAATGATTAAATGAATGACAGATGAAATGAAATGATAGTGGAGAGTGTTGCTGGAATGAAATTTTGACAGGGAAAGCCGGAGTACCCGGAGAAAAACCTGTCTGCCACCGTTTTGTCCAGCACAATTCTCACATGGAGTGCCCGGGATTTGAACCACGGACCCAGCGGTGAGAGGCCGGCGTGCTGCCGCCTAAGCCACGGAGGCCTACTTGTGACTTTAATAAAATTACTAAATAGAGAATGGAGGAAGCTGGATAAATTAGCGAAACTTTGTAATATTATCAGGGGAATGTGGAGTAGGAATGCGCAAAGACACAACGTAGATGCATGTGAAACAAGTATACGGGTACAGGAGATGGTATCCTAAACTATAAAGCTCAGTTAATGTCTAGCATAGCGTCTCTGTATCAATTAGGATAAGAATAAGATAATACATAATTAATAGCCTTTATTAGTGTCAGGGCGTGTAAAGTAATAAGTGGTGGAACTTCCGTATGAGTCAATGGTTAAGATGAAGTAGTTCTAAATTTCAACACCATGCGCCACGCTGAGCGTATGGTCGTAGCGGATGCCGGCTGCCAAGCAGTGATGCATTACCGTTCTCAAATTGTGCTTACAATACAAGTGCGTTTTAACTGCAAAATTAAATCAAGACCCTTCTGAGAGTTCCTTTGGACTTAAACGAGGTTCAAGCAGTGACGATCATCCTACTTCTACTGACTTCTTTCGCCTGCATTTGCTTCAGTCTATATACTGTAGCATACATAGGCTTACCAGTGAAAGAGGTCCTTTCTTCACAAGCTAATTATGAGGACGTTATTGACAATTAGCTTTCTTCTCTTAATGAATACGGTCAATGGCGAGAAATGAAATACATACGAGCAGAGAGGTGAAGGATAACAATTGTCAGCAAATTAAAGAAACTATTACACTTTTTTTTTGGTCGTGTAGCCTCCTGAGAGGCCGAGTGCAGGTCTTTCTAGTCGACGCCCGTGGGCGACCTTCGCGTCGGGATGAAGATGAATGAAACTGGGCAAGGATGTGGAAGGAAGCGACCGTGGCCTATCAGAAGGTACTGTCCCAGCATTTGCCTGGTGTTGAAAATGGGAAACCACGGAAAACCATTTCAAGGACAGCCGACGGTGGGGCTCGAACCCACGCGTCTACCGAGTCAGCAGAGAGCTTGGCCCCTTGACCTAACGCTGCGCTTTAGACCGCGTAGCCACTACTGTCGGTATACTATTACACTGACAGAAATTGAACCCTATAATCCTGTCAGTTAATGATGACAGTTCTGAGAGAGCAGGCGATAACGTTGTTTATTATTTGAGTGGTTACCTGGTTCACACAGCAGCAACGAAGATTGAGATATGTACTTCCTGCATTTGGTCATTGGAAAGTGATTCCGAAACATTTAATGCTGTTAGTGATGTAGCCTATGCATTCTCACCATGCTGAGAGACTTTGGCGGAAGTGAATCTAAATTTCTCAAATATAGCTTTCTTCTCTTCTCTTTATTTCACGTGATGAAAAGAAAAAAAGATCGCGTGGCCTCCTGAGAGGACGAGTGCAGGTCTTTCTAATTGACGCCCGTGGGCGACCCACGCGTAGTAATGAGGATGAGTTTATGATGAAAACGGCACATACACCCAGTCCCCGAGCCACGGGAATTAACCCCAAGAGATTAAAATCTGTAATGGCCCGGCCAGGAATCGAAACCGGGACACTGCGGACCAAGGCCTAGCGCGCTAACCATTTCGCCACGGAGCTGGACATTTCACGTGATGAAACGTGTAGCCTAATGAAACGTGTAGATGCAGTAGTGGGGCGATATCTTTTGAGATTGTGTGGATATGATCTGTGAACTTCCTGTGTTCCGAAATGTGTGCTGCTCAGAGGATCAAAATAATAACCCCTGGCACTACAGCCCTTGAAGGGCCTACGCCTACCAAGCGACCGCTGCCCAGCCATTTGGCCTGCAGATATTGGGGTGACGCGTGGTCAGCGCATCGGGTCCCCTCGGCCGTTAATCATGGTTTTTGTGACCGGGGCGCTGTCTCACTGTCAGAAAGCTACTCAATTGTCCTCACGAGGCTGAGTGCACCCCGTTCCAGCCCTCACGTCAGTTTCTAAAATCCCTGACGGAGCCGGGAATCGAACCCGGGGCCTCCGGGTGAGAGGCAGGCGCGCTACTCCAACACCACAGGGCCAGCGCTCAGAGGATCATCTGTTACTATATTTCCTTAGGATAGTGTTTCATTACATTAAATGCTGGTTCATTTTCCGGGCGAAAGTAATGTCCAGGGAACTGAGATCTAGATCGTCTTAAAAATCAGCGAGAAAAATAATGAAAGTATCTTCTGTTTAGAGGTAAGTTAAGCTCCTCTCTTCTTAGAAATTTATTTTAATGTGTTCTGGATAGTATTTATAATGTTCGTATTCCCTTGAAGATTTGTTTCTGTTATTCACAACTTGCTTAGTATTTAGTGCAATACTTCTTTTAATAAACAACTAGCAACCCGCCCCGGCTTCGCCCGGGAACAGTTATGAATGGGCAAGGAATTCCTGTCAGACGTAATTCAAGAATGGCGAGGTGCATGAGACATAAATCCCCCTTCCGTCCAAACTAAAAACACTTATATTGGGCAAAGTATCGAAGATAGAGATATGCTCTTGCGGACTTTTTTTGGAGAATTTTTCATGCTGAACAATTCTTACACTCATAGTATATTGATATTTTTAACGGTTTGCCCACCGTAAGCTTAAAAAGCGCACGGACGCCAGGTTCCTTTTCCGACCTTTACACAGAAATCTGAAATCGTTACTGCTTGGCTCCCTTTGATCTTAAATACATTATTTTCTATAGAAATCTTCCTCGAGATATCCTTTACAGAATAGTGAAAGCGGCATCAAAATCCATCCAGTGGTTCTCGAGATTACCCGTGTGGAGGGATAGAGGGGGTGTAAACAGACAACACACACTGCTCACTATTCTAAACTCGCCATCTTGTATTGCACACCACAGAATACAGAGTAACAAAATACAAAGAACAGAGAGGGATAGATATAACACACACACACTGCAGTCCAACATAATGCCAATGGCTATGGAGCTTGGGAGGTGGCACCACCTGTGGCCAGGTTGGAAGTCAATTCCCAACATCCTCCCCACCCTGGTCTACCTCTAGAGGTACGACCAGCTGAACGGGTCGGGCCAGTTGTTTTCCATCTGCTGTGGAAAGGATTACAGTCCTTACGATCCCGTCCCTTCCAGTACGCAGCTCGTGGATCCGGACCTTTCTCCAGAGATGTCTCGGCTGAAGGTCACTTTGCAGGAGCGCGACATCGCCTACCCTCAGCGTGGAGTTCTTCTTGGGCTGCTGGACTTGATGGAAGCTCTGCAGCAACAGTAGGTACTCCTTACTCCAGCGCTTCCAGAAGTCGTCTGCCAGTTGTTGACGCAGTCGAAATTCTCGAACAGGAACTCCCGTTGGTGGTTCAGGCCCAGATGGAACTGTAGTGAGTTTCTCTCCCACAAGGAAGTGTGCGGGAGTCAACACATCGCCGGTGTCTCCATTGCGAGTCAAGGGTCTCGAGTTCAGTGTGGCTTCGATGCTGACCAGTACTGTTTGGAGTCCTTCTTCGTCGATGCTGGAGCGTCCAAGTACCTTCCGTAGGCACCGCTTCGTCGATCCAACCATCCTCTCCCACCATCCTCCCCACCAAGCCGCGCGTGGGGCGATGAATTTCCAGGTCACACCCTGCTCGGAGAGGTAGCGGTGAGTCTTTGCCGCAGACAGTGAAGCCCAAATGCCACTCAGTTCCTTGTTAGCCGCGTGAAAGGTCTGGGCGTTGTCAGAATAAATAGTGTGTGGCAGACCGCGCCTACCGACGAATCTCTGTAGTGCTTGCATGAATCTGTCGGCGCTCATATCACCACTCAATGTAAGTGTGATTTAGGGACTCGGGGGTGGCGGAGTGTATCGGCGGTATGTTTTCCAGATAGTCTAAGTGCGCCTGGATAATTCTATTTCCATCTCCGTACTTGGAAATGAGAATTTTCTTTGTGGCATTATAAGTGCCAGCTGTGATAGCAATACCGTGGACGAGATGCTTGGGTTCCCCTTCTAAGTAACCTCTCAGAAAGACTTGTTTGTCGACCTGCGATACTGTAGGATTCTGGTCTATGGAAGTAGTGAACTGCTCCCAAAAGCGAGACCATTCTTCAATATCTCCCGTGAAGGGGCTAAGTTTTATGGTGGGCAACTTAATTGGTTGTGACGTGGGCATGGTGGGAGTGGTGGGAGCTTCGTTTATGGTCAAGGTAGAGGTGACAGAGTAAAGCTTCTTGTCCGCTCCAATAGTAGCTTTCTGTATGGCGCGCTTTGCATTGTCAATATATTCGTCACATACAGTAATGTCAACATTGTATTCTGCGTCCGATAATAGATCATGAATACCATCGTCCAGTTGGGTTAAGCTGGTGAGTGTTTCCTGCAGTCTATCGCGGTGGAATGTGAAGTATTCCAAAGCTGTGTCTTCTGTAAGGCTGTTAATGGCTGTAATGAAGCGTGTGGCATTTGCTCTCTCACGTGTTCTTTTCCTTTTCAGATTGTGCAGGCTTACTGCAGTAGCGGTCTCTTGTTCCATCGGCATAATGGGAGCAATAAATCTTAAGCTTGACTGACAGGCCTCCCTCCAGACGTGACGTAGTGAGCGATGAGCTTACGGGCGGGTAGGGGTGATCCGTACCGCACCGGTACCTTCAAAGGCTAACAGAGGGCGTGCTAGGTGCGTGGAAGATCTTAAGACCTTGCTAACAGAGTGCGCTGGAGAATGACTGGTAGGGCGCGTGAGTTAATAGATGGCGCTGTTGAGCTGATTTAGGCATGTGCGCTCAGATCACACGGAACTGAACGGAACTACACATGCGTGACCCGTTGCAAAGTCCAGCGGAGGAAAGATATTCTACTACTTTGGAATACTGTAGATTAAAGGAACACTGGATTCCTTAATAAGTCATGCACAATTCATGCAGGCATTTCATAAATAATACAACATCCGTGCATACAGTTTCTGTTTAGCGAGGGCCAGTTATGTCTATCTCGCTAATAATAATAATAATAAACAAATACAGTAGACAGGATGCGTGCTTCTTGATTGACAATACGCAGTTCCTGTTCGTGTAATAGCAGTCATATATTAGCTTCATCAATCCAAATGATAATAATGTAGAAATATCAGTTGTTTCAACATGCTATTTTCTTTCGTATTGAAGTTGACTTATCTGAGAGTGCAGTGTAGGCTAATGGAGGCATCTCAGCGTCTGGCGTGGGGTGGTGCTGTGGAGTATCCTCTTTCCCTCGTCGTGGAGCTTCCTGTAGTGTAGAAAGTTCGTCTGTAGATACAATTCCGTTGAAGAAGTTAATCCTTAGTCTTCCCGAGTGTTTCGGCACCAAATGTGGAGGGATAGAGGGGGTGTAAACAGACAACACACACTGCTCACTATTCTAAACTCGCCATCTTGTATTGCACACCACAGAATACAGAGTAACAAAATACAAAGAACAGAGAGGGATAGATATAACACACACACACTGCAGTCCAACATAATGCCAATGGCTATGGAGCTTGGGAGGTGGCACCACCTGTGGCCAGGTTGGAAGTCAATTCCCAACAACCCGTGACATCCAAGATTCGGGGACTTTGTTTTATACTAAGAAGAGACGAGCCAAACAGGCACGCAGAGGCCAAGTTACGCTAGTACCACCTAGCGGCGGAAACGGTCAACTACCGGAGTTCCTTCACTTGTTACTTTACACGCCCTGTTAGTATTTTGATAATTGTTTATAACATTTATTACCATGTAAATTATTTGAAGGTTCTGTGACTTATTTTATCATTTCAAATGATCTTGTCGACTTCGTCGTTATGGTTGAGTCTAAAGTTATGCGGGACGGAGACGGTTGCGTTACGGAGACGGAAGTGACGTCAGACGGAAGTGACGTCATGCAGCCGCGCGGGAAGCCCAAGTTAATGGGTAAAGGACGGCGAGTGCGTGACGTCATGCAGCCACGTGAGAAGAATGGAGTCTGTTGAAAGAGTCCTGGGGCTTCGAGCGAAGCGAGAAGCCCTCTTGAGGCTTTCTAACATGTGTAGCATTTGTAGCATGCGTCATTTGAAATGATATAACGTCTAGTCTTTCAGACTGACTGTTTTTTAAAATCCATCTTGCGATTTATTAATCTTACTGAGCAGGATATTTGGGAATCCCATGTATCAGGTGATGGTTGCTCTCGTCCCAATCTCTGGCTGTCCGAGATTTGGAACAGACGGCATTTTATTCTATTCTATCTGGTGTGAGAACGATATCATCTGTAGAGAGGAGTGCATAATGCTGTCTTCCCCCTTAAAACAACAAACTATTAATAACAAAATGTTACAATAAACGGTAATTGGCTACTTACATCTACAATTTAAAACAGCATTCGCTCTGGTAACAGTGCAAGTAATTTAGAAGGTGCTAAGGATGTCATCATGTAACATGCAACCAATTCTATCTTCACCAGATGATCTAGTAGAAGTTACTGTAACATCCGGTGGAGGCGCTGTCATGTGCAACTAATCAGAACT
Organism: Meconema thalassinum; assembly: GCA_946902985.2. NCBI lineage: Eukaryota > Metazoa > Arthropoda > Insecta > Orthoptera > Tettigoniidae > Meconema > Meconema thalassinum. Next base: position 3,355,143 of record OX336400.1, read on the forward strand.
GGAGCGACCCATATATCAAATGGAATTTCGTTTGTCAAAGCACCGCCGTGTGCTATGCTCTAACTCCTTCCCATTTAGCGCGAGTTGCGTGCTTGATTCACGGTAATCACCCAAACCCCTAATTCAAGTGTAGTCGGTCGTAAATATCTGATAAAGATCTCAAGGCCACAATTTTCAACGCAACGAAGTCGGCTAAGTCAGGTCAGGTAGGCAACGAACTTCCCCTACTTGACGATCTTCCCGACAGTAGCGCTGCTAGACTGAACCGATTGTCAGCCTGTCCAAGCGTGCAATATCGCGTATACTGTTTTGTGGCAAAATAAACGCAACTTTGCAACATTTCCGTTTGTTGCTTTGATTTTGGAGACCGGTGTAAATGTTGGTGCTGATGCGTTGATATGTTGTAGGCTATAACTTACAGTAGTTACAGCATTTTCACTACGACCCCATAAGTTTGTTATGCCTATGGAATATATAGACTGGTATGTTTATTTAATTTAAATACCAATCTTATGTTGTGCCGACGTAATCTCTGGAGTATCAACCTACTAGCGTTGCGAGGTAAGTTCTGTAGTGGATCATTTTAGTACTCCTGCATGTTCGCTGTTTGGATTGAAGTGGGGGAGGCGTTAGAGCATATAGGTACCAAACGTCATGTCAGGTTAAGTCATGTGGAAAATATTCCTCCGCGTATCTCCTCTCTGTGTTCCTTCTTTTTCTCTGAGATGGAAACTCGAGATTGTCATCTCTCAACCTACTATTATATTGTATATACATTCAATATAATTTCTTTGAACCTTTCACTCAACTTCTCTCAACTTTTATTACCGTACCTTTGAAGTATTTTATCAGTGATTCAAGCTTTTACAGCCGGAGTTAAAACACTTTGTCTACTTGAGGAACTTTCGTCATAAAATCGAATAACTCGGGTGCCCTTTTCCGCCCAAACAAGGTTTCTACAAAACAAAATGCGATATAATATCAAATTAGTACGGTACCGGTACTGAATTACTTTTGCCTATCGTTCCAAATACCACTAAAAACTATTCACACACACAATTCATCACCTAAAAAGCAAAGTTGGCAACGGTCCCAATTAACGTGAAAATGATTTTTACACAGGAAATTCTGAAAAGTAATCTAGCCAGCTGATGGAAACATAGCAACATGTGTTGGAAAATCTTGTACGCCAAAAACAAGCAGGAAAAGGGGGAACTATTTCCTGGCGCGTTAGCCTCTTCACTGACCCGAACATCAAAGGGACCGCTTAGGTCTTGAGGTGACTAGAGGTAAAGCAGACGGCGGTGGTCAAGGCCATGTGTGATCTAGTAGGCAGTGGTTTGATGAACCAAGGCCGACTACAATATCTCAGACCGTTACATCAAAACAAAGTTGGCGGTAATCGTAGGGCAGCAGCAGACATAGCACAATCGTGATAGTGGTAAATCCAAAGGCAGACTTTCGAATAATTGATCAAATTCCACCGTAATAATAATAATAATAATAATAATAATAATAATAATAATATCGAATGGCCTCGGATGCCGGGTGTAAGCTTTGTTATTTGACGCCCAGAGGGCAGCTTGCATGTCGAATTTGTCGTTCTTTGGAACGCTATGAAAGTAAAGGTGGTTAGATACCTAAGCTCCTTGCCGCTATAGCGCTTTCTAGTAGAGGGGCCGATAACCTAGATGTTAGGCCCCTTAAAACAACAATTATCATCATCATCATCAAGCTTTCTAGTAGAGAATAGTTAGTTATTGTTGTTTTAAGGGGCGGAACTACGAGGTCATCTGCCCCTCTTAACACAGATTAAGGAATACAAATTTTGAATTGAATTTAAAATTTTGAGGTGGACATCAAAATTTTAAAAAGACCAAAAAAGTTAATGAAACAAAAACAAAAACAAAAAATTAAATAAAAATAAACAAAAATTACGGAAAAACAAAAACATTATCATTCAAAAACGAACAAGTCGTTGAGTCAATGTTCACTGGAAAATTTAGATTGCTGGCCCTAACCCACTCTCACTTATAAAGCGGATAACGCGATCCTAGTAGAGAATGTAGGAACTTTGTGTTGGCGGGAAATCCCGAGATTAATTTGCCATTATGAACACGGCCTACTGAGTTCAAATGGGTTCTTTAACATGCCAACAACGTATGACATGCATGTCGTGATTCTTTTCGCCTTTCAAAAATCACTTAACACAGCCAGGAGCGAATCTGCAAGCTTGGGGTTGGTAGCCTGACACGATAACCACTCACCCCCCGAGGCAAGCTCCACCGTAATTGATAGGTTTCACGTAATAAAGCACAATATTGCCGTATGTAAAACCAACGAAGTCGTAATGAACAACGCTAATAGAGTTGTTTCGTTTGAGGGGATGGACATGGTGGTCATTTGGCCCCATGTACTTGGGTGAGTGATAACCTGTGTTAGTGTGTGTATTTGTAATTCAGGTGAGGGTTGTGAAGAAGGCGGCCGTGGCCTTTAGTTAGGAACCATCCCAACATTCACCTGGAGTGGAAGTGGGGGGAACCACTTCCAAGATGGCTGAGGTGGGAATTAATCCCGCCTCGTCTCAGTTTTTCCTCGCGAGGCTGGGTGTACCCCGTTCCATCCGCCAGACCAGAATTAAATATATCTTGGCAGAGCCGGGACTCAAACCCGGACCTCCGGGGTGACTGCCAAGAATGCTAGCCATTACATCGCGAGGTGGACAACGCGAATAGATAAGTAGCTAAAAATACAGACATAACATAAGGATGAGGCAGATAGGTCTAGCTTACATGAGAGATAGAAAACGTTTAACCCTTAGATACACGCTAAGCGGCACTCAGTGCCGCCTTTTTGCAAAATTTTGTTTGACGTGGTAAACACTTACGAGTTCTGTGAGATCGCCCGCTATATCCTTTGTTCAACATGTGCTGCTGGGGAGGGAGTAGGTTCGGAGCCTGTCTGGTTCCCAGTCAGTCTGAGACAGGTTGTCAAAGTGCGAGGTGCGCGAATGCGGCATTCCGTACCGCTTGCGTGTTACAACTGGCTGGAATTGGCCTTGTGAAATAATGCAAGTATTTAACTCATTTTACCTTTGTTGTTGCTTTCTATGCTTCTATCATTGTTATCGATGTCAGCACATAGTCTGCACACTTGCCTTCTGTTTATAGGTCTCGACTTGGCTGTCAACAACAGGAGATTGAAAGGTTGCTCCAAGTACTTGATAGCAAGAAGGGTCACTGGATGAAGAGGATCTATTTGATTTTTTAGTCCTAGTGCAGAGTTATTTTGTGTATTTAGGCACTGTACATTATTTCGTACTGTAAATTAGCAGAAAGTGTCCTTTTCCAAGCCAAGAATCTAAGTGTATAGGCCTACATGATTCTGACAAACAGCTTTTCTTTTACTATAGTGTATTTCTTGAGCTTGTTGAGCATCAGGTACAATGTCTTGTAATATGAGCCTGAAAAAAAGGGCAATCTCAATCCAATAATTCTCAATATCTCTTTTGCGTGTGAAAATTATTATTTTTTCTTCGTTGTCCAATAAATGTTAATAAGATTTTTTAATTACATTAAGTATGAATAGTAAATATGTCCTTATCCCATCCCTCCCAAAAATATATTTTATTAATAAGAATTTCATACACACTGATAAGATTTTTTCAATATATTCTCAAAGGTTATGTATAATTCTCAGTACAAATCAATTTTAGCCGTTTAGCAAGTCACTACATTACGAAAAAGAATGAAACAAGAAGTTCCGTGAAGAACTATACAGCCTACTTTTCATGCCAATGATTATTCTACAGAATATGAACCTATCTAGAATAATGACGAAATTAAGTTGGTAATATCAAAATATCTAATTAGTTCAAAATATACCTGGTATAATGTAGCCTAATAGAGCACTACAGTTGGCAGCCCTGGTGACTGAATATATTCTTAGTTCCATCTCTTAAGGTACAGAATACAAAATTTGGTTGAAGTCCAATGGACGTTACATGCAGTTAGACATTGGATCTATCAGCACGCGTAAAAGCATGTTGGCAACAATGTCATGCGTGTGCTGGTCAGAAATAATCTGAAATATTATGATATCTTGTTGTGCCAATTTTGGATGAAATCCATTTGTTAGTATAGAAGTTACATGTATTTTAAAATTGGACATATCAGCAGGCATAGAATCATGTTGGCAGCACTGTCTTGTATTAATTACTCCAAATTAATCTAGAATGTCAGGTGCTATACGTGTGCAAAGTATAGAGCTCTTGGCTTGCATACTTTCTGATATATTGATATTAGGGTAAAAAAATATAGACAGCATTTATTAACAGTTGGCAGTCCTGATTGCTCTTAACAATACTAATAGTAATATCTGTTATGGTACACATAGCACATATGAAATTTGGTTGAAATCCAACTGATAGTATAGAAGTTACATGTATTTAAAAATTGGTACTATCAGCAGGTTTATAATCATGTTGGTAGAACTGACGTATATAAGTTACTCCAAATTAATCCAAAATGTCAGAATATACGTGTGCATAGTTTAAAGCTGTTGGCTTGCATACTTTCTGATATATAGGTATTTGGATGAAAAAAATTGAGAGAGCAATTATTAACAGTTGGCAGCCCTGGTGGCCTTAAGAATACGCTCAGTCATATCTGTTTATGTACAGATATTACATACAAAATTTTGTTGAAATCCAATTGATAGTGTAGAAGTTATATGCATTTAAACATTGGACCTATCAGAAGGCTTAACATTATTTTGGCAACACTGTCATGGTTGGCCTCCTGGAAATTAAACTGAAATAGTCTTATCTACATGTGTGCCAATTTTGGAATAGCTCCCATGCATACCTTGCAAGATATCCAACATGGAGCTCAAATATCTAGTGCGTTTTTTCAGCAGTTGGTAGCACTGACATCATTTTCAAATATGGACGTGAGATATTCCGGTGCACATCTTTACTCATACTAAATTTGGTTTTGATTGCTGCAGCCGTTTAGGAGTTGATAGGGGGGGGGGGACACACACACAGCCAGACAGACAGACAGAAGGACAGACAGACTGACAGACAGACAGACAGACAGACAGACAGACGGACAGACAGACAGACAGACAGACAGACAGACAGACAGACACACATTTTCCCGGATCGATCTCATAAGTCTACTTTTTCCTCATTTTTGCAAAATGTGAAAAGTAGGCTAAAAATGTATTGCGGCATAGGATGCCGCTAGCGTGTACGAATGTTAGTGAAAGAGATGCGTGTAGCTAAGGGTTAAACAGAGTTACAAGAATGCAAAATAGGATTACTAGAGGACACTATAAATACACCTTCCTTTACCTGAGTTACTTGCTGCTGAATAATGACTGAGAATATTCATGCCAAACTATCGTACACAGCGGGAAACACCAAAGGAATAGCTGAAAAGGAATCAGAGTTGGCGGCAACTAGTATGCAGGCTTTTACCCTATCATCTTTATACTCAAAACGTAAAGTTATAGGGCTCTCTGCAAGTCTCCAGTGAACAATATAAATGCTCAAACACTACTGAACCAAATGTCCTACGCATGAGTGGACTCCACTTACTGTTTGCCGTCAGATACCTACCGAATGAATAGAAAAAAAGTTTGAGCTGTTAAGTGTTCATCACCATCATCATCATCATCATCATCGTTGACCAACACCAGTTTCCCGGGTGCGGTATATGAGCCCCTCCATCTCTGTCGATCCATGAACCATTCTTCGTTCACAATCCTCTCCCAATCCTGGCTTCTCTCCTGTGTATCCTTCTTCATTTTATTTAAATTTTAATGTGTTCCTTGCAAGGATATCAATTTTCACTTTGGTATTTGTTAACATAGTTTTTAAGATTCTTTTATTATTTCAATCTACGCTGACGAGGGTATCACTGCATACCGAAGCATGTACGTATTAATTTAAATATTAAACGTTTTTTAAGTGTTTGACAAGGCAGCCATTATAATTTGAGATCACTTACAATATACCGGTAATTAATAGAACGCTCCCGTATAGGAGATATGAGGTTACAGCTGCATCTACCGAATACAAAGGTGCTGTATATGAGAACATTTCCAATATTTTGCTTGAGAAAGGGAACGACATCTAGAATGAGTTCTATGCAATAGACTCAATACTAACAGAAGACTGGAAACAGGCCAATTCTACTGTGAACTGAGGCACGCCATCGTGCCATGGCTTCCACTACAAATTATTATATATCATCAAACGATTTCATTACCCAAATGAGGAATGTATATGCGAAATGTGCAAGGAACAATGTCCACGATATCAGGACAATATGTGTAAAACATAAAGAAACATTTCATTTAACTGTGCAGTGAATAACTTTAAACATACTCTCTAATTATATTTCCTGCATATTTCCTTGGCAATTATCTGCAATAAACATTTCATTAATTCATTCATTCATTAAGGTAGCTTATGAAACAACAACAACAACAACAACAAGTTAACGCCTTTCTTGCTCTTGGCGGCTTCGGTAGCGTAGTCGGTAGCATGCTGAGTTTCTATGCCCAAGATCGCGGTTTCAAACCCGGCCGAAGTCGTCGGATTTTTAAAGAGCGTTAGAAGTCCTTCAGTATGCCTTCCTTCGGAGGGGAAGTAAAGCCAGCGGTCCCATGCCATAGATTTATGGCATGTAAAAGAACCTTCCACTAACTACAATTGTGTGAAGCTAAAATGTGTAGGTTAGGTTAGATTAGATTACGCTCTATTACCGCAGCCCCTAAACTAAGGAACCAACCAACCAACCTTTCTTGCCCTTGCCATTATCCCAGGCCACTAGCACGAGCACGAATTTGTTCTGGAATATTTATTGATTACTTGATTTCAAAATCTGTTGCAGTGACATCAACTGAGAAATGTGAAACTGGAGGGAAGCTGTTCGAATGTTTCAAACAGAATGAATTCGGAGTAAGTGATTTATTATTATTATTATTTTATTATTATTATTGCTTAAGTTTCTGTTAGTAACATTTATGACATTGATAATGTGTGCGTCTGGCTGCGTGGCTCAGGGGTAACGTTCTCGCTTGCTGAGCTCAAGGTTGCAGGTTCGAAACCTGGCGCAGTCAGCTGGCATTTGAGGGTGCGCAAATGCGAGGGAGCCGTGGCAGTACATTTACTGGCACGTTAAAGATCCCCTTCGGGGCAAAATTCCGGCACCCCGTCGTCTCTAAAAGCCAGTGTAGTTAATGGGACGTAAAACCATTATTATTATTATTATTATTATTATTATTATTATTATTATAATGTGTGCATTCAGGGGAAAAAAACGGGAACTATTTTCATTCCATTCCTTTCCATTTCATTTCATTTCATTTCATATTTATTTATCAGTGCCTTACACTATATTTACAGTACACTGACGGGAGTCTCTGAAAGGAGCAAAGCCCCAATTCGCATTCGTTTATGAAAACATCCACCGTATTTGAATGTTCCAAAGTGAACATTTAACAGAACCATTAACACGGAATTTCTTGTATTGCAGCTCTTTATGTCCGGCAAGAGAAGATAAATATGTCAGTCACACGGTCATCAGTTCACTACCACAGAGTCGTCCTACAGCGAGAGCAGGCGACTGTAAAGAAGACATTTGTGAGAGCAGAGAACAACAGACCTAATCATATAAGTGTTGGTGTGCTTCTGACATGAACAAATGTGTGTATGTCAATATTATTATTATAATTATTATTTATAATTTTATTCGTTATGCCGAACTAAGGAGTGCATTGGAACTTATTTAACACAATGGTGTCTCTTTTCTTCATAATTGCCCTTCATCCTTTCTCTGTGCTTTCTTTTGTGTTCTTCTGTCCATGCTGTTTTCTGGAAAATTTGTTTCTGTTTATTAGGGTTCTAAATGTTGTTGTATTGTGAATAATTCATTCGTTGATACCAATTTCTTGTAGGTCTTGTGTGATTTCTACCAGACAATTGTTGTGTTTTTTTCAAAGATAGTGCTAGGTTTAAGATGTTCTTTGCTAGCTTATTGTCATCCATTCTGTATTTGTGACTTTAACATTTCAGTATCCTTTTTCTGATGAAATCTGCGTTTTTCTATACTTTTTATATTTTGGTCCTAAGATCATTATTAATAAATCTTTGTGTTCTAAAACCTTTGCTATTTCTTATAATGTCTTTATTGACGTTTATTTCGGGTAAGCTTTAAACCAGGTTATCTTAGGAAGTCTGTGAATATATAATATTAAATGATCTTTTGGCGAGTCTCTTGTTATCAGTTGACGTAATATATTTAATATAGTTTCCTCTCGAGGAACAACAGTATAAATGCTATGAACAATATCTCAGTAAAACAGTACGATGTCTTCTTGCTACCACTCTGCGCCCATTGAGCACCACCACCTGCAAGGAAGAACAATACTTAAATATTCTATTTTATATAAGTTACATATCGTATTTTTGTTTTAAGGGGACGGAACTGCGAGGTCATCTGCCCCTCTTACCACAGATAAAATTACACGCTTAAATATTAAGTCGAATAATAATAATAATAATAATAATAATCATAATTATAAATCCTAGTGTTCTAAAGCCTTTGTTATTTCTTATTTATTAACGTTTATTTCGTGAAGATTTTGTACAGATTATCTTAGGAAGCCAGCGAATATATTACTGTGTATTAAATTATATTTTGGTGAGTCAATAAAGACAACAAATTACATAAAACTATTTGTTATAATAAGAAACACATAGTACATTATGCAACTCGCCTATCATGGCAGTAATTGAGACACGAGTATTTCCATACGAGGGTCTTAGTTACCATTACAGGCGAGTTGCATACGACTGTTTATGTTCGACGATAATTATAACTTTATTATATGTTTTAACATAAATATTCATAAATATCTGTTCAGTCACTAGAATGTTGTGATCGGGTGCTGCGGTGGGTAGTATATCTCTCTTGTCCAAGCTCTCTGGACAACCGACGCATGCGCTCTGTGTGCTTCAATACCACATGCTCAGATTGCGCACCAGTATTCAGTAAAACTGACACTGAAGTCGTGTCAAAACCACGCGCTGTGTAGAAATTGGTTTTGGGGATATTAAGGTACCGGTACAGTGCTATTTCTTGTCTCATATTTGCCAGTTTATTTACGCGAACATATGGACGGTGCGTATTCCATGTCGGTAATTTATTATAGTTCGATGTTGTGTTTATGTCCGACATGTTGGATTTTGAGCATATGGGCGAAGGTATCGTTACCTAATTGGTCAATGAACGAGCTCTGATTGGCTGGAGAAACTGTATCGTAATGAAAAACGGTGTTATAATGGCCATCATTATGATACAGTTTTCTGACACATAATAGTGAGGGTCGAACATAAAGAAAACAAACAATCAGAAATTCAAAAAAGAGAAAGTTCTTTGAATGAATTCTATACAAGAAAGAATGAAGAAACAATCGTGTGGGATCACGTTTCGACTGGGTTTTACATACTAATACATCATAATAATATCTTAAAACACAAAAAGATCCCTGAAGTCTTGTCAAAGAATATATCAATAAGAGCAATCTGCAAATAAAACTTGAACCACTCTGTAGGCCAACTTTGCTAGAAGAGGTCTGCAAGAAAGACTCTTCACCACATAATCTAAAACAACTGGCACTCTGTACAATAGAAGAAAGATATCCGCCTAATCAATGGTTAAAAATATTAACAGATGGCTCACAAGACAAAGAAAATAGAACTGGAGCAGGAATACATTCATCTCTCTTCTCACTCTACTTCCCAGTAGGCCAAAACAAAACAATCTTTTGTGCTGAGATAAGAGCAATTTCACATGCACTCCATCAGTTATTATGCAGAAACATTGATTATCAAAAATGTGTTATCATTACAGATTCAAAAGCAGCCATCCAAGCCATCTCGTCAAATTATAAGCCTCAAAATAAAGAACTGAAATACATTTTTGTATGATAAAAACCCTTCAAATACTCCACAAACAGATCTCATTTCAGTGGATCCCTTCTCATGTTGGAATAGCAGGTAATGAAGAGGCAGACTGATTACCAAAAAGAAAGTACCACACTTCAACAACCTGTCAGCCCGACTGATTTTATGTCAGCAAAAAGGATCTTAAAAATACTATCAAAAACAGGTGTGACGAAATGGCAAAGAAAATAGCAGAAACCAAATTATGGAAGGACATTGATGCTAAATGGGATCAATATAAATTAACACAAAGAAGAGGAGCTGTAGCCTTCTTCAGACGTAACTCAGACCATGACTTCCATGCAGCTTATCTGAAACGAATCAGCATCCTGAGATATGAAGAATGCACACTTTGTCACGAACCTGGAAGTAAAATGGATAAGGGGCACCTGCTACTTGATGTGACTGCTAGAACTTCAGGAAACCTCACACAACTCTATTAGAACACAAGAAAGCTGATGGATTGTAATCCGGGCTAGCCATAAGAAACAACAACAACATAATAATAATAATAATAATAATAATAATAATAATAATAATAATAATATCGTATAGCCTCGGGTGCTGGGTGCAAGATTTGTTAATTGACCCCCAGAGGGCAACTTCCATGTCGAATTTTGTTGTTCCTTGGAGTGCTATGCAAGTCAAGGAGGTTACATATCTAAGCTCCTTGACACTAGAGCGCTTTCTAGTAGAGAATGGAGGAACTTTTGTTTTGGCAGAAAATCTCGAGATTAATTTTGCCATTATGAACACGGCCTACTGAATTCAAATGGGTTCTTTAACATGCCAACAACGTATGAGATGCGTGTCGTGATTTTTTTCGCCTAAAAAAATTATATCACTTGCCAAGGCCAGGAGCGAACCTGCAAGCTTGGGGTTAGTAGTCCGACACGATAACCACTCACCCACCGTGGCAGAAATAGACAAAAATAGTACATTTTTCGCAGATATCTGCGCATCACTGTTAACATCTGAAGAGCAAAATGAAATGGTGGTGGGAGGTGGGAAGTGGGAGGGGGAGGGGGGATGGGGGGGGGGGAGAAGGGTAACGTGTTACATGGAACTTCACTATTTTAACAGTGGACTGTCAGCGGTAACGTTCTCACCTGATGTTCCCAAGGTTGCAGGATCAAATCCTGGCCCAGTCAGTTGGCAATCGAGGCTACGCAAATGTGAGGGAGCCGTGTCAGTAGACTTTTGTCACGCTAAAGATCCCCTTCGGGGCACAATTCTGGCACCCCGACGTCTTTAAAGGCCTTAGTAGTTAAAATGGACGTAACACCAATAACAATATTATTATTATATATATTTTTTTTTTAATCGTTTCGGTCGTCTATTGAACCCGCTGAGCTATGGTTCATGTGATATTTTTTTATGACAGAGCATTTATGATGGGATGTTGTACTTTTGAACACACCCAGGAAGCCACGTAAAGCTGAGAGATCACGCGATACTTTGAAGTAGCGGTGAATCGCACTTTTGACTTTGGTGTAAACTGCTAATTATTATCTGAGGTCTTATTAATTATTTTTATCTTTCCTACGAGACTCAGAATATTCCATTTCGTCATGCTGCATTATTAAAACATTTTGGAGAATGTTTATTTTTACTTTAGGTAAGGTAATACCCTTGCAGATACGCAAAAAGGAACGTAAGTAGTCGCTCAACGTTTTCGTTTTGACGACCTACTTTCTAGAGACACCCAGTACCGGAGCACTGCGTCTTGAGAATCCGCCTTGTGTAGGCGTGGAATTACATTTGTCCTACGAGACGTAGAAGAATATCCGCTGTTTAGCGTTAAAGGTGATTATAAGGTGCCATCGAGCAAGCAAATACTAATATTCACTGTCGATGAAGTCCAGTGAATTAAATAAGAAGCTTGGGAAATAATCATTGGCAAGTATAGTGTATTGCACAACATTGCTGTGACATCACATATTACCCACGCGTATGTGGAGGGCAGATGCCTAGTGGAAATATACAGGTAATAGTGTTACAATTATCCTGAATAAGTGTGATTATAATTGTATGAGATATTTAAATTGCCAAAGTGGAAATTTCATCTTTGAAACGTCGTATAATTCACGGATGCTGCGTGATACAAAAGTAGCGTCACTAGCACGTGCAGCATTATAAAATAGTATTAGCTCACATGCTAATCCACATCTGCAAGATTAAGGCTGTGTCGTATTTTATAATTGAAGCCTATAATAGTCACGACGGACATTATAATTTTGGAAGTGAGAGGATGAATAATCACGCAACTTATTTCGCTACCCACGTGATTGGACTTTTCTTCACCATGGTTGAAGCAGTCACCATGGGCTAATACCATCCCGGTATGGGGGGGGGGGGGGGTGACGTTTCTACAGGAACCAGCATGATGGTGGAACTTCCAGAACGATGAACGAGAGGGAAGGAGCCAAAATGCCATTTCCAGGCATATCCACGAAGATGTCGACAGGGACAAATCGAACCCTGGTCTTCGGGGGAGTCCAGATGGGAATCCTGATGAGGAGGATACCGATCCAGAGAGCCAGAGAGGTTTATGTACAACCCTTGTTGTGGAATAGAGAGCTGAGTGAGAGCTCCTCCATTTCGTGAGTTTTTGTCACACCCCTTCTTTGTTCTAGTTTCTGGTGGTATAGTAGTTTTAATGTAGTTTGTGAATCAACCACACTCAGTGTCAGCCATTTTTCTAGGTAGGGATGTAACTAGATTAGTTAGATGTCATTTATTTCAGTTTAGAGTGAGACACCTTGGGGTCAGACATTTTGGTCAGCCCTGGTGCAGCTTGGTGAACGTCGTGGAACGTCAATGCCTACCTTTTTGCTGAACCTGATCGTAGTCATTTTGAGGCTATTTTGTTCAACCCTACTTGGGGTAATTTTCAAGTCTTTGCTGACTGTAGTTATGGCAATCAGATGCCTTGGTTATTAATTGACTGCATCTTCGCAGCCATCCTTTGTTACACCCCTGACTGTCGTTAGAACGGTCGTATCATTTAGGTAGTCGACAGTAACTACCAGTTTGTAAATGCATTATATTTCATTTTGAATAAGCTCAGAAGCTATTCTTGGTCATGTTTGAACCTAACAACTAGAAGGAATGTTTCGTTGCCTAGCATCGAACGCGGTTCCCAACGTATCATTAAGCAGATCTAGTGTGTGAATCTGTGCCACATTTATCATATTTTTTTTGCTTGTGTCGTGTGAGACACGTTTTTATTTGATGTTCTAGCAACTACTGAGTTGCATTTTTAAAGCAAAGAGCTTCAGTTATTGTAAGTTTACTTTCATTTAGACGTCTTTGGTAGAAATACGGAATTGTATTACTATACTCAGATTTATAGCGTGCGTTTGATACACGGACTCTGTAGAGATCCGTAACCTATGGTAAAGTTTTTTATGAACCGGCCAAGTGCAGGTTTTGTATTGATTAAATCGCCGGCCTTGAATAAACTGGTTATGAACCCAGTGACCTAGAGCACGCCTGCTTTATTGTGAGACAAAACTACTATAGACGAGGACAGAGTACAATTTGTATTCGCTTTTCCTTTCATTGCTATTTTGCTTATGGAAATCAGTTTCCATTCTTGTATTTGATCACTTGTTTTATGGATCGGTTTTTGTTAGTTTAACGCTCTGTTGCGTGTATTGTCGTATGACAGGTACAGTTATGTAAGGTTTTCTATAGGATGGTGAAGTCTACCCTGTTATAGCAGGATGTTATTGTATGCTTTGTCCGGGGATGATCCCGTTGACCAGATGTTATTGGAAGGTAACTGTTGTACAGGCCTATCCCAGAGTTATTGAACGCGAGCTTAGCGCCGCTGGTAACCCGTGTTATTGTGTGTCCGAGTTGTTATACTTGTTGATTATATTCCGACTGTTAAGTCGAGGCTTTTTGGTGGAGAATGATCTCAGTTGGAGACACTCCGTGCCCAGGCTATTGTCAATGTTATTCGCCATAAACCTACGATAAACCTATAAACCGACATTCTAATAATAAGACGCATAATTGTTGTAAAACAAGCCTAACTAACGATTCTTTCTATCTAACTTTGTTCTTTGCATTCTGGAACTGTTGACATAGCCGTGCAGTTGAAGATAATTTCCTTGTGAGGAAATGACTAGGACAGTTGACATTTTTGTAGCGACCTGAAGCATGTGCGAACCTAGAGTTCGTAGCTTGTGGAGCTCAGGCCATGCGATGTCAGACGTGGTCTCAACTGCGCATTCGTCACCGTAACTATACACATTAGATGACTATGGTTTACAAAGAGTAAACCAAGGTGTAGGCAGGAATTTTTAATAAAACTACTGTGTCTATTTCGTTATTAATTTATGATGTCAAGTGTATTAAACCCTACATGTTACTTTATTGTGTGCTGTTAGCACATAGTTATTAAGCATAATTAAATTGTTTGTTTTTCATGGCTGTACACTTAGCTTTTGGATGTAATTGTTTTCTTTTACGGACGTCATCGCCGTAAATTTTGTTAATTGATAGGACTTAGCTAGTTGAATTAATGTTAAATTTAAATGTCGAAATGGTACCATCCTAACCTAGATTTGTTTTGCTACCCTGTTAAATGTAAATTCAGATATTAGCTTGATCTTGTAACTTGAACTAGGGACTTGCGCCGTACCATATTCCTAGCGTTGCTGTTGTTGCTTTATCATTGTGAGTTAGATCTTTCGCGAGGGTTTTCAGTAACTTCTCAGGTAGGGGGACCTGTTCTTTATCTTTGTTTATTTATTAATTTGCGGACTAGCCGATTATAACCCTCCGAACTAGGCTAGGGGCTTGTGAAATTTAATAAATTTTCACGGTGTTTTACATGAGTCTGGATGTTTATTTCCTCAGTCTAGTTTTAAGGTGAACCTTTCCTTAGGCGGTCTATGACCATCGTCACCATGTACCACGATCCCTGTGGACTACGGACTCTCGTGCCGCTTTAGCCTTTATGGAAGGTCACCTGATCCTCACGGTACTTTTTATTCGATTTATGTGTCGTTAGTTGAGTCATCGTGGTTGTTGACATCAACTAAACGGTCTCATAAAATGGCGCCCAACGTGGGGCCGACGTTAACGTGGTGACCCTCAGTACCATGTTATTTTTTTTGAGGATCTTAATGTTGATTATTGGTAAATTGACAGGACTGGGACGAACTTAGAAAGTCGTACTGCAGATCAATTGACCGCATGGCATTCATGTTTGATAGAAGTCCATGGGGTGAGGCTTTAGTGTTGGATAAATGAAGGATAGGATTTTCTTTGATGATGCCTCATCCTAAGTAAATGTAATACTTTGCTTTGCTCACCGTTGTCTTTGTAAATGTAGAAGCACTTAGTTTGCATACTCCAGCTGTACTCGTGATATTTATATAAATGAAGCAAGCTTTATACCACCAAGTAACTAATCATAGCTGTAAGTTCCAGTAGAAATTGATCCCTCACTTTCTCATATATTTCTTATCTATGGATGAGGAAACTATTCGTCGTGTGTTTGGAGAGATGATGGCAGGTGTGAATGCCAATCTTCAACAGATTACTGCTGACTTAGGTCAGAATACTCAGGCTGTAAATACTGTCAGTGGTCATGTGGACCAGGTTAGACAGGAAGTCAACAATGTCAGTGGTCATGTGGACCAGGTTAGACAGGACTTAGAGATTAACACTCAGTCTATGAACAATGTAAGACAGGACTTAGAGATTAACACTCAGACTATAAACAATGTAAGACAGGACTTAGAAATTAACACCCACTCTGTAAATAATGTTAGGGCTGATTTAACTCAAGTCAGGGCAGACATGGACACATATAGGATCGAAGCGAGAAATGATCTGACGGCAGGTTTAGCAGCTGTTAGGGTTGATGTCATACGACACCATCAGGAGGCTAACCAGCGCGTAGATTGCTTAACCGACCAGATGAATAGAGCTAGGGAGGAGGTGCAAAACCGATTGGAGGAGCACACAGCTCAAATTCAGACAACCTTGAATAAAGTCCAGATAGACATGAGAGCAGATCTGGAACATACCAGGGAAGAATTCGGGACTCGACTAGATCACGTCGAGGGATTTATCGGAAATGTGAAGAAGGACATGGCAACCATGAACGTTGGTTTAATCTTGATGAGAGGAGCTGCCAATGCCGTTAATAACAACGTGAAGACTATCGTTGATGGCATGATGGAGATTAAAGAGGAACTTAACACCAACAGGAGAAACATTTCTGAATTGACGGAAACCGTAGCCAGTCTACGTGAGACAGTTGATGTTCATCATGAGGAACACAAAATAGACCTCATGTTATTGAGAGGTGACCTCAACGAACACGAAGCTACCGTCGAGGCTAAGGTAGCCGAGGTTAGAGACGATGTGGGTAAAATCCAAGAAAATATGTCCAGAGTTGAAGGAGATATCGATTCCTTACAAAAGAGATCTGAGGAAGTCGCGGTGACCGAGAGGTTAGACCTCAGTTATAACCTTAGGACGGCCATACGCGAGGTAGACACAAACCTCAAGGGAAAGGTTGACAGGATCGAGCTGCAATTGAACGACTTAGGCAACAAAGTCGCAGCCAGAACCATCCCAGGTCTTGAAGTAATAGAAAGACGCCTGGACAGACTCGAGACGACTCCAAGAGAGAGACACGTACACCCACAGATGGGAGAATCTCAGGAAACGCCTATATCTCAATCAGGAGGAATGATGCCTACCCATTTCCAACCCAGCGCGCCTATGGAATCGCAACCGTCACAATTCACTAATTTAGCGCAAGGTCAGACCTTGAACTTTGACGCTCACCCGTTTCAACCAGCATCTAATCGAATTAGTCATGAGACTAACACTCCTACGCAGAGTTACATGCAAAATACTTTCAGACCCGCGAATACGCAGGGAAATGTCACCATAATTCGTTCAAGAGAGGAGCAACCAGCTCGCTTCTCGGGAACTGGGAGCGGTGTTACTCCAGTGGAATTCCTAGCAAATGTCGAAAGCTACTTACGTGATACTATGGTAACTCCAGAGAGGGAACTAAGAGTTATAGAGCGACTGCTTGAGGGACAAGCCGGTACCTGGTTCAGAGCATTCCGATACTCATTTACAGGCTACCAAGACTTTAAGGAAGCGTTATTAAGAACATATTGGTCGAGCGACATCCAGCAGAGTATCCGAGCTGAGATGTACACTCGAAGGTACAGTTCCAATACACCTACTCGTTATGCGAATTACTTCGCAATACAGCTTGCGAAGCTCCGTTGTCTTCAGCCTCCGTTGTCCGAACAAGATTAGGTGAACACAATTGTTTGGCAGTACCCTGCGGATGTACAACGTGTGTTAATCGCTGCAGGGGCATCCACTTTCCAGCAGTGTGACCAGATACTGCGAAGGTTGGACGCTAACACATAACAGTTTCCTACACACCGTCAGCAGAAGGCTGATAGACGCGAGGATAGACATATGAATCTGACGACTGTTGATAAAGTGAGCCAGACGCCACAACAAACACAAACCACAGAGGATTCTGGGCGACGTGATAACAATTACAGTTATAACAGGAGAGAATGGAACAACACTCCGTATACTCGAAATCAACATGATGACCGGCGAAGTCATTGGGACCGGCGATTCGACCGAAGGACGGACGACAACCGACGTCGTGAAAACAACCGCCGAGGGAATGAAGGAAGAAATCAGCAACACGGACGTATCCGTAGAGACTATCGATATAGTGGGGGTTACGACAGAAATCGAGACCCTAGATACCAGCCAGACAGCGATTGGAAAGGAAGAGCACGGGAGAGCCGTGAGTACCTCCAACAATTGAGAGAATTGCAGATCCAAGAAGAGGGAGAACGGAACCCTACTTCGAGGGAAAATAGACATTCGGCGCAGGAGACGGAACAGAACCAGCCCAGTACTTCTCGCCATGACAGAAAAAAAACTCCGAAAAATCAATAGATTCTTGTTTGGTTGAGCACCGAGTAACTGCCTCTATATTACTCTGGGAGCCAATCCAAGAAGACTTGTTGGACGAACGACGAACGACGAACCACAATTATGAATTAACACGTCTACCCAAGATTGTAGCCACCTTGAATGAAGTCAGTGTAGTCATACTCATCGATACTGGAGCGATGATTAGTGTAATTTCCGCCGATTGCCATGCCAGACTTAGAGCAAACTCTGAGGTGACGGAGTTGCCCATTTCAGCTATAAGAGTCAGAGGTGTCATACCTGACCGCGTTGTAACGTGCAAAATCCAGATTTTGTGTACTGTGAAGATTTCGAGCCACGTGTACTTGCACGAATTTCTCGTAATGAAGGGCCTGCATCATGATGCCATTTTAGGCGCAGACTTCATTAGAAAATATGATGGAATCATTGACATGGGACGGAATACGGTAGAGTTCAAGCCGAACGAACCCATTCAGATGAGCCTAATTGAAGAAGAACCGGAATTCCTATCCGAAGTAGACGTAGTCGAAGCATTAAAGGGCAAGGAAATTGAGGCGACACTAGATGCCGACGAAGAGGCAGAATCGTTATCAGCACCCACACATGAGGATCTTGACGCAATACTGAACGAATACAGAGATATATTCGACACCACACCTGGTGAGATATTAGACTACGAGTATGATCTTGTATTACTGGACGATTCCCCATTCCAGAAAAGGATCTATCCGATTGCCGAGAAACATCTCGAAGAAGCTGCTAAGAAGATCCATGAGATGGAAGCAGCAGGTACAATCAAGAAATCACCGACTCCTTTCTTGAATCCCATAATACCTGTGGTTAAGGTAGATGGAAGCTTGAGACTTTGTCTTGATGCCAGAGCCTTGAATGAACGCCTAGCTCCTGAGCACGACAGACCGCCCAAGATTATGGACATTCTCAGGAAGTTCAAAGGAAAAAGGATATTTTCATCATTAGACTTGGTTCAGTCTTATTACCATATCAGATTATCTGAGCATACTCAGAAATATACTGGATTCTTGTTTGATCAGACTACTTATGTATTCCAAAAACTACCATTTGGATTGAAAAATGCCGGAGCCGCATTAATCAGAGCACTTGATGCCAAGCTGACTCATGAAGTGAAGCAGAAAGTAATATGTTATGTGGATGACATAATCATAGCTTCGGGAACAGAAGAAGAGCATTTAAAGACATTGTGCCTTGTTTTTGAGAATCTCCGACAGGCAAATTTTAAGGTCAAGTTTGACAAGTGTCGATTTTTTCAGAAAGAAGTGAAATTCGTAGGACACATAATCAATGGAGAAGGATATAGACCGAATCCGGCAAAGATTAGAACTGTTGCTGCATTTCCAACACCAACCCGTGTGAAACACGTGAGGCAATTCTTAGGAATTCTCCAATTCTTTGCTGCTCATTGTGAGAAGTATTCCGAAACTGTTGCACCACTGCAAGGATTATTGAAAAAGAACTGCAGGTGGAACTGGAATGATGAATGCGAGATAGCTTTCAGGAGAGCTAAACAGATGCTTGTGGACTCAATTCAGTTAGAATATCCAGATTACTCTCGGAACTTTATTCTAGAAACTGATGCATCTGCCATTGGTATAGGAGCCATTTTACTGCAGGAAGATGATGAGAAGAAACGTCATTACATCGCTTTCTTAAGCCGACGTTTAAGAGCACATGAATCTCACTACTTCACGACCGAGATAGAAGCACTTGCAATTGTTTACGCACTTGAATACTGGCAGAAACTTCTGTTAGGTCAGAGGATTATTGTGAGAACCGATCATCATGCGTTGACCTTCATCTTGAGAACAAGACTGGCAAGCGACAGGATCACACGTTGGACGCTGTTTCTCCAACAGTTCGATTTGGAAATAGTTTATCGACCAGGCAGAGAGAATGTGTTGGTCGACATCCTCAGCCGGAATCCTGAAGCTACTGTTAATGCCATAGACATCGAGGGAGAATGCGAGGAACACCTTCACCGACTTCGTCATTTACCAGAAGGAAAGCGACGTGAGGAGGAACTCAGACATATTATCCGTTTCCTAGAACGAAGAATGGATCCACAGGATGATCATTATGCAAGGATTGCTGCTGTTGCAGATGATTAATTGATTTATCATCGTGTCTTATACAAGTTTGTAGACGAGGACCACACTCAACTGCGTGCAGTTATTCCTAGGAGATACCAAGAATCTGTTATTCTTATGGTACATTTATCCATTGGACATGGTGGAACAGACAAAACCATTGCAACTATCAAGGAGTCTTTCACATGGAAAGGGTTAGGAGCCACCGTTAGACAGTGTTTACGTGCTTGCGACGCATGCCAGCGGAACAAGTACACATCACACTTGCTGAAGGAACAACCTAGACCAATACTACCAACTCAACCTAGAGAGTTGTATGCACAGGACCTGTATGGCCCAATACCCAAGGCTCGTCGTGGGAATCGATACATCGTTGTAACGGTGGATGTGTTCACGAAATATACGATGCTTCATCCGATTCAAAAAGCTACTGCACATCAGATTATTCAGAGGATTAGACGTCAAGTGATACCGGAGGCAGGAAAGCCACAATTCTTGTTGACTGATCACGGATCACAGTACACCTCAGCAGAATTTGCCAATGCCATGAATGAGCTTGAAATAGGTCATGTTTTATCATCTATTCGACATCCAGAGAGCAACCCAGCAGAATGCGTGATGTCTATTATCGCAAAATTCTGTCGATTATATTGTCAAGAAGAACACTGGCGATGGACTGAAGTCCTTGTTATTATGGCAAAATGTATTAATTCAACAGTACATGAGAGCACTGGTCAAATACCTATGGTCTTGCATTTGAACCAGATGCCGCTGAGAATATGGGATCGTGTGATTGTAAATCCACCTTGTTTACAACCATCACATGCCAGCAGACTTTTAGCTGCGAGAGAGACTATGGACAGACAAGCTGCCAAGCGCTTGAGAAGAACTAGACGCCAGAGGTTTAGAGAACCACTAGTAGAAGGAGACCTTATCCTTATAAGGAGACCCGGAATTTCTAGTCCTATAGACCGCATATATGGGAAATTTCTATCCTTGTATTATGGCCCTAGTCGTATCCGACAGCCTTTAAACAATGGAAGTTATGTGATAGAAGACATTAGGACAGGAGAGCGCATTGGAACCTTTAATGCAGCCAATCTAAAAAAATATCACTCTTGAATGAATTTCAAAGCAAATAAAAATGTTATCCCAACATTTTATTTGAAACGACAGAGAGGCAGATGAACCCGCTGAGCTATGGTTCATGTGATATTTTTTTTATGACAGAGCATTTATGATGGGATGTTGTGCTTTTGAACACACCCAGGAAGCCACGTGAAGCTGAGAGATCACGCGATACTTTCAAGTAGCGGTGAATCGCACTTTTGACTTTGGTGTAAACTGCTAATTATTATCTGAGGTCTTATTAATTATTTTTATCTTTCCTACGAGACTCAGAATATTCCATTTCGTCATGCTGCATTATTAAAACATTTTGGAGAATGTTTATTTTTACTTTAGGTAAGGTAATACCCTTGCAGATACGCAAAAAGGAACGTAAGTAGTCGCTCAACGTTTTCGTTTTGACGACCTACTTTCTAGAGACACCCAGTACCGGAGCACTGCGTCTTGAGAATCCGCCTTGTGTAGGCGTGGAATTACATTTGTCCTACGAGACGTAGAAGAATATCCGCTGTTTAGCGTTAAAGGTGATTATAAGGTGCCATCGAGCAAGCAAATACTAATATTCACTGTCGATGAAGTCCAGTGAATTAAATAAGAAGCTTGGGAAATAATCATTGGCAAGTATAGTGTATTGCACAACATTGCTGTAACATCACATATTACCCACGCGTATGTGGAGGGCAGATGCCTAGTGGAAATATACAGGTAATAGTGTTACAATTATCCTGAATAAGTGTGATTATAATTGTATGAGATATTTAAATTGCCAAAGTGGAAATTTCATCTTTGAAACGTCGTATAATTCACGGATGCTGCGTGATACAAAAGTAGCGTCACTAGCACGTGCAGCATTATAAAATAGTATTAGCTCACATGCTAATCCACATCTGCAAGATTAAGGCTGTGTCGTATTTTATAATTGAAGCCTATAATAGTCACGACGGACATTATAATTTTGGAAGTGAGAGGATGAATAATCATGCAACTTATTTCGCTACCCACGTGATTGGACTTTTCTTCACCATGGTTGAAGCAGTCACCATGGGCTAATACCATCCCGGTATGGGGGGGGTGACGTTTCTACAGGAACCAGCATGATGGTGGAACTTCCAGAACGATGAACGAGAGGGAAGGGGCCAAAATGCCATTTCCAGGCATATCCACGAAGATGTCGACAGGGACAAATCGAACCCTGGTCTTTGGGGGAGTCCAGATGGGAATCCTGATGAGGAGGATACCGATCCAGAGAGCCAGAGAGGTTTATGTACAACCCTTGTTGTGGAATAGAGAGCTGAGTGAGAGCTCCTCCATTTCGTGAGTTTTTGTCACACCCCTTCTATGTTCTAGTTTCTGGTGGTATAGTAGTTTTAATGTAGTTTGTGAATCAACCACACTCAGTGTCAGCCATTTTTCTAGGTAGGGATGTAACTAGATTAGTTAGATGTCATTTATTTCAGTTTAGAGTGAGACACCTTGGGGTCAGACATTTTGGTCAGCCCTGGTGCAGCTTGGTGAACGTCGTGGAACGTCAATGCCTACCTTTTTGCTGAACCTGATCGTAGTCATTTTGAGGCTATTTTGTTCAACCCTACTTGGGGTAATTTTCAAGTCTTTGCTGACTGTAGTTATGGCAATCAGATGCCTTGGTTATTAATTGACTGCATTCTTCGCAGCCATCCTTTGTTACACCCCTGACTGTCGTTAGAACGGTCGTATCATTTAGGTAGTCGACAGTAACTACCAGTTTGTAAATGCATTATATTTCATTTTGAATAAGCTCAGAAGCTATTCTTGGTCATGTTTGAACCTAACAACTAGAAGGAATGTTTCGTTGCCTAGCATCGAACGCGGTTCCCAACGTATCATTAAGCAGATCTAGTGTGTGAATCTGTGCCACATTTATCATATTTTTTTGCTTGTGTCGTGTGAGACACGTTTTTATTTGATGTTCTAGCAACTACTGAGTTGCATTTTTAAAGCAAAGAGCTTCAGTTATTGTAAGTTTACTTTCATTTAGACGTCTTTGGTAGAAAGACGGAATTGTATTACTATACTCAGATTTATAGCGTGCGTTTGATACACGGACTCTGTAGAGATCCGTAACCTATGGTAAAGTTTTTTATGAACCGGCCAAGTGCAGGTTTTGTATTGATTAAATCGCCGGCCTTGAATAAACTGGTTATGTAACCCAGTGACCTAGAGCACGCCTGCTTTATTGTGAGACAAAACTACTATATACGAGGACAGAGTACAATTTGTATTCGCTTTTCCTTTCATTGCTATTTTGCTTATGGAAATCAGTTTCCACTCTTGTATTTGATCACTTGTTTTATGGATCGGTTTTTGTTAGTTTAACGCTCTGTTGCGTGTATTGTCGTATGACAGGTACAGTTATGTAAGGTTTTCTATAGGATGGTGAAGTCTACCCTGTTATAGCAGGATGTTATTGTATGCTTTGTCCGGGGATGATCCCGTTGACCAGATGTTATTGGAAGGTAACTGTTGTACAGGCCTATCCCAGAGTTATTGAACGCGAGCTTAGCGCCACTGGTAACCCGTGTTATTGTGTGTCCGAGTTGTTATACTCGTTGATTATATTCCGACTGTTAAGTCGAGGCTTTTTGGTGGAGAATGATCTCAGTTGGAGACACTCCGTGCCCAGGCTATTGTCAATGTTATTCGCCATAAACCTACGATAAACCTATAAACCGACATTCTAATAATAAGACGCATAATTGTTGTAAAACAAGCCTAACTAACGATTCTTTCTATCTAACTTTGTTCTTTGCATTCTGGAACTGTTGAAAAGGAAGGAAGGAAGCTTGTAGTTTAACGTGACCGTTAATCTTGAGATCATGAGCCACGGGACCTCCGTTTTACGTGGAATCCGAACCACGGGACATGGCATTTCACTTCGAAAATCTCACATGCATTGGAACTGTTGACATAGCCGTGCAGTTGAAGATAATTTCCTTGTGAGGAAATGACTAGGACAGTTGACATTTTTGTAGCGACCTGAAGCATGTGCGAACCTAGAGTTCGTAGCTTGTGGAGCTCCGGCCATGCGATGTCAGACGTGGTCTCAACTGCGCATTCGTCACCGTAACTATACACATTAGATGACTATGGTTTACAAAGAGTAAACCAAGGTGTAGGCAGGAATTTTTAATAAAACTACTGTGTCTATTTCGTTATTAATTTATGATGTCAAGTGTATTAAACCCTACATGTTACTTTATTGTGTGCTGTTAGCACATAGTTATTAAGCATAATTAAATTGTTTGTTTTTCATGGCTGTACACTTAGCTTTTGGATGTAATTGTTTTCTTTTACGGACGTCATCGCCGTAAATTTTGTTAATTGATAGGACTTAGCTAGTTGAATTAATGTTAAATTTAAATGTCGAAATGGTACCATCCTAACCTAGATTTGTTTTGCTACCCTGTTAAATGTAAATTCAGATATTAGCTTGATCTTGTAACTTGAACTAGGGACTTGCGCCGTACCATATTCCTAGCGTTGCTGTTGTTGCTTTATCATTGTGAGTTAGATCTTTCGCGAGGGTTTTCAGTAACTTCTCAGGTAGGGGGACCTGTTCTTTATCTTTGTTTATTTATTAATTTGCGGACTAGCCGATTATAACCCTCCGAACTAGGCTAGGGGCTTGTGAAATTTAATAAATTTTCACGGTGTTTTACATGAGTCTGGATGTTTATTTCCTCAGTCTAGTTTTAAGGTGAACCTTTCCTTAGGCGGTCTATGACCATCGTCACCATGTACCACGATCCCTGTGGACTACGGACTCTCGTGCCGCTTTAGCCTTTATGGAAGGTCACCTGATCCTCACGGTACTTTTTATTCGATTTATGTGTCGTTAGTTGAGTCATCGTGGTTGTTGACATCAACTAAACGGTCTCACTATGGACCACGTTATTTCAACTGCCTTTTCCCTCGTTCTTTCACATTGGCCCAGTATTCGCGCATTCTTCTTCGGTGAGCTTCCTTCCGTTCTTCGGTCCACTTCTTGCCGGTTTTCAATATAGGTTTTGGCTGAAAACTCTGTATCTTCCCAAGTTTCGACTTCAAAGAGTCACGTTCCAAGATGTCCTCGTGTGATATCCCCAGGTCTTGTAGGTCTTTTTCCACCTCTGTAAACCAGATTCCTTTGGTTTTCTTTCCCACAAAGTAGGCACAGATTCGATTGGACAATCTTCTGGAGTTCATTCGTATTAAATGGTGTCCGTTATTTCCTCCACATGTAGTTAAAGTTCATCGTTGTGTCGTCTTTTATACTCTCCTCGTTCCTTGACCGGGCCCAAGATCTTTCTCAGAATCTTCCCCTCTTTGGTTTCGAGTTGTTTTGCCAGGCCTTCCTTATTCATCGCCAGGCATTCTGATGCATATAACGCCTCCGGGTGAATAACGGTAACGTAGTGCCTCAGTTTGGCCTTGAAGGACATTGATTGTGTTTTGTAAATGTCTTTGGTTAAATGGTAAGATTTCCGTCCCTTGTGGATCAATTCTGTTAGCTTGATTAATTAGGGCATGGACGTTCACCATGGTGTAGATTTTATTTGTGCTTCGAAGCGAAAAGATCGAGACTCGACTGTTGGGGGACCTGAAGTTGGTGATGCACTCTAAAATCTTCTTACTGACCACAAATCCTGTACCAAGGTCGGGGATGGATTTTACTACATGTTTTCCGACTTTACCATTGAAGATTCTATACCCTTGGGAGTCAAAAGCTTCTGCATCAACAAACCTTGTTTCCTGAATTGCTGCGATCAGGATTTGATGATGTTGTAGGGTGACAATCAGTTGTTTCAATTTACCGACCTACATAAGCGAGTTCACGTTGAATGTTGCGAAGAAGTTGCAACGTTTGTGTCTGATCTTGTTTGTAGGAGTCTCCAATACCTCCAAGCATGTCGTTGCAGGCTCCCCAGAGTCCGAAGGCCTGCATGCGTCGTTCAAGACGACGATGGATTGGTTACCACCTGGGATAGTTGCTTCAGCAGACGTTTCCTCCATGCTTTTCACAGTTGAAAAATCTGTAGATAAGGGGCCAGTGATATTGCACACTGACCAAAGTACTGCCAAGGTTGTGAGCCTTGGAGCCACCTGCACTGATCGGCTCGCCGACCCAGCTTCCCGCTGGGATTGGTTACCCAACCTTCCACTGGGTTGCTCGGACTAACAGGTTACGTGCTGGAGTTGGAGTGAAAGAGGCTAAGTTGGATTCTCTTGCTGAATCCAATATGTTTAAGTTGCAGGTGACATGCAACAACGCATTTCACTCCCATTAGCCCAAAGCCATAAGGACTCCTCTCAGGTTGATTCCTGGGACCCATTATTATCATTATTATTATTATTATTATTATTATTTTAACAGTATGCTTGTTACGTTTTCAAGATGACGCGATTTGAGTATTATCCAGGATGTAGGAAGTGAACAGTGGTGAATTACCTTTAAACAAAGCGGGCCCGAGTGATTAATTAATGTTTTATTTAGGGATTGCCTGGATACTTGAATGTGGAATCTGATAACCTGTAATGCATGTTCTTGTAACTAGGGGCTAAGATAGGGAAGGGAACGATCTGAATATACTTTGAAAATCACTTCTACGATAACCGAGACTGGGATACGAATCCACCAAGCTTCTCAACAGTCTTGTAGAGGGTAACCAACCTCTTACTGGGATTACAATTCTTTATAACAGAGCTGAAAATCGAACCCAGGCCAGCCTATCACCGGGGAAATCTGTTAGCCACGTCATTACAATCTGTTCTTTCATATTACTGGAATCCACTATTGAGCAGTGGTGTACCGGGGCGTTTAGGGTTTAAACTCCCCCCAGAGCCATTTGTTAACTTGGATCTTTATATTGTCCAATCTGTCACCTGTTTACACTCCCACTAACTCGTGTATATACCGTATTTTAAAAGTCGCCACGTTCGTCACTTGGCAAAAGTGCTGCACTCTACTCACAGCGAGACGAGTCCTTCAGAGTTGGAGCAGGCCATGGAGCAGTTTTGCTGTTGAAGTGTGCAATCGGTAACTTATTTCATGTCGGTTAGGGTCGCATTAATTGTGT
This sequence comes from Meconema thalassinum, assembly GCA_946902985.2. Taxonomy (NCBI): domain Eukaryota; kingdom Metazoa; phylum Arthropoda; class Insecta; order Orthoptera; family Tettigoniidae; genus Meconema; species Meconema thalassinum. Next base: position 3,382,481 of record OX336400.1, read on the forward strand.
GTGTCCGTTTTGTTAATGATAATTCGGTACATATGGAGTTGATGCAATTTTTAGCCTATTTTCAATTTTGAAAACATAGGCTTATGAGATCACCATTTGTCTGTGTGTGTGCGTGTGTGTGTGTTTGAGATGGTGTGTGTGTGTCCCCATAATAACTTCTAAACGGCTGGAGAGATTTCAATGAAACTCAGTAAGTTCATAGCACTATTCCGGATGACCCCGACCGTGCCCTTCAAATTTTGTTACGTCGCACCAATCCAACATGGCGGCTGTGCGAAATATTTCACCAGCATTCAATATCTCCGAAACTATTACCGATATCACCCTGGAATTTTATAGGGTGATAAAGGGAACTACTAGAAGTTCACCTATGTGACTTCTGGTAACTACAAAACCAACATGGCGACCAAGTGAAGTTGCGACTTTTAAATAGACGTATCTCGCGATTTAACCAATCAAACGCAATCAAACCTGGTACAGTAAATGTTTATACACATTGTAATGGCCCGGCATCTAACTTCGTTCAATTGTTTACATAACCTCAAGATGGCGGATGTGCGAAATATTTCACCGGCATTCTATATCTCTGAAACTATTAGCGGTATCACCCAGACATTTTGTACGGAGATAAAGGGCACTACTGGATCTCTATCTATTAGACTTTCAAAACCGTTTAGCTACAAAACGAACATAGCGGCCAAGCGAAGTTGAATAATGTAAATGGACCTTACTCGCGTTTTAATGTTCCAAATGCAATACAATCTGGTAGAGGAAATGTTTATACACATTGTAATGCACTGGTATCTAATTTAGTTCAATTGTTTACATAACCTCAAGATGGTGGCTGTGCGAATTTTGAAATTAAGTTTTTATTTCTTGTGTCGTAATCATGCGATCGAAGTGAAAGTTTGAATAATGAACCTACGCAATAATTTTCTTTTAATGGTACATGACTTTTTGGCCTATACATACAGCATAACAATCCAATATGGCGGCCATCCGAAATATTTAGACGGCTCTGAATATCTACGAATCTATTATAGCAATCAAACTGATTTTTTATGTTCATAGGGGCTATGAACTTAAGTTCACCTATAGGACTTTCAATAACCTGGTGATAACAAATCAACATGGCGGAGACGCGAAATATACATATTCACATGGACGTTTCTCGCAATTTAACCATCCGAGTGCAGTGAAACTTGGTACGGTAAATCCTTATACGAATGTTAATCCAGTGGCATCTAATTCATTTCAATTGTTTCTATAACCACAAGATGGCAGCTGTGCGAAATTTTAAAATCTCCTTGTTACTTCTTGTGTCCTAATCATGCGATTGAAGTTTGAATGCTATACGTAGACAATAATCTTCATGTAATAGTACATAACTCTAGGACCTACATATATAAAGTCCAAGATGGCGACCATCCGCAATATTTAGTCGGTTCTCAATATCTACGAATCTATTACAGCAATCAAACTGAAATTTTGTATGTTGATAGTGGCAGTTAACTTGATGAAAATAGGCTGTATATTTCTTCACAGAACTACTTGTTTCCTATCAATGATGCAGTTAAGTCCCCGTAAACAACAATAACTAACTAACTAATGGCAGTAAGAACACGGAGAGCAAAACATAATTTCTCTCTCATATAATATCAATATTATAAGCAGTCACGTGATGTTACCACTGCATCATTTCAGTCGCTGTTTTCTATATAAAACAAATTATTTTCTTATTGTGCTGAAAAAATAATGAGACCAAAATTGTTTCTTTGGAATGACAATGTTTATTTAATTATTGTTTTATGAATATTAATCGAAATATAATTTTAGTAAATGTATGATGATTGTGATCGTAGTTTTAAGGGGTGAAACAGCAAGGTTAATTGTGTACACAATTACCCTACTCTAATAATGAACCCCTCCCCCCAGAAAGAAATCCTTCGTACTGCACTGCTATTGCGTTCAGATCGAACAAAATATAGTTTGATTGTCGATAGCTTGCCACGGTGGGTGAGTGGTCAACGTGTCGGTCTACTAACCCCAACATTGCAGGTTCGCTCCTGGTCGTGGTAAGTGATTTTGAAAGACGGCAAATGTACGATACGCATGTCATACGATGTTGGGATGTCAAAGAACCCATTTGAATTCAGCAGGCCGTGTTCATAATGGAAAAATTAATCTCGGGATTTTCCGCCAACACAAAGTTCCTCATTTCTCTACTAGAAAGCGCTATAGTGCTCAAGGAGCTTAGATATCTGACCTCCTTGACTTTCATAGTGCTTCAAGTAACAACGAAATTCGACATGCAAGCTACCCTCTGGGAGTCAAATAACAAAGCTTGCACTCGGCACCGAGGCCATACGATATTATGATATTATTATTATTGTTGATAACCTGTTGAGCTTAATGAACTTGTAGCAGCGAGTGTGTTTACCTACCTTTACACTTATTCAAGTACGCAAGATAATTGTCACGATCCACCTTTTCGTCATACTTCATCCCGGCCATCTTGGCGATCCTTCCGACATCTGGTTCGCCCTCCTCATCGACCTGTAACATTGACCAATGATTACCATCTACTCAGGGGCTCACAAGCACGAGCGACTTTCGGAATATAAGCTCCATCATTATATTTCCCATATTGACACCGCATAACTACAGACAAACCCTTGGCTATTTCTCCACTTAGTCACCACCGACATTGACACATTTATCGTGATATCATTTTCAAGGAACCCTCCAGTGTCAAGCCAAGAGCAAACTGCTGCCAACAAAGTTCTAGTCCTTGAGGCTGGGAATAAAACATCACTTGGGAATCAAGATTTTAAGGCAGCAAAAGATAGAGAATCAAAGATTAGATTAAACACTAAATGGCCAGTTTGGCTGCAACAAATATATTAATTAATTAAAACAATCATACTTTAATTTCATTGCTCCGTGGCTAAATGATTAGCGCGCTAGGCTTTGACCCGCCGTGTCCCGGGTTCGATTCCTGGCCGGGCCATCAGGGATTTTAATCTCCTGGGGTTAATTCCCGTGGCTCGGGGACTGGGTGTATGTGCCGTCTTCATCATCATTTCATCCTCATTACGACGCGCAGGTCGCCCCTCGGGCGTCAACTAGAAAGACCTGCACTCGGCCTCTCAGGAGGTCACACGATCATTATTACATCATTTCATTTAAATCTATACAACAAACAAGCGTTTGCCAATTCGTTCCAGGTTCGTCACTAAATCTTATTGCTTTCCGCTTTTTAATATTGTTATTCCACTTTTGAATATCTTGTATATTAACCAAACGCCTCTTACGTATTGGTGTCACACACTAAACTGACAAGTCATGGACAACAAGCGTTAGATCTCATCCTTTGTCGTTTGTAGTTCACTAAATCTATCACTACGAGCGCTAGTGTTCACCCATACAAGGTCAAATCTGAATGGAAATATCTACTTCCGTTTTGAGAAATTCAAAAATCTGCTTCTCACAAATTGAAGATAATCAATCAAACTTTAAAATTAAATTTGTAGAACAAGTTCCATTTTAAAGACAGGTGTTTTTAGCATGTTTTTTTTTTCAAAATGTAATTTAAGCCCGAAGTAATTTTCAAGAATTTATTTTAAAATATCATAGAGCGTTTTGAAACACGCATTTTGACACTTTTCCGGGTATTGTAGTTTTCCCTTTTGGCACCACTGTCAAAATAGCTTAAATTTAAGTTTTTGCTATACTGGAGTCATTTAATAAGTGTATAGAGATTAGTACAAAGGACGCATTCTTTATCAAAATGTCCAGATAAGCTTAGCCTGCCTTGTGACACTCCACGAGGTGGTCAGAATGAAGGTGTTACATCAAGTTCATCTTCCCCTAAGAGAAGGAAAGTGGAATACAATAACTTACTCAACTTACCAAGTTCAGGGTCTCTCCTATACACGACATGTAGCACTGCGGAAGAAACATTTTTCAGATTAGTTTATATTGGTCTATTATTGGTGGTGATTATTGATTTAAGGGGCTGAACATCGAGGTCATCAGTCCCTAATGATAGAGGATGACAATGCCAATTATTACTAACAATACTACACTTCTTACTATCTTAGACCCCATAACTGCGGCATGCCCGTGCGCAGCAAGTCCGTAGATCGGAGGTTTGAATCCCGACGCTATCAGCGGCTACCCTGAGTGTGATTTCTCCACACTCACTCCAGGTAAGTACAAGGATAGTACCTTACTTCAAGTCTCAGGGCACCTGTCCCTAATACACACTACTATAGTCACCACAGAAACACAGGTCATCTGACAAATTTAACACACGGAGCTGATGACCAAGATGTTCCCAAACCCACATAAATATGGAAGAAACCTAATTGTAAAATTTAAAAATAAAATTAATAATTGTATTTATAAACAAAAATATACGGAAAACAAGAGAAAAATCAGAAATTAATTCACAGCTACAAGAAAAGAAGAAATGGGAAAACAAAATAATTGTTGTTGTTAACATTTAAGTGAGCACAGGGTTCTTGGCAAATGTACGGCTTTATATTACGTAAATTACGAAATTAAATATATATATTGCCAATACCGTACATTTATAATTATATATTAAATTTATGATGTCATAAAGGAGATTTTTGTCTTTTTTTTACATTTTTGGATGTTGTCCTTGTAAAGAAAATAGGAAAAGATAAAACATCTTACCTTGGCCCGACTAGACGTTGGACCTCTCGTGGCATGAGCCTCCTTCTCATCTGGAAAGAAAAATATGGCCTGAGTTAGCAGCCAATCGCGAAATGCACGCTGGTTTAATCTCGGGACAGAAAGATTTGCAGAAGTGGTGCTTTCAAAACAGATAGAGACTTGACAATCTATTTGCAAATAGGCAATACGTCCACAGCATCCGAAGTTAATATAATGTTATTATTAGTATTAGTATTATTTACCGACAGTAGTGGCTACGCTGGCTAACGCGCAGCATTAGGTCATGGGGCCAAGCTCTCTGCTGAATCGGTAGACGCGTGGGTTCGAGCCCCACCGTCGGCTGTCCTTGAAATGGTTTTCCGTGGATTCCCATTTTCAACACCAGGCAAATGCTGGGACGGTACCTTCTGACAGGCCACGGCCGCTTCCTTCCACATCATCGCCCAGTTTCATTCACCATCATTCATTTCATCTCTCATTAACTCCTCTCATGAGGTGGGCGTCAGGAAGGGCATCCGGCCGTAAAAACCATCGCCACAAAGCCTTCCATCGCATCTCATCCCCGACCCCGTTGGAAAACGGGAATAATAAGGGGTAGACATACATTAGTATTAGTATTATTTGAACACAAGGGCATTTTCAAGTACATATGGCAGCAGCAGATGATGATAATAATTGTTTAAGGGGACTAACATCTGGGTTATCGAAAAATTAAGAGTGAAATAAAGCTTCTATTCCTGTTACTCTTATTTCTAACATCACACTTTGTAATTAACTTACAAGAAGACGAATGAAAAGAAAAGGAGCAAGCAATGTAAATAAGAGATGGATTGGAAAGAAATGTCCTGAAACATAGAAGAGTGAGAATTGAGAGACTTGGAAGGAAATAGATCCATAAAAGGCAGATGGGAAAGGGAGGTGGGTGGAAGAGTAGAGAACGCTCCAAAATCAGTGGGGTCGTACCTCTCGAGCTCACGAGCCATGAGCCATTCGACGGCGTAACACTACCCACGCCCTACCTCCCTTAAGGCCTTGAGGCAGATGCCAGGAAATGAAAAGACGAGCGCTTACCCTTCGAAGAATAAGGACGTCAGGAAAGTTCAGGACCAATTAAGGCGGGAAACTGAAAGTCTCCCTAGGTCTCGGATATCCTAATACCATCGGGGCCGGTTGAGAACCAGGGTTGACCAAGAGAGGTCGACAGGAAAGATGACAGAGAGGAGCCGGGCACAAGTAAGGGGAAGTAACATCGGACTCAGCTGGGGTCCCATGGTCAGCAACGCACGTCCCACAATTTGTGAAACCCTGGGGGACATAAGTAATTCGTAGTCGATTTTTTTTTTGTTAAATACGAATTTTCAAGCCATTCGCTCCAGTTGTTTGGACACCAACAAATAACAAACACAGAAAATTAAACTGTGGATATGTTTAGTCATTATGCAGCTCATCCGGGTTAATACAAAGTAGTAGCCGAAAATACAGAATGTTCAGAGAAAAAGCTCACTTCACTTACTTACCTTCACGGATACTGAAGTCTTTCGCACACTTGGCTATTGCATTTTGAAATCTCTCAGAATCTCCACGCTCGTCCTGAAAAGGAGGACGGACATACCAGAGTTAATCAAAAATTGGCCCTATATAAAAGACACACTTTGCTTATGATTACCAAACCAAGTGCGTAGTAAAAATTTAGATGAATGTTTTATTATAGCTAGAAGTTAAAGGTTCGTAGATATAACATTGAGTCTATCGCAGCGTTTATCAGGCTGGCAGCAGTGGCTAGTTGTAGCTGTGGTCTTGAAGCAATTGCGTGTGCGTACGTAGTGGGGTGGAGGGTGCGGGGATACGATCACGAGGGTAATTAGTTTGCATTCTTCAAAATCATATACACAGTTGTTGGGGGTTATAAGACTTAGCAAAAAATTACAGTATTTAAAATTATTACAGGATAAATACTGTTTATGTGCCTTGTATGAGTGGCGTGTATCGTTGTAGAATAGGAATGGATGTGGGTTGCTTTGTCTTGGTTGGGCGGGGGGGGGGGGTAAGGGGGGGGAGGGGAGAGGCAGGGGGGGGGGAGGGGTGAGGCAGGGGGGGGAGGGGAGAGGCAGGGGGGGGGTGAAGTCAGTCCGATTTTAGGTGGGGGTCAATGGTGTTCAGGACTCTGAAAAACTCTGCCTAATTCTCTCATTTCCCTCATTAACGATTTTAGAAACCTAGCTGCGCTCTTATGTTTAAATTTCATGTTACGTGAAGCCAAGGCTTTCTGAGCTCGAGGCACAGCGCTGTCAACTCTCCTCCGTAGCCACTGAGAGCTAACAGCGTCACTCGATAAAACTGAGTGCTACTGTCCAACAAGCGAGCCGGACTCTGGACTCCACGTGGACTGCCATCCGCGCGTGCTACTGGAATACTAGCTTTTCTCTCATGTCCTTGAGCTGTAATAACTGCCGCTGGTTTCTGTATCCTCCTATCCCTGCACTTTATTTGCATTGCAAATTACATAAAAGAGTCTTCGTGGCTTAGGCGGCAGCACGCCGGCCTCTCACCGCTGGGTCCGTGGCTCAAATCTCGGTCACACCATGTGAGATTTGTGCTGGACGAAACGGAGGCAGAGAGGTATTTCCCCGAATACTCCGGTTTTCCCTGTCACACATTTCATTCCAGCAACACTCTCCACTATCAATTCACTTCCTCTGTCATTCATTTAATCATTGCCCCAGAGGAGTGCGACAGGTTTCGGCAGCCGGCACAGTTCATATTCTCGCCGCTAGATGGGGGCGTCATTCATTTCATTCCCTGACCCGCTCGGTCGACGAAGCAGGCTGTGGATTTTCTTATTCTTTACATAAAATAATGTAGCCTAGTTTCATTTTAACCCTAGAACGGTAGCGCTTCGCATCGGTGACGACTATTATTCTAGAAACTGATAATAAACACCACTACGTCAACTCTTCTTTCACTCTCATGGCCAGCAGAATGGAGACTGTTCTGGAATAAGTTAATATTATTTGATGTTTGTTCGTTTCTTATTTTGGTTTTTGACTAAGTTTTAATTTATTTATTATTATTATTATTATTTTCGTTAATTTCCCCTTAAGGAGAGCGACAAAACACAATCAATTTTCATGTTTTTTTCTGACACTTTCTTTCTTTCTTTCTTTCTTTCTTTCTTTCTTTCTTTATTTATTTATTTAATGTTTTGAGCTGGTTTTCACTAATTTTGACTAATTGTAATTGTTTTCTTTTTGGATTTCGAATTTTTGTGCTTCCTTGAGTTTTTGAGTTTTTTAAAATTATTTTGACTTTTTTACATTTGGACTAATTTTGATTTTATGTCTTTTGTTTAGATTTTTTTTTTACTTTTGTAAAATTCTACTACAAAAAGAGAGGAGAGTAGAATACAAGCCGCGGAGATGAAATTCCTAAGAGGTATAGAGGGCAAGACCAGAAGAGATAGAGTTAGAAATGAAGAGATTAGAATAAGGACAGGAATCTTGAAGCTGCAGGACAGGATAGAAACAACAAAGTTAAAGTGGTATGGACATATGATGAGAATGGGAGAGGAGAGAGTACCAAAGAAAACTTTCTGTGAAAAGATGACAGGGAAGAGACCACGAGGAAGGCCCCGAAAGAGATGGGCAGATACAGTGTGGGAGTGTGTAGAGAAGAGAGGAGGAAAACCTGAAGAAGTACTAAAAACAGGAGAGGAGTGGTGGAGAGACAGGAAACGTTGGAGGTCCTTAATTCACAACCCGACCCAGGAAGCTGGAAACGGGAAATGAAGACGATGATGTAAAATTCTTATTGTTTTTTGGGGTTTTATGGATTTTGACTAATTTTGGTTTAAGTGTTATCTATTTTTTTATTTTGACTAATTAGCTTTGTATTTTAGGACTGCCAAACACTCGTGTGGACTAGTCAAGAGGGAGAAGTGGGCGAAGTACAAGTGTATCCCGTTTTGAATATTTTTGTTTGATTTTCTTTTTGCTTTATGACTATGTTTTCATTTATTTATTATTATTATTTTCGCTGTTCCGCCACTTAACAACAACAACAACTAATTAACTAAGAGTTAGGTTACATGTGGTCTCTATTCACCTCCTCCGGGATTAATGCAAAGATTTAGCCAAATTTCAATGTGTTGAGACAGAGCGCCCACTTTATTTAGGAAGATTATGATACCGTCAACGACAAGTACATAGAGCTAGTATAATTCACACATCAAAAGAACTTTTGCATATTCCTGGCCAAGAGATGTAGTGGTCTCAAACCCATTAGTCGTTCTTGCACCAACAGGGAGGAGATGGGGTGGCACCATGTATGGTCGCCGAACCCCTCTTGTGTACATCCCAGGGCGTATGGTAGGGATACTCACCTGGCACCTTTGGTACAAGGATACGCTGACAATTTCGGCCCAAAGTTCACTTTCGTCGACTATAACGCTCGCCCGCACAATGGCAATGCCTTTCTTCAGAAGAATGGTATTCACAGAATGGAATGGCCTGCCCATGCTCCTGATCTCAATTGTGTAGAGCAGGCGTGGACACTGCTTAATAAACACTGTTCTCCATGGCAATATGCAATTTGATGTGTGTAAGATGATAATAATATTATTTACCTCAGTTGTGGCCGAAGTAGCTACTAACAGCGTGAGAATCCATAGCAGCTTGCTCATGACGCCAGCAGTGTGCTACATCCAACTTGCAATGTTACTCTTCCACGGCGCAATGCCACAGTTATGCAATGATATATTTATGTTTAATAGCAAGGACGGAAGTTTCTGTTACATCAGCTAAAGGTTTTTCTCCCCGATTTATATTTTTAACAGGACGCCCAACTTCCGTGCAATTCGCGGCCAGAGCGAAATGGCTCTGACACAAAAACATAGGCCATATCATATTGCAGCCAATTTGAGCATTTCAATTGAACGCCCGAGGGTTCCCCAACAAGTTCAATTACAAGTAGCTCGAACATTGGCTACCAGACGTCACTGTCAGCGACACCCAGCAGCGAACGTTGGAACTTGATAGAGCATTTCTAATCAATTAACCTACAAATTTTGGCTACACGCCACCAATTGTACTGGTATGTTCTTTTACATGCCATAAATCTATGACATGGGCCCATCGGCTTTACATCCCCTCCGAAGGAAGGCATACTGAAAAGTTTAACGCTCTTAAAAATCCGACGGGTTTGAACCCGCGATGTTGGGCATAGCAGTTCAGTATGCTACCGACTACGCCACCGAAGCTTTCAAAGATAATCGCCACTTAAGGGGAAAAACAGCGCATTAATGCGGTTCTCACCAGGAGAAATCGATTGGAATAAAGAACAGGGATAGGAGGGTGATCTACAATCTAGACAGAAACCAGACAGCAGTCATTCGAGCTGATGAACATGAGAGAGAAGCTGGTATTCAGAAAGGTGTAAGGCAAGGCTGCAACTTTTATCACCCATACTTTTCAATCTTTACATTGAACAAGCAATGAAGGAAATTGGAGAAAAATTTAAAGTGGGAGTGAAGATTCAAGGAGAAATAATTTCAACTCTGACATTTGCCGATGACATCGTCATCTTGGCCGACACGCCTGAGGATTTGAAAGAGTATTTCAATGGTATGGACTCCCTCTTGAGGAAAGAATTCATGATGAAAATTAATAAATGTAAAACAAAACAAAAAATCCTCTCGGCACGCCGGAAGGCGGAGGTAGATTTCAGCGGGCAAACTAGGGGATATGCTATAATAGGCAAAATATGCAGGTTTTCGTAGGAGGATCAGACCTCATTTATTGCGAGAAAGTATTTTACAATTGGAGGTTAATGAACTTTTTTTTCGTCTTTCTATGCATATTTTGAACATTTTATTGTCTTATGGGGATGGTAACCTTCTTGTCATTTGGGGTTCATTTTTATACTTGTGATCACACTGTCCTTATGCAAGGTTTGGAACTGATGTGTAACTATCTAACAGTCTGTTACTTCTTCACGCAAAATTTTATCTCCCGCAGAGACGTTGGTTGGTTCCTCAGTTTAGGGGCTGCGACAACGTGGTCATGTAACCCCGTGTACATTGGGTGTGTTTAGAATCTGTCTGATAAACGGTGTTAATTGTGATGACTGTATTAGTCTGTAATTCAGGTAAGGTCTGCAAACGGTCAATTTTAAGTAATAGTACCTAATTTTGTACCAAATACTACCGTCAACGACACCTAGCTGTGAACTTGGCTGCTAGATGCCACCGCAACCTGCAACTTGCAACGAACGTTGTAACTTCCCCTCCGAAGGAAAGCATGCTGAGGTATTTTAGCGCTCTTTGAAAATCCGGCGACTTTGGCCGGCTTTGAACCAGCGACCTTGGGTATAGAAGTTCAGCATGCTACCAGTTAGCCGCTTCCCTCATAGTCAGATGGAACAAGAAGTTCCGTGACGAACTAAAGAGCCTACTTTCCTTAAAATTAAGATTCGTGCCAATGATTAATCTACAGTATATGAACCTATCTAGAATAATGACGAAATTAAGTTGGTAATATCGAAATGTCTTAATTAGTTCGAAATACTGTATACTAGGCATAATGTAGCCTAATAGAGCAATACAGTTGGCAGCCCTGGTGACTGAATATATTCTTAATTCCATCTCTTAAGATACAGAATACAAAATGTGGTTGAAGTCCGCAAGACGTTACATGGAGTTAGAAATTGGATCTATTAGTACACGTAAAAGCATGTTGGCAACAATGTAATGCGAGTGCTGGTCAGAATTAATCTGAAATATTATAATATCTTTTTGTGCCAATTTTGGATGAAATCCATTTGTTGGTATAGAACTTACATGTATTTTAAAATTGGAGCTATCATCAGGCATAGAATCATGCTGGCAGCTCTGACTTATATTAATTACTCCAAATTAATCTAGAATGTCAGGTGATATACGTGTGCAAAGTATAGAGCTGCTGGCTTGCATACTTTCAGATATATTGATATTAGGGTAAAAATATAGACACCATTTATTAACAGTTGGCAGCCCTGATTGCTCTTAAGAATACTTATAGTCATATCTGTTATGTTACACATATCACATACGAAATTTGGTTGAAATCCAACTGACAGTATAGAAGTTATATGTATTTAAAAAATGATCCTATCAGCAGGCTTAGAATCATGTTGGTAGAACTGACGTATATAAGTTGCTCCAAATTAATGTAAAATGTCAGGTAATATACCTGTGCATAGTTTAAAGCTGTCGGCTTGCATACTTTCTGATAGATTGGTATTTGGATAAAAATAGAGAGAGAGCAATTATTAACAGTTGGCAGTCCTGGTGGCTCTTAAGAATACACTCAGTCATATCTGTCTATGTACACATATTACATACAATTTTTGGTTGAAATCCAATTGATAGTGTAGAAGTTATATGCATTTAAAAATTAGACCTATCAGAAGGCTTAAAATTATTTTGGCAACACTATCATATACGGCCTCCTGGAAATTAAACTAAAATAGTATTATCTACATGTGTGCCAATTTTGGAATAGCTCCCATGAATACATTCCAAGATATCCAACATGGAGCTCAAATTTCTAGTGCGTTATTTAGCAGTTGGTAGCACTGATATCTTTTTCAAATATGGGCCTGAGATATTCCGGTATACAACTTTACTCATACTAAATTTGGTTTCGATTGCTGCAGTCGTTTAGGAGTTGATAGAGGGGGACACACACACACAGCCATCCAGCCAGACAGACAGAAGGACAGACCGACAGACAGACAGACAGACACATTTTCCCGGATCGATCTCATAAGTCTACTTTTTCCTCATTTTTGCAAAGTGTGAAAAGTAGGCTAGAAATTAATGTGATCTCGTTAATGGCGTTGTCTTGGCAACCTCTGATAGCTCATCCCTCATCAATTTAGAAGCGTTGTCATGGTAACCTCTGATAGCACTTGGCATTTTCTTTAATTCCGAAATCATTTTTCTCATCCCTTGGCGTAATGGTGGGTCATATCAAAAATTCTTTCAGACAGTTTTAGGTAATTATTAGGGAAATAGTTTCCATTTTGTACGGTTTTGATATTGTGCCTATTAAGAGAGATATGATTAATGTTTCCCGAAAAACCCACTTTTTTCCACCGCTTTGGTCAATGGTTAGTGCTATCAAAAAACTTATTTGACATAAATTTGTGGCACTTATCCGACACATATTATGAACTTTGAATGGATCCGATATTTCACGTATTAAGAGAGTTACAGCGAAATTTCACTTCTTAGAAAAAAGCCCCCCATTTTCACCCCCTTCAACCGATTTTGCCCATTAACAAATTCGACCGAGATTTTAATTTGATACTTATTATGTAAAAAAATCAAACTGATTGGGGCAAAATTACGGCAGTTATCGTGTCCACAAGAATGTGATATATATATAGATAGATAGATAGATAGATAGATACATATATACATATATACATAAATTATATATAAACTTTTGAACTGACGGTGGTTTTGGGGTCTGGTGGATGTGAAATGCGAAGATATGTCGAAATTTTCCGGAAGTCGAAACATGGTACCCATTGCAATAGTTAGCTTTCTAATGAAATCTACCTACTATTGGAATGCAGCAGCAATAAATCAGAAACCTCTATGGACAGGTGAAAAGCTGAAGGAAGTAGGAGACTTCTGTTACTTAGGAAGCAAAATAATCAGTGATGGACGAAGCAAAGAGGATATAAAATGTAGGTTGGCTCAGGCAAGGAAAGCATTTCTACAAAAAAGGAATCTGTTGACATCGAATATAGATTTAGGTATTAGGAAGTCATTTTTGAAAGCCTTTGACTGGAGCGTGGCGCTCTATGGAAGTGAAACTTGAACTATTGGTGCAGCAGAAAAGAGGAGAATTGAAGGATTTGAAATGTGGTGTTACAGGAGAATGATGAAGATCACATGGGAAGATAGGGTTACAAACGAAGAGCTATTAGGACGAGTGGGAGAGGAGAGATGTTTCTGGCGACAGCTAACGAAGAGAAGAGATAGGTTGGTAGGACACATATTAAGACACCCAGGAATAGCATGCTTAGTTATGGAAGGAAGGGTCGAGGACAAGAACTGTAGGGGTAGACCAAGGTTAGAATATGTTAAACAGATTGCCTCGGATGTAGGGTGTGGTAGTAATGTAGAGATGAAACGATTAGCTCAGGACAGGGAGGCCTGGAGAGCTGCATCAAACCAGTCAAAAGACTGAAGACTCAAACAACAACGTCAGGAGGATGAACATAGGCGATATGGTAGCGGTGGTGGTGGTATTAACTGGCGAATATCCAGGAGATAGTTCTTGCAATCAACAACAACAATAAATAAAATAAAATAAAATAAAACAAAATAAAATAAAATAAAATAAAATAAAATAAAATAAACTATTTGCAGAATATCTAACAACAGGCAATCATGAAGTTGGTTAGAAGCTTCTACAATCACTAGAGAAGAATAGGAAACAAAAGTGGGAAGAAACAGTGAAAAACATGGACTTCGCGAAATCGAGCAGAAAGGCTTGGAGAGTCTTAAATCGTCTCACTGGAAAACATGTCTCCAAAAAGCAGTATACTAACTTGAGCCCAGATGCCATTGCAAATAGAATGGTGGACATTTCACGATCCAAAAGAGATAAATGTCACACGAAAACAGTGAAACAAAAGCTCACCGAACTCAAACGTAGAACTCAGAAGAATGAGAAACTGTCTAGGCCATTTTCTGTTCAGGAAGTTGAAACCGCTATCAAGATGTTGAAAACTGGTAAAGCTGCTGGTCCAGATGGCATCTATAATGAATTCCTGCGAAACATGGGTCCACATAGCATCAGCTGGCTTACTTCACTTTTTACTTTCATCCTTCGGACTAACAACCTACCAAAGCAGTTTAAACGGTCAAAGGTGATCGCCCTTCTTAAACCTGGCAAGTCGGAGCAGAGACCTGAAAACTACCGTCCAATAGCACTTCTTAGCTGCATTTATAAACTTTTAGAACGAGTCCTTCTTGCCAGGATAGCACCACTCATTGAAGCTGTAACCCCACCAGAACAAGCTGGATTCAGGAAAAACCGAAGCTGTACTGATCAAGTCTTGGCCCTCACCACTCACATTGAAGCAGGGTTTCAAAAGAAGCTAAAATCAACAGCTGTCTTTATCGACCTGACAAGCACATATGATACTGTCTGGCGACATGGACTGATCCTCAAAGTGCTGGAAGCTATCCCCTGTTTGGAAATTGCAAATCTTATCTCTAACATGCTTTGTGAAAGAGAGTTCGTAGTATTTCTAGATGATGCTAAAAGTCGCAAAAGGAAACTAAATAATGGTCTACCCCAAGGATCAGTTTTGGCCCCAGTTCTATTCAATCTGTACATTCATGACTTGCCACCAACAACTGCTACTAAGTTTATTTACGCAGATGACATTGCACTGGTAGCTCAAAGCAGAACTTTTGAAGATGCAGAAGGTACTCTTACAACCGATCTGGAGAAAATGTCAACGTTTTTCAAGTCCTGGCGACTGATCCCAAGTATGTCTAAGACAGAGGTTTCATGCTTCCATCTTGCCAACCGACTAGCAAACTACAAGCCAAATGTTGTATTTCGTGGTGAAAAACTGAAATACAACCCATTCCCGAAATACCTAGGTGTCACGCTGGACCGAACTCTGAGCTACAAAGAACACCTCACCAAGCTCTCTCACAAAATTTCCACCAGAAATAACATCCTGCACAAGCTTTGCGGTAGTTCATGGGGAGCCACGGTGGACTGTTTAAGATTAACGGGTATCAGTCTAGTCTATTCTGCAGCGGAATACTGTGCTCCAGTATGGTTGGAAAGTGCACATGTGCATAAAGTGGATACCAAGCTGAATGACACTATGCGTTGCATAACCGGCACCATAAAATCAACCCCTCGCCACTGGCTACCAGTACTCAGCCACATTCCACCACCTCACCTGAGGAGGAAGGAAGCTCTGATCAGAGAAGCAAAGAAGATCTATGCTTCTCCCTCATTACCAATACACCAGGAATTCTGCCACCCACCACCGAAGCGACTTCATTCGAGGAGACCAACCAGTTTATTGGCCGACCAACTTCTGGCAAATCGATTCAACCTAAACCAATGCTGGCAGGACGAATGGTCAAACTCAACGTCTGGAACTAGTGCCCAGGAGATCAACCCAACGGTGAAAATACAAGGATTTGACCTTCCTAGAAAATTATGGTGTCGCCTCAATAGACTGAGAACCAGGCACGGCCGTTGCAATTACCTATGCCATAAGTGGGGTTGGATAGATTCCCCATTGTGTCAATGCAATGAGGAGGAACAGACCATGGACCATATCATCCAGCGCTGCCCTCTACACGCCTACTCCGGGAGCCCTAGTGATCTGTTTCATCTTCGAGAATGTACTGTGGAATGGCTCCAAAACTTGAACTTGGATTTGTGATTTGTTTTTATGTAATTCACCATACGATTAAATAAATAAATAAATCATTATTTTGTAGTGATATCTACCATTTACTTCTGAGAGAGAATTCCAATGAACTATGGAACTGGCGCCAACAGCGTTCTGTTTCCATCATCAACTTCATTTCCCGTTTCCAGGTTCCTGGGTCGGGTTGTGAACTAAAGACCTCCATCGTTGCCTGTCTCTCCATCCTCCTTTTTTAAGTACATCTTCAGGTTTTCTTCCCCTCTTCTCTATGCACTCCATCTTTTTCGAGGTATTCTTAGTGGTCTCTTCCATGTCATCTTCTCGGAAAAAGCTTTCTGTGGTACTCTCTCCTCTTCCATCCTCATCATGTGACCACACCACTTTCACTTTGTTGTTTCTATCCTGTCCTGCAGCTTCACGATTCCTGTCCTTCTTCTATCGCTTCATTTCTAACTGCATCAGCTTGCCACGGTGGGTGAGTGGTTATCGTGTCGGACTACCAACCCCAAGATTGCAGGTTCGCCCCTGGTCGTGGTAAGTGATTTTTGAAGGCGACAAAAATCACGACACTCATGTCATACGTTGTTGGCATGTTAAAGAACCCATTTGAATTCAGTAGGCCGTGTTCAATGGCAAAATTAATCTCGGGATTTTCCGCCAACACAAAGTTCCTCCATTCTCTACTTGAAAGCGCTGTAGTGTCAAGGAGTTTAGATATCTAACCTCCTTGACCTTCGTAGCGTTCAAAGGAATGACGAAAATCGACATGCAAGCTACCCTCTGGGTGTCAATTAACAAAGCTTGCACCAGGCACCCGAGGCCATACGATATTATTATTATTATTATTATTATTATTATTATTCTAACTGTATCTCTTCTGGTGTTGCCCTCTATGCCTCATCTCCGCTCCTTGTATTCTACTCTCCTCTCTTTTAGTAGTAGTCCATGTTCCAGCTACATATGTTAGTCATCATCTTCTTTGCATTTTCCCACTTATGTGGGGTCTGCCTTCTTGCAATGTTTCCTCCACTTCAATCGATCCATAGCGTCCCGAGGGCGGTGGTTAGAGAGCCGCATGTCATCTCTCACCCTATCCAACCAGCGTGTTTGAGGTCGCCCTCGAGGTCGACGACCCTCCATATTTAGTTGAAGGGCAGTCTTAGCAACTGAGGTTTCACTGTCACGGAGCACATGTCCATACCACCGCAGACGTGATTCACGCATTTTTTCTGTGATTGGGGCAACCTTGAAATCCTTCCGCACGGCATCATTCCTAATATGGTCCAGTCGAGTCAAACCATTGGACCACCGCAACATCTTCATTTCCATTACATGAAGCGCCTGTTCGTGCTTCGATGTTGTAGGCCAGCATTCAGATCCATGAAGGGCCACCGGTCTAATCACTGTGCGATATACTTTAGATTTTAAATGCAATGGAATGTTCTTATCGCACAGGACTTCAGTAAATGGCGCCATTTCATCCATGCGGCAGTGACTCTTGTTTTGACATCAGGAATCGTGTTGCAGTCTGAGGTGATGCATGACCCAAGGTATTTGAATTGGGTCACTTTATTAAGTTGAACCTCACCGACAGTGATCGTGCCATCAGTTTGGTCACCGCATTCCAGGTATTCCGTCAATTTCATCCCTAATTCTTCAAGACGCATCTTCCACTCTTGTACTTGCTGTTCGAGGCGCCCACGGGTTTCGTTAGCTAACATGACATCATCCGCATATAATAATGTCTATGAAAGCCTGGTTTGGATGTCATTTGTGATGGCGTTCACGCAGAGGATGAAGAGCAAGGGGGACAAGGCTGATCCTTGATGGACACCAACAGTGATTTGGAAGGTATCGGACATTCCTGCTGCGCACCGCACTGAGTTTGTTGTCTTTCGGTACAGAAGTTTCACCCAGTTTACATAGGCTTCAGGTACACTGTGTAGCCTCAGTGCCAGCCAGATGAGATTATATGTTAGCATAGGCTCGTAATAGGTTGGGACGTCTCGGTTCCAAAGAATACCCCTTACACTTTATTTATTCTTTGTTTTTATCATTTTAAATGATCTTGTCGACTTCGTCGTTACGCTGGGGTCTGGCGTTACGTTACGGTCACGGGACGAAATGTACCCAGATGCACTGAGGTGTGTGACGTCATAGTACCGCTTGGTGCATGTGTTCCCCGACAATCTACTTCGTTATATAAGACAAAATTCCCCGATTCTTGGATGTCACGGGTAATCTCGAGAACCACTGGATGGATTTTGATGCGGTTTTCACCATTCTGTAAAGGATATCATTCTCGAGGAAAGATTCTGTAGAAAATAATTTATGTATGATGAAAGAAAGCCAAGCAGTAACGATTTCAGTGAAAAAGTCGAAAACAAACTTGGCGTCCGTGCGCTTCTTAAGATTACGCTGGGCAAACCGTTAAAAGTATCAATATACTACGAGCGTAAGAATTGGTCAGCATGAAAAGTTCTACAAAAATTCCGCGAGAGCATATCTCTATTTTCAGTACATCGCCCACTATAAGTGTTTTTATACTGGGTGGAAGGGGCACGTCCCCGCGCGCTCTGGTGAGCGTGACGGCATACCGCGCGCTTGACCTTGCTTTTCCCTTGGTTTGCACTTGCCGTTCGCGAGTAATTTGAAACAAGATTAGCACGATAAGTATTATGCAGATCATTTTCTAACATGTCAAGAGTCTTTGGCCTCCAGCGAAGCGAGAAGCCTCCAGCCTCTCTAGCATTTTTCAGCATTTGTAGCATTTAAAATGATACAAAGTCTAGTCTTTCAGACTGACTGTCACTTTTTGTCTTAGGTTATTTTTGTCAAGATAATAGTTGAGTTGAAACACGGAGCATGCATAAAGAACTGTTTCATCATCATCTTCATCATTATCATCAGGAATTCCTTCCAGTGAGCACGGTAGGATGTTTAGGAACGACGTGCCTCTATTTATTACGGTCTTGGCGTGTTTGTTTTCTCTCTAGGGCATCCCATATTTGTCCTCTCTCCTCAAGGCCTTCTTCAGTCTGTTCTAACCACCTTTTCCTAGGGCGTCCAATCGGTCTGCTTCCTGGAACGATTCTCTCAAAATACTCCCTTGGAGTTTGTGACGTGTCCTAGCCATTTCAACCTTGCAACACAATCTTTCTTCCATGGTCAGACCAATTTGTAGGTCTCATCAGATTTGCTCATTCCTAATTCTGTGTTTCGTTGGTTTCTGTACAGCAGATCTTCATTTCACAAGCTTGCAGTTGACTTTTTACACTTCTATGAATGACGCAACTCTCCAGACTAGATGCCAGTATTGGTAGGAGGTCTGTTTAGCCCTCAGAGGAACTCGCTTGTCCCATACTATGTTCCATACTTGATGAAACAAATTGGAACCTTTTAGTTTAACACTTCCTTCTTGGAGGTTATTAACGGTTTATGAACACAAAATCAATAATATGTGTTCTACGTCCTTATATACATAAACACACTTCTTCTTATTATTATTATTATTCTTTTTATACACGCCTATTGTCACAGAAGGCGAGAAACGATCACAAACGGCAAATTGATGAACTTTATTTCCAATTACGTGATGGGATGGTGTACAAACTTTCCAAGTGTTAAGAACACATGTCACAGAGTTTGCAAGCTTCCCTTCAGAGATGTTGGTACAACACCAATTGCTGGGAGGACAAGTGGTACAAAAGTCATCTTTTCTTGATGCCACATCATCTTTATTTGTTCCGACAACTCTTGATTGTACACATGTTGCACGTTGTGTTAATTTGGCAGCAATGTCGATCAAATGGGTGTTGTCCACAAGAATGATGCTGGAATGGTTTTATCTATGACGACAGATCTGGTAGGTTGGTTCCAGAGTTTAGGGGCTGCGACAGCATGGTCATGTAGCCCCGTGTACTTTGGGTTTGTGTAGAATCTGTCTGATAACCGGTGTTAATTGTGATGTCTGTATTAGTGTGTGTTATCTGTGATTCAGGTAGAAGGACTGCAGACGATCAATTTTCCAAGTACTTCCTACTTTTGCTACCAAATGCTACCATCGACGACACCTAGTTGCGGACTTGGCTACTAGCCATCGCAGCCAGCACCTGGCGACGAACGTTGGAACTAACATTGCGTTATCAAACTAACCTACAGATTTTAGCTTTCACAAGTGTAGTTATTGGAAGGTTCCTTTTCATGCCTTAAATCTATGACATGGACTTCTCCTCCGAAGGAAGGCATACTGAGGGAGTTTTGACGCTCTTAAAAAATCCGACGACTTCGACCGGGTTTGAACCCGCGATCTTGGGCATTGAAGCTCAGCATGCTACCAACTACGCGTACGAAGCCGCCGCTGACAGATCTGTCCCAATATATTGTGTGGGTGTCACTTTCAAGAAGTTGTAACGTGTTTTTCGAGGGTATTTTACACCACTGGCATAAGTCAGTAGGAAGCCATTCTATATTTATTTACGCGGCAAATTGTTCAGCCAAGAGAAGTTTTCATGTAACTTATTATTATTATTAATTTATTATTATTATTAAGGTATTTTTTGGAGCATTTTATAAAATTATAAGGATACAGATAGGTTTTCAATGTTATAGAAAACACTATCAAGCAAATTATTACGAACAACATTATCGTAGAAAATTATATGATTACGGAATTTTACGGAGTTTTGTCAGTTAGGGTATTGTGAGAGAGATGAGTCACTGGGAATTCGGCTACAGGCTTATTCTTGTCGAGAAGCGTGACGCAAGCTGGGTTGCTGCTTCAAGAAAAGGCGAAATGGGCTGGACCGGTAATCGACATCATCCTCGCGCCGAGTGTATTGACCCTGAGGAGGGGAGTATCGCGTGGTGGCTCAGCCAATCAGAGGAGAACGGGCGACTTGAAGACGGGTCCAGAGAGGGGAGGCGACGAGTGCATATATGGTTTGCGCGCCGTGGAGGCAAGGCGATAATCTTTGTAAAACTTGACCGTGGTGGTTGCACGTGTGGTTGGTTCCGATTTGATCGGACCATAAGTTATCATATCTAAAAGTATCTCATCAACTAACGAAGAAGATGACGACGTCCAGAAGGCTGTGGGAAGCTCTCTTCAACATCCAGTACGAGGGAAATGCTACGGCAATTTCCAGTGGTAAGCG
Organism: Meconema thalassinum; assembly: GCA_946902985.2. Taxonomy (NCBI): domain Eukaryota; kingdom Metazoa; phylum Arthropoda; class Insecta; order Orthoptera; family Tettigoniidae; genus Meconema; species Meconema thalassinum. The sequence goes on from OX336400.1 coordinate 3,403,801, forward strand.
CGAATGACTCAGAACTACGTAATCTCTCGTCTCTTTGTTTCATATTCAGTATTTCAGTAACTTCATAGCTTGGGAATAAGAGTAAAATCAGTAATTCATCCGACTCCGTTTTCACGTAATTCTCTAGCGGTAATATTTAAATCGCAACGCTCCAATTTAAATTTAAATGTATTGTTATTATTATTAATTTTGCTATACTTGTTTTATATAATAAATTCATTTCTTTTAACCATGCAACCTTTGCTTTCAGTAGGTAGCATTAGATATAGACCAAATTCCTTCTCCTGATACAATTGTTAGTTGGGTTAATGATCAAATCATACCACGATCTGAGTGAAAAGATTCTTGAAGGTGTTCTACCAGAGCTAGGTGTTGTTAAATATAAATTTAGATTTCAACATAGCGTTGAGGTCTTGGCGCCCATTAAAACAACATATCTTAGTCAGAGTAAATATTTCAAAGTGCAAGGCAGGGCTAGTAAAAGCGTTACACTTGTCATGCAACAGTGAGGCCTATAGAAACCATTACATTTGTACGCTCAACGTGGAGCAAAGTAGAAAACATTACATTTGTCGCTACCAACATGAGACCGAAAACCTAATAACATTTGTGGAAGGAGAAGGGTATATATTTCTGTGCCTGTATTTTTTTTTCATTTATCGGTGTGTATCAGCATGGTTAGTGTTGAGGAAGAGATGAAGTTGCGTAGTGGTCACCAGTTGGATAGTGAAGATACGAGCAGTATGGCTAGTCTTGGAAATGAAAGCAGTACAGGGATGTCGGAGGTAAATCCCGATACTGAGGGGTGTAATCAAAACAGTCAAGCAGGGATAGAGAGTTTGCTTCTTCAGTTTATGCAACAAAATAAAATTAGCACAGATGCTTTAAACGCTAAACTCGAACAAAATAGTAGGGAAAATGAAGAGAGTAATAGGGAGCTGAGTGATAGTTTAAATGCTAAATTAGAACAAAACAGTAAACAAATGAGCAATAAATTAAATGAGAAATTTGAAGAGAACAATCTAAAATTAGATAAGAAATTTGAGCAGATTAGGAGAGAAATCAGAGGGGTGATGGAAGAAAAAGCTAAAGAGATTATTGCAGATGTAGACAGGAAATTAGGAAAAGTACAGGAGGAGTTAGAAATTAGAAGCAGTACACAGGCTGAAAATTTAAAAGAACGAGTGCAACTTGAAACACAGCAGGTCAAAAAGCAATTGGGGAGAGAAATTGACAAAATTCAGGTAGCAACTAAAGAGGTTAAAGAACAGCTGGGGGGAAGAATTGATAAAGTACATGCAGAAATAATCACTGAAGTTAATACTTTAAGGGAGAGGAATAATAAGGAAAGCATTAATGAGATTAATGAGAAACAAGCTAAATTAAGTGGTAAAGTTGAAGCATCGGAAGGGAGCATTAGGTTAACTGTAACTAATATTGAAAGAAAAGCTGAGGAGAAAATTGCTGAATTAGAACAGAATTTGAAAGCTAGAATTAGGCAGGAAAATAGCCAGAGTAGGCCAGTTTATGTGAATAGCACACACAGGGAAATAGAACTAGGCAAATTTAGTAATCGGCAGGGTTGTCCAATGGAGTTCATGAATACAATAGAAAATAAATTCTGGGAGAGGTTGGAAGATGGTAGTATTGAGTGGTGCCAGGTAGTTGAGATTTTAGAACAAGCGTTTGTAGGGGAGACAAGAAACTGGTTTGCTGTCTACAGAGACAATTTCGAGAATATTTCAGATTTTAAAGTTAAATTTTGTGAGAAATTTTGGAATGAGGTAATTCAGTCTCAGCATCGTGAGGGAATTGTGTGTGGGAAATATAACCCGAGAGAAAACTACACTATGACCGAGTACTTTTTAGGACAGGTATTAACGTGCAAATATCTGGATGGTTTGAAGGAGGAAAGTGATGTAGTCAGGCTATTACTAAGACATTTTCCATATAGAATCAAGGAAGCTGCCTGTATCCAAAATGTTAAATCTATTTCACAAGTGGAGAATTTATTAAGTACATTCGATGCTCTGGGAAGAGGTGGTTACGAGGAGAATTTCGGTAGGAACCAGGGTAACCATAATAACAGGCCTAATGAGAATAGGAATCAGGAAGTTCAAGGGAACAGTGGCGAAGGGGCCAACGTTCAAAATAGGGGGAACCAAAATAATAATAATAATAATAATAATCAGCAGAACCAGTACAGAGGAAATGGGTATGGTACAAACTACCAAGGTAGGAATAATGATTTCAGGGAAAATCAAGGCCGAAATAATGATTTTAGGGGTAACCAAGGGAGGTATAATAATCATAATAATTATAACCAGAACAGGGGCCAAGGAGGGAATCAGCCCAATGGTAATAACGGACAGAGAGATACCGTTAACACAACCCAGAACAACCAGACCAGTGCAGTAGTGAGTAGTACTACACCAAGCGGTAGTAATGCTTTAAACACGAACCAGGCTGCGATGTAAGGTCAGAATCTCAGTCCGTAACATGCCCTGTCCATACACTTATACAGGAACCCTATGACCTAAATGTAAGAAGTGAATTATTACGTGAACTAGATGATGAAGGTATTATTCAGGAAGTGGTTAGTAAGAGCCCCATAGTTAAATTTAACGTGTCCGAGGCGTACACAGATGTTTTAATTGATAGTGGTTGTATGAAGAGTTGCATAAGTAGTGCATTTTATGATAAAATGAAAGGAACTGGAGTAAATTTTGAGGAGATGCCAATTAATAGCACTTTTGTTATCACAGCTGTTGGGAAGAGGTCTAAAGTAATTTCAAAGCAAGTTTTAGTAGACATTAAAATTAATAATCATGTAGAAAAGCAGATTTGTCTTGTAATTCCAAATTAAGTATTCAGTGTTATCTTGGGTTCAGAGTGGCTAAGTAGAGTGTCTGGTAACTTATGTTATGATGTAGGGAGTTTGAAATTTAAATGGGGAGATTCTGAAGTAGAAGTAGCGTTCAACGACCATATTCAGAGAAGTAGTGTTGTAGGTGTGATTTGTACTTTAAATGAGATATCGCCAGCCGTAGAGCGGGGTTCTCCATGTTTTGTGGGCAGTGTGATTACGAACGGTAGTCTAGAGGACTCGTTACGTGATGCTGCATTTCAGGGAAAAATAGAGGTTGAACAATGTGTTCGGCTCTATGATGTGTTATTGTGTAATAGGAGAGTTTTTGAGGATCGCATTCGTATGGCCAATTGCTATACAAATTCATTGAACGTTATTGATAGGTCAGTATTCACAGGACATAGATATCCTGTACCTTTCGCTTATCAGAGTGCAGTTGAGGCACAAATTAACCGGATGCTTGAAGATGGGATTATTGAGCACTCTAACAGTCCATATGTTAATTCGTTGATCACGGTACCCAAGGCCGACGGCACAGTTCGTATTTGTTTAGACGCTCGTTTGGTTAACAGTAGAATTAGTTCAGATCAGCTGAAATCTATGTCAATAGAGGAATTAATGCAAACATTTGAGGGGAAGAAGTATTTCACTTGTGTAGATTTGAGTTCCAGATTTTGGCAAGTGCCACTTATGTACGAGGATAGACCATTTACAGCTTTTAGTCATAAATATAACCTTTATCAATTTTGTTGAACACCTTATGGGTTAAAGAGTAGTTCAGCAGCTTTAATTAGGGCTTTAAACATCGCATTAGGGGATGACACAGGAGAGTTTGTAACCAGTTACATTGATGATATGCTAATTAGTTCACGCAGTTTTGAGGAGCATCTACGTCATTTAGATATAGTTTATCAGAAGTTAGATCAGGCAGGGTTCACTTTGAAGCTGTCTAAGTCGTCATTCTGTCAGTCAGAAGTGACATTTTAGGTCATAGAGTGTCAAGTAGAGGTGTAACACCAGAAGAAAGTGGGGTTAATAAGATACTTAACGCAGAGGTGCCACAGAATGTTAAACGGTTAAAACATACCTGGGAATTTGCAACTTTTTCAGGAGGTTCGTTCTTAAATACTCAGGGTTGGTAGAACCATTCAGGGAATTGCTTAAAAGTGGGACTCGGTGGAGATGGGAGTCCAAGCATGATCAGGCTTTTAGAGCGCTGAAGGAAGGTTTTAAGAAAGCTGTAGTGCTGAAATATCCTTTGAAAGATAAGGAATATGTGGTAATGACTGATGCTTCACATATAGGCATTGCTAGAGTATTATGTCAGAAAGATGATGAGGAATATCTGTGCATTGTGTCTTTAGCCTCGCGAGGACTGACAGCAGCAGAGAAAAGATACACGATTACGGAGTTAGAGCTTTTAGGTATTGTTTTCAGTTTAGGGAAATTTAGAATGTATTTAGTAGGGGGGAAATTTGAGATCTTTACAGATCACCATGCATTACTGTATATGAGGACTTGTAAACTCAGTTCTAACAGAGTTAGTAGGTGGATTCTTGCTCTGCAGGAATACGAATTCACAGTAAAATATATTAAGGGTAAAGATAACATTCTTGCGGACATGCTATCTAGGGACACCAATTTATGTAGGGATTATCCTGTGGTTAAGGCAGAGGACGGTATTTTATTATGTGCATGTGTGGACAGTAGCAACAGGGCATCGTTACAGATACTGAGAAATATGCTAGTGGAGCAACGTGATGACGTTAAGTTAAGGGAGCCACTGGCTAGGTTGGAAATAGGTGAAGAAGAGTATGTGAAAGTAGGACGCTTCACGTACAAGATGCAGGATGGGCTGCTTGCACGAAATTGTAGGAATAATCGGTGGGAAATATGTGTTCCTGCCACTTTGCAGGAGGAGCTAATTTGGTTCATTCATAGGGAATTAGGACACTTTGGTGCTGCCAAGGTCTTCTATGAAATTGGTCGTGACTTCATTTGGAGTAAAATGGGAAGGGATGTTAGGAGGATTTTAGCTAAGTGTGACACCTGTCAAAGGAGCAAATATCCAGTTAAAATTTAGTGGGGGAGAGATCTGCAGTTCTCACCAGTAGTCCCAGCGAACTACTGTGTGTGGATTTATTTGGCCCGATCGTTAAAGGACAGTACGGCTACGAGTACATTTTTATAGTTATTGACGCTTTTAGTAAGTATGTCAAGCTATATCCGCTAAGGAAAGCCACGGGACTAGCGTGTAGCAGTCTGATCATTAATAAGTATGTACCTGAGTTTGGCCTTCCTCTCAGGATACTATCTGACAGTGGACCACAGTTTACTGCAAAGAAATGGAGAACCAGTATGCAGGAAGCTGGTATTTCACACGTTCATTCCTCTGTAAGGTACCCTCAGGGTAATTCTGCAGAGCGTCCATTAAGGGAAGTGGCTCGTCTTTTTCGGACTCTAGTGCATGACAAGCATACGGCCTGGGTTGGACATCTTCCCAAGGTCGAGACTTGGCTGAATTCTGTCCAGCATGAGAGCACGAAATTGACGCCATACGAAGTTCACTTCGGAAAGAGACCACAAAATGAACTAGCGAGGGTGTTGGGATTAAATGAGGGAAAGCAACCTGGGATGGATTACGTTGTCCCGTAGGCGAAACAGAATTTATCTAAGTCAGCACAAAAGAGAATTCGCCAACAAAAAGAAACTAAATTTGACCTATTCGAGCCGGGAGACAGAGTCTTACTTAGAGTGCCGAAACAGTCAAATAAGCTAGAGAAAGTCATGTCCAAGTTCTTTTATCTCTACGAGGGCCCATTTATAGTTTCCAAACGTATTGGCAAAACAGCATATGTGCTGGAGGATAGCAAGGGAAACAGATTATACGGGACGTATAATATACATAGTCTACGAAAATATGTGTCATAAAGTAAGTGTTTAGCTGGTGAGCCAGCCTATCAAATGAGTAAGTGTGGTATTTGGTGCGTGAAAGATCTGGTCTTCCAGGCAGGCGTATCAGAAGTCACACAGGGGGGTAGTATGTAAGTAAATGAGAGTTTTTAAGGTACAGGGAAATATGACGGGATTGTCGAATGCTCTTGAGCACTAAAATGTCTCGATACACCAAGGCCAGAATTTGGTAGCGCTGGTGAATTCCCATTTGTCTCCTAGAGATGGGTGAGCGCTTGAACAGGGTATTTTTGCTTAAGGCGTCCACGAGACAAAAGATGGGCCACCAGAAGGCGAGACAGTCCTTCATGAAACTCATACATAACAGCACACGTGATTTCTGTTTACGGCCTCGCCATGTAAGAATTGTAAGTGTGTAATTTGAGGTAATTAGTACAAAGGTATTATTTGTGTGAGGAGAACTGGTCTGAGTTGAGAACTAGTATTAAGTAGAATATAGTCTACGGGGACTTAAGAAGACAGGGCGATTACGGCACAGACATATTTGGTGTTATTTGTAATGCGTACTTACTGTTTTTTTTCAGAAGTCAATATTAATTTGGTATTATATACAGAGAGATTAAGTATTATGGTCACGATGCGCTGCCACAATAGTGTGATCGTGCGCTCAGTTAGATCTGTGAGAGTAAGTTTCACCATAAGGAAGGGACCTCCAGTGAAATTAGGAAGTTCTGTGGTGATAAATATATCAGAACACCTTTGATGCGTGTGATGTGACATCATATATACATAGTGCTCACACATTATTTATGTCTATCTTTCCCAACATAGAGAAATTTGAGAGGCGGAAATATCCGTGGAACATTATTCTATATGAAAAACATTGGACTGATAGCAAGTGACAACAAACTTTGACGCAAAGTGCGTAAAGAAAATTATGAGTGTAGGCTATATATATGTAATTTAGGGTGATTTCATTTATGTAATATGTATTTTGGGTGGGATTTTATTAACGTGTCTGGGATAATCGCATAATGGACCGTCGTCACGGTAAATCATCCGATGATCCGAGGCGAATATGTAACGTGTTTTTCGAGGGGATTTTACGCCACTGGCATAAGTATGTAGGAAGCCATTCTAAATTTATTTACGCGGCAAATTGTTCAGCCAAGAGAAGTTTTCAGAGGAGAGGGGGCGACTTGAAGACGGGTCCAGAGAGGGGAGGCGACGAGTGCATATATGGTTTGCGCGCCGTGGAGGCAAGGCGATAATCTTTGTAAAACTTGACCGTGGTGGTTGCACATGTGGTTGGTTCCGATGTGATTATTATTAATTTATTATTATTAAGACATTTTTTGGAGCATTTTATAAAATTATAAGGACACAGATAGGTTTTCAATGTTGTAGAAAACACTATCAAGCAAATTATTACGAACAACATTATCGTAGAAAATTATATGATTACGGAATTTTACGGAATTTTGTCAGTTAGGGTATTGTGAGAGAGATGAGTCACTGGGAATTCGGCTACAGGCTTATTCTTGTCGAGAAGCGTGACGCAAGCTGGGTTGCTGCTTCAAGAAAAGGCGAAATGGGCTGGACCGGTAATCGACATCATCCTCGCGCCGAGTGTATTGACCCTGAGGAGGGGAGTATCGCGTGGTGGCTCAGCCAATCAGAGGAGAGCGGGCGACTTGAAGACGGGTCCAGAGAGGGGAGGCGACGAGTGCATATATGGTTTGCGCGCCTTGGAGGCAAGGCGATAATCTTTGTAAAACTTGACCGTGGTGGTTGCACGTGTGGTTGGTTCCGATGTGATCGGACCATAAGTTATCATATCTACAAGTATCTCATCAACTAACGAAGAAGATGACGACGTTCAGAAGGCTGTGGGAAGCTCTCTTCAACATCCAGTAAGAGGGAAATGCTACGGCAATTTCCAGTGGTAAGCGCGAATGACTCAGAACTACGTAATCTCTCGTCTCTTTGTTTCATATTCAGTATTTCAGTAACTTCATAGCTTGGGAATAAGAGTAAAATCAGTAATTCATCCGACTCCGTTTTCACGTAATTCTCTAGCGGTAATATTTAAATCGCAACGCTCCAATTTAAATTTAAATTTATTGTTATTATTATTAATTTTGCTATGCTTGTTTTATACACACATCAAAAAAAGTTTTGCATCACCTCGGTTCCAAGAGTTCCGGAACCTTTAAATACAAAGGGAATAGAGATCAACACAAACAACATTTCAGCTCGTTTTATTGCTCATGAGACCCACACATTGCATGTTGTACCATCATACAGCTAGACTTTCAGCATTTGTGGTCCAGATTGCAGTACACACCACAACCTCTAATACCCAGTAGCACGTCCTCTTGCATTGATGCATGCCTGTATTCGTCGTGGCATACTATCCACAAGTTCATCAAGACACTGTTGGTCCAAATTGTCCCACTCCTCAACGACAATTCGGCGTAAATCTCTCAGAGTGGTTGGTGGGTCAAGACGTCCATAAACAGCCCTTTTCAACATATCCCAGGCATGTTCGATAGGGTTAATGTCTGGCGAACATGCTGGCCACTGTAGTCGAGCGATGTCGTTATCTTGAAGGAACGCATTCACAAGATGTGCACGATGAGGTCGAGAATTGTCGTCCATGAAGACAAATGCCTCTCCAATATTCTGCCGATATGGTTGCACTATGGGTCGGAGGATGTCATTCAGGTATCGTAAAGCCGTTTCGGAGCCTTCCATGACCACCAGTGGCGTACGTCGGCCCCACATAATGCCACCCCAAAACATCAGGGAACCACCACCTTGCTGCACTCGCTGGACAGTGTGTCTAAGACGTTCAGCCTGACCAGGGTGCCTCCAAACACGTCTCCGACGATTGTCTGGTTGAAGGCATATGCGACACTCATCGGTGAAGAGAACGTGATGCCAATTCCGTGGGGTCCATTCAGCATGTTGTTGGGCCCATCTGTACCGCGCTGCATGGTGTCGGGGTTGCAAAGCTGGACCTCGCCATGGACGTCGGGAGTGAAGTTGCGCATCATGCAGCCTATTGCGCACAGTTTGAGTTGAAACACGACGTCCTGTGGCTGAACGAAACGCATTATTCAACATGGTGGCATTGCTGTCAGGGTTCCTCCGAGCGGCAATCCGTAAGTAGCGGTCATCCACTACAGTAGTAGCCCTTGGGCGGCCTGAGCGAGGCCTGTCATCGACAGTTCCTGTATCTCTGTACCTCCTCCATGTCCGAACAACATCGCTTTGGTTCACTCTGAGACGCCTGGAAACTTCCCTTGTTGAGAGCCCTTCTTGACACAAAGTAACAATGCGGACGCGATCGAACTGCGGTATTGACCTTCTAGGCATGGTAGAACTACAGACAACATGAGCAGCGTACCTTCGTCCTGGTGGAATGACTGGAACTGATCGGCTGTCGTACCCCCTCCGTCTAATAGGCCCTGCTCATGCATGGTTGTTTACATCTTTGAGCAGTTTTAGTGACATCTATGAACAGTCAAAGGGACTGTATCTTGGATACAATATACACAGTCAACGTCTATATGCCGGAGATCTGGGAACCGATGTGATGCAAACTTTTTTTGATGTGTGTATAATAAATTCATTTCTTTTAACCATGCAACCTTTGCTTTCAGTAGGTAGCATTAGATATAGACCAAATTCCTTCTCCTGATACAATTGTTAGTTGGGTTAATGATCAAATCATACCACGATCTGAGTGAAAAGATTCTTGAAGGAGTTCTACCAGAGCTAGGTGTTGTTAAATATAAATTTAGATTTCAACATAGCGTTGAGGTCTTGGCGCCCATTAAAACGATGTATCTTAGTCAGAGTAAATATTTCAAAGTTCAAGGCAGGGCTAGTAGAAGCGTTACACTTGTCACGCAACAGTGAGGCCTATAGAAACCATTACATTTGTACGCTCAACGTGGAGCAAAGTAGAAAACATTACAAAGTGTGCTTGGTGTAAGCTATCATTGAATCTATCAATTATTGATGCTTCTTAGCAAGTGTGCAGTGAATGATTCTGGTGACATTGAGTGTTGTCTGTGTGGGCTAGAACGTGACAGCCTGATGGCATGTGCTGTATTGTCTCAGCAGCACTGTGACATAATCTGCATGAATCATACTAACAAGGGGAGGATACGAAGCATGGGTCACCGATTCGAACCATCTTTAGTACACGTGTAGGCGTATACCAGGTGCAAGTAGTAAGGTGCTCATATCAGTCGTTTCCGAGAAATTAATTAATTGCAATTACAGTGCGGCGTCTATGTGCGTTGTACACTAGCGAGAAGCCAGCGAGCGCGTGGTGCAGCGGTTAGAGTACTGCTTCGTGAGCGCAGGATCTCTGGATCGAATACCACCGGTTAGATTTTGCAGTGTGTGGTGTTTCTTTTCTTTTTTTTAACCAATGGCAATTTTCAACCCATACGCGTAGCATGAGTCACTGTTTGCGGGGTACGGGGTGGTCTGATGGTTCACAGACGTACAATGAACAGAACAGACTGGGCCTTCAATTGTATAAATGTATACCGATTCATATAATAGAATACACTTGACCGTGTACTGAATAAAATAATACCAACCTATTTGCAATGCCGATACTGTACATAATGTAATGTCCCAAACGTTGACCCCCATACGATGATTTCAGAATCTATTTTCCCGCTTACATAACACGTTGTTACAATTGACTGCAAAATGAACATTGTTCACGACACCTACAGTTGTACGAATTGACAATGTTTACAAACGAAAAAACACAAGACACTGCAAAACCTCACTGGTGGGATTCGATCCAGCGATCTTGCGCTTACGAAGCAGGGCTCTTACCGTTGCACCACGCGCTCCTTGGCTTATTGCTAGCGTATAACGTACATGGACGCCGCACTGCAATAACAATTAATTAATTTCTCGGAAACGAATGAGAAGCGCACCTTACTACTTGCTCCTGATATACGCCTGGTCATGTCCTACACGTGTACTAAAGATGGTTCGAATCAGTGACCCATGCATCGTATCCTCCCCTTGTTAGTATTTGGCATTCTCTACAATGTACTTTACATCAAGTAGTTCTTTGTCGGCACAACCTGGTCTTGACTAGTTGAAAAAATAAATCCTTCGGTTTCTGGAAATATGTCCCCAGGAGTCAGACAAAAGTTTGACGCTTCACTGTCTACGTATGCTTGGCTAAGATGATTATCATTCTATTATTACTATTACGAGGGGGCGTTCTGAATTTAAGTTTCGCCATTTTACTTCACAAGAAAACTGTGTTTGTGTTACAAAGTGAGGAAACATATCGCCGTTCTATAGAATTCTCGACGGACAGTGTGAGAACAGAGGAGCACTGGAGCATGCGCTGAGGGACAAAGCAGAGACAAGCAGCGGTGCGTGCTCGAGTTCTTAAGAGTGCAAAACAGTTGGTAGCAGGGAGTGTCGTCACGAATGGAAGTATGCTATGACAGGGCGCGTGGGACTAGTGTTTTAGATATTCATCGCCCCCTAAAGAGCGTCTATAGGGATTTCCCGTCAAATGGTTGGCCGCTGGTGATCATTGTAAAGTAAAGGGAGGCAGAATGTGAAAGATGAAGACCGATCTGGGCACCCCTTCACGTCAATGACTGCAGCAAACGTTCAGTGAGCACAGGAAATCGTGTTACTGTGTCACATGTCACATTCACATTGGCTATAGCACGTGCTCAAGTCCATCACATGATTCACGAAGTGTCGGGATGTCGGAAGGTGTTGCCAAGATGGGTGTCGCGACAACTCACCCCTGATCACAAGACTGTAAATACACTAGTGTCTGTACGAGCTGCCCAGGATCATCACTGTGGATGAGGCAAGGGACCACCACTTCACCTCGGAGACCAAAACCGCCTCATTGACAAGGGAGCATCCCAGATCATCCATGAAGAACTTCCGGAAGTCACTGGGCACCAAAGTTTACCAGAAGGATTTGTTGAAATCGATTTTACGGTACGACAAATATATCAGTCACTGGCGACTGTATGGGAATAATGAAAATGAAAATCCACAGCCTGCTTCCAGTCTCCGACCGGGTCAGGAATGGAATGAATGAAGCCCCTATCTAGCGGCGAGGATATGAACTGTGCCGGCTGCCGAGGCCTGACGCACTCCTCTGGGGCAATGATTAAATGAATGACAGATGAAATGAAATGATAGTGGAGAGTGTTGCTGGAATGAAATTTTTGACAGGGAAAACGGAATACCCGGAGAAAAACCTGTCTGCCTCCGTTTTGTCCAGCACAGATCTCACATGGAGTGACCGGGATTTGAACCACGGACCCAGCGGTGAGAGGCCAGCGTGCTGCCGCCTAAGCCACGGAGGCTTCTATGGGAATAATAATATTATTTTATGGAGGAGGAGAAAAGCAATTTACTCCTGAATGGCAGATTACCGAATAAACCTCCCCCCGTGACTTCTGGAACCGTTTAACACATTAATTCAGGCTAGGACCATAAGCTAGGACACTTGCCCTCAACTATTTCCCTTCCGTGACTATCCAGATCTTTTCTCTTCGTTTGAAGAATTTCCTCAGTGTAATGAGCTACGGTACATTGCTCCAGTGCGACTCATCTTGAAGCATTATTTCCACGATGTTGTTTGGGGAGATCAGTTGTCCAATCATCTTTTGAAGTAATTCCCTTTTATCATTCCACCTCTTGCAGAAGAAGAAGGTATGTTGGGCATCATCAATAGCTTCAGAGCAATAGATGCATTGTTGGGAATATTGGCTACCTTCCCCATCTTCTTGAGGTAAGACCGAAAATACCTATATCCTTCCAGAAGTTGGGTCAGATAATTTATCTCTCTATGCTTCCTCCCTGTCCAGCGTTCTACCCGAGGGATCAATGGCCCCATTCTCCTACTTTCCAGCAGTTCTGCCATCTTAGAAACGTCTGCACTCTTGCATCTCGATGCGGAGTTTCCACGTGTAACGTACGGATTCGTGCTCTATGAAATTCAAATGCTCCTCAATCGGTCAACACGATTATACCCAAATTTTAGCGGGTGTTAAACCTGAGAAAATGGTAACTGTTCAGGAGTAATGAACCTGGATTTTACACTTGCACTTGGATATCATTTTCATGATTTCATACTTTATTCCATATTCTGGGAGTCATTGCCAATTGGAATTGCTGTCCATTATTGAGCCGTGAACCCGGGCTCGAGACCTTATAAACCGACTGTATACTAGGAAATGAATGTGTGCTTCAAAACTGGCGCGTTGTCTCTTGGCAATTGATATTTGATGAAGCAGTTGCCCTTATTGACGAAATGTGACAGCAGCGTGCAGAGATGTATGTGGGGCTTTGACTGAAGTATGTTCGCGCAAATGATGTGAGTTCTAAAAGATTATGGTAATGTTGGAGGAAGGGTGATCGTGTTTTGACTAGTCTATTTTTATTTGTTTTGCTGTAATAGTTTGCAATTTTAAACCACGAGGCATAGACCATAACATTCCTAGTTCTGCATTGTTGTTGATTGACGTCCAATCATAGTTTGAAGTTTTGCTTCTTTCTGCAGATTTATTTCCTTTAACTTAAATTAACGTCAGCTAGCCCAACGTGGGTTTGTTACAATGTTCCTTGGCATGTAATGCATAATTTGTAAAAGTTTATTTTTTATTTTATTGTTGGAGCCCTAAGGTCAGGCCTGTTCTTAGTTTATTGTTGCAAACGGTGAGGTCCACTTAATTAGTTTGTTCTTTTAAATCCATGGATTTTGTAAGTTATTTGCTTCGTAATTTAAATTTTAATTTAAATTTTATCTTAACCAAACTTCCAGTCACGTTTCATTGAGCAGGTATAGTCTGGGCTTGGGAGGTGATCTGGTTAGCATGATTATGGGATATCCTTTTGCCCATCCTCACACCTTTTCAGGGCTTCTAACATCGAACTTTGGGAGGCTACCGTGGCACCACAGATGGACGTCTACAACTGGGTAGCAGCTGGTTCAACACGCGTCTCCACTGTTATTGTTAAGGCTGACGGAGAGGTGAGTATGCACCTAACGTCACACCTTGTTGTTTTCCCAACCTTGTCGTAATTATTTCGTGTAGAGCCCTCACCACCCCTCGTCGGAGGCCGCAATTATCACTACTGCACTGGAAATATGTGATAAGTTACGTCAATATTTGTTTTCTTGTTGTTCTAATTCATGGGCAATTGGCCTGTTTGCTTGGCGCTTGAACTGTTACCTGTGGGCACACATTGACTGTTACCAACATATGGGATACAAAATACACCTTGCAATTATGTGAAAATCATTAATTGGCAAAACGATTGGTCTGGATTAAGGTTACTGAATCTGATGATGATCACTTGACGATCGAAACTGGTTATCCAAGTGCATTAATTAATCTCACGTAATTTGTTTTAGGAGTAGCGAATTATAATTTGGTACACTCGTGTTGACCGACTGAAAAAAATTAAGGCCTAAATTTCGTTTAGTAAGGTAACTCTAAAAAATGGCTTCCAAAACGATAATACCCTCAGTATTGTGTGAATTTAAATAGTTCTCGGCCCCTAAACCTGAATCCTGAAAAGAGAAATGCACACTGCTGGCCAGGATAGGAAATGTTTGAGAATAATGTAACTTCTTTCAAAGGCGATTTATTATTCTTCCTCTCTGGGAATAAGAGTACAGAGACCAAAAAAAATAAAAAATCTCACTATCATATTTTGATGGCATTTTCCTGCCGCTGCGATCCCAGGGACATGTAGCCTACCTGAAAGTAAGAACAGATATAAACACTTAAGCGTTCGCTCTTTGTAACTAGATCTAAAGAGTAAGAAAATAAACACTCCAGACCTCACATGACACTAGAGCCGTGCACACAGCTCTCCAGTTCCGATCGAACTCGCAGGCGACAAAGAAGAACGCAAATTCCGGTTTCACAACTGTTACTGCCGGTAACGTGGTTTCGAGAATAGATCATTATCGATATTCTCGTTCGTCCAGCATGGTCTGGTCATAAGTTACAATGTAAGGGTACAATAGCACAGGTTAGAGGGAAACCGTTCATTATGTTGACTTGATCTGCTCATTTTGGTCTCATAGGATAGATGATGCACTCATCGGCATAAAATGCGAAACACCATGAATTTCAGACAAAACTCACTGATCGACCGTTTCAAACCTGGCATAAATTGAAAGTTGTGACTTACAGCGATATGCCATGAGTTAATTAGCTCATTTGAAGAGTTAAAGTGCAATAATTGATACACATTGTTGATGGTGACTATCACGGTTACGTCTCAAAACTCACGAGCTAAAAATAGTAACAAATAGTATCAAAACTCACGACTACAAACTAGTAGCTGAATCAACACTCTAATCAGGTTCAAAACTCACGACTCCGGAGAGCACGTGACTGCGATGACCACAGGGAGTATGAGCTACACGGTGATTCACACTGCCCTAGAATCCATGTTTGTCCACCCAGTTTTAGAAATAGGATTTCGTTTGTATTGTTTTAACAGGAATTATCAACCTAACACAGACGAAATTCTCCAAGAATAACACTGATTTTTATTGTCATTCTGCTTGGTGTCATCCAGCAGGCCTTAAATAATTTCATTGCAATCATGGAGGTCGTTATATTGTGTTTGGATACAAAGCGACAGCTAATGGCCATTGGCAAAACAATTGAAAGGCGCCTAGTAAGCATGTGGAATGCTCATGTCTGCCACCCTATCAAGTGACTTGTGTTGGTCCTATACCGAAACAAATGACTAGCAGCTTATAAGACTATAATTAGAGCAATAATAATAATAATAATAATAATAATAATAATAAAGGAGAAAGATCGTCACTCTAGAACGATGAAAGAAATTTGGAAACAACGGAAATTGAATACAATGGACAATAGCCAACGTTGATTCATCGTACCCTCCAAATGGGTTATTCGAAAGAATAATAATAATAATAATAATAATAATAATAATAATAATAATAATAATAATACTGTTGTGCGTTTTACGTCCTTTTTAACTACTGTGGCGTTTAGAGACGCCGCGGTGCCGGAATTTTGCTGCAGTTCCGGCTGGCACTAACAATTTCCCATTCAAAGAAAAACTGGCTTGCCTCGTGAGTTTTGAGACTGGTCCAGATACAGAAACCAGTTGGAACCTACTATTACTAATCCTCATCTTGAAATTCGTGAATTTTGAGACTCGTGAGTTTTAAGACTCGGTTCCCGCCTTTGGGCAATAATAACCACAACCAACAGTCTTAAAAGGTTGATTGTTCTGAATTCTCGTGTCCGGTATTTGTGTGGACATTATGGTTTGTGTACAACATACAGTGCAACAGTGCGATGGATTCCAGGTTTCGACAATTCCAATGTGCTCTCTTGTGATTGTTATGAACAATCATGTTTATTAATTTTTGTGATAAGGGCCGTTTTCACCAACGTCAATCACCTCTTAATTCATCATTGCACGAGCATTTCATTAATCAGAAACGCTCGTTAACTTACCACTAACAAGCAATTACGTTAAAAGGCCAAATCTGACCACTCAACTCTCTAAAGCATAGTTAAAGTGGAGGGAAACAGATGAACTCTATCTCGTGCATCACGCAATGGCGGTTTGATTCCGAGTTTCACACGAACTTTTATCCATATGAATGTGGAATATGTTTATGACAGCGAAATTATAAAAGATCATGCATGTTTAATGCCAAGAAAGAAGAATACGAAAAATTAAAAAAAAATCATATTCTTAGTGGGATTCGAACCCCTTCCAGCTCTGCATTATGAACTCTTCGGTATTTCCCCTCCTTTATAATTATGTTCCAGAAAATCTTAAGGAAGCTTCGCATACAATATTCAGTGCTACACGCTTCTTGAATTTTCTGCCATGTTTCTCCAGGGTGAAACCCAGTCTACGCATGCGCGAGACCTTTAAAGCGTATTTTAAGTAATTAGGAACCTAAATGGCCTCGTGAAATGCATCAACTCTCGTATTTAAGTTAAATAGGAATTAAGTGACTAATAGTTAGTAAAAAGTTGGTGTAAACGACCTTAATTAGGGTAACTAACTTATGCTTATGATACATTGCCATATTGTTGTTATGTCATAGTATTTGATTAATACAAGGTTTGAAACAGTCCAACGTTGAGTTAATCTGAAATTCGTAGTGTTTCGCTTCTTTTTTTTGCCGGCAAATGTATGTAAACATCAATTCCATATGAATACCAATATGCTTTACTTTTCTTTACATAGAAACAATCCTACCTGAAAATTCATCCAATATGCGCTAGTTCTATCACCAGCTCCACACTTCAATCTGCTGGTCCCTTCTCTAGGGAGAGAAGTCATACTGTCGTTCAAGACTTCCGTCTTTTGACTGCTTTGATGCAGCTCTCCATGGCTCCCTGTCCTGAGCTAATCGTTTCATCACTATATAGCTACCACACCTTACATCCGAGACAATCTGTTTTTCTAACCTTGGTTTTATCTTATCCTTGATCCTTCCTTCCTTATTTATGTTTGCTATTTCTGGGATTCTTAGTAGTGTCGTACCAACCTATCTCTTCTGTTCATTAGCAGTCGCCAGAAACATCTCTCATCCCCCACTCGTCTTAATACCTCTTCATTGCTTACACTATCTACTGTACCCATCCGATCTTCTATTTACCTTCTTTGGGCCAGGGCTATCCATATGCAATTCCTCGTTCTCTTGTTTACATGGTTTGGGTTGTGCATTTCGTCGTTCTTTGGTTTACATCATTTGGGTTGTGCATTTCGTCGCTCTTTTATTTACATCATTTCGTCATTCTTTTGTTTACATCCTTTGGGTTTTGCATTTCGTCGTTCTTCTGTTTACATAATTTAGGTTATGTATTTCGTCGTTCTTTTGTTTACATCCTTTGGGTTGTGCATTTCGTCGTTCTTTTGTTTACATCCTTTGGGTTGTGTATTTCGTCATTCTTCTATCTACATTCTTTGGGTTGTGCATTTCGTCGTTCTTCTGTTTACACCCTTTGGGTTGTGTATTTCGTCATTCTTCTATCTACATTCTTTGGGTTGTGCATTTCGTCGTTCTTCTGTCTACATTCTTTGGGTTGTGCATTTCGTCGTTCTTCTGTCTACACCCTTTGGGTTGTGCATTTCGTCGTTCTTCTGTCTACATTCTTTGGGTTGTGTATTTCGTCGTTCTTTTGTTTACATAATTTGGGTTGTGCATTTCGTCGCTCTTTTATTTACATCATTTCGTCATTCTTTTGTTTACATCCTTTGGGTTTTGCATTTCGTCGTTCTTCTGTCTACATAATTTAGGTTATGTATTTCGTCGTTCTTTTGTTGACATCCTTTGGGTTGTGCATTTCGTCGTTCTTCTGTCTACATTCTTTGGGTTGTGCATTTCGTCGTTCTTCTGTTTACACCCTTTAGGTTGTGCATTTCGTCGTTCTTCTGTTTACATTCTTTGGGTTGTGCATTTCGTCGTTCTTTTGTTTACATCCTTTGGTAGTTGGGAGAATATTTTTAGCCTACTTTTCTCATTTTGCAAAAATGAGGAAAAAGTAGACTTATGAGATCGATCCGGGAAAATGTGTGTCTGTCTGGCTGTGCGTGTGCCCCCCCCCCCCCTATCAACTCCTAAACGGCTGCAGCTATGGAAACCAAATTTGGTATGAGTAACGATCTATGCCGGAATATCTCAAGGCCATATTTGAAAATAATGTCAGTGCTACCAACCGCTGAAAAATCGCAATTGAAATTTGAGCTCAATGTTGGATATCCTGGAAGGTATGCATGGGAGCTATTCCAAAGTTGGCACACATATAGATAATAATATTTCAGTTTAATTTCCAGGAGACCATACATGACAGTGTTACCAATATGATTCTAAGCCAGCTGATAAATCTAATTTTTAAATGCATGTACCTTCTACACTAACTACTGGATTTCTACCAAATTTCATATGTGATATGTGTACAGTAATAAATATGACTATGCGTATTCTTAAGAGCAACCAGGGCTGCCATCTGTTAATAAATGCTCTCTCTATTATTTTATCCTAATACCAATATATCAAAAAGTATGCAAACCAAGAACTCGAAACTTTGCACACGTATAGTACATGAACTTCTACATTAATTTGGAGTACCTAGTATACGTCAGTACTGCCAACATGATTCTAAGCTTGTTCATAGGTCCAAATTTTAAATGCATGTAACTACCATACAAACAAATGCATTTCAATCAAATTTTGTATGTGACTTTTGTACCATAACTCATATGAATATTCTTATTCTTAAGAGCCAGCAGGGCTGCCAACATTAAATAAATGCTCTCCATCTATCGTTTTAACTTAATATCTATAAATCAGAATACATGCAAGCCA
The DNA here is from genome assembly GCA_946902985.2 of Meconema thalassinum. Classification (NCBI taxonomy): domain Eukaryota; kingdom Metazoa; phylum Arthropoda; class Insecta; order Orthoptera; family Tettigoniidae; genus Meconema; species Meconema thalassinum. The sequence continues at coordinate 3,423,003 of OX336400.1, forward strand.
ACAGATCTAAACTGTGCACACGTATAATACCTAACATTCTAAATTAATTTGAGGTAACTAATGTACGTCAGTGCTGCCAACATTATTTAATCCTTCTGATAATTCCAATTTTTAAACACATGTAACTTCTATACTAACAAATGGATTTCATCCAAAATTGGCGCAATAATAGATCATAACATTTTAGATTAATTCATAAATTCTAAGAAAAGTAGGCTCTTTAGTTCGTCACGAAACTACTTGTTAATTCTCAAAAGATCTTAGAAATATATTTGCACGTGTGCTTCTTTATTCAGGAATATTTAATTACCTTTTAAATTAATCAGATAAACTTGATAAATTTCGTTTTATTCCCATATAATGGAAATTGTCTTATGGAACAATCCCGTCAAAGACGAACATGCACAGCTAGTCTATGATATTTGTAACCAAAATGAAGTGCAATAGACTTACTTATCCCTGTTCCTTCGTCTTCATACATTCCATCATCTTCGCTGTGTACTCACATTTATCAGATTCTGTCACTGCAAGAGTTAAAAAAAACCAATTAGGCCTACTTTCATACAACACTACAATTGAATATGAATACAAACACAAGCTCACCAGACATAACATTACTCATCCACCTTGAAAGAGCATATTAGTCGCTTAGGTGGGATCTGTCTCCAACAATTATATCCAACTAGCAGTAGTGCCCGGCTTCGCCTGGTGGATTTATTTGTTTTATGGATGATAAGGAATACTACTAAAGAACTGGCATATGATATTTAAACTAACAGAAAAAAAAACTTTTTGTGGTGGTGGTGGTGGTAGTGATAAGTAGTACGGTATAATGGACGTAACATTCGGGTCATTTTCCAGTAATGATAATGATAATAATGAATAGGGAAGCGGCTACTTACTAACTACAGTACTGACACATGTAATTTACAAACGAATTAAAAATATGATTAGAAAGAACAGTAAGTGAAATAAAAGACACTGCCTAGGGCCTATATCTCATTGGCTGTTAGAAAAGTACAGACCAATAGTGTCGTCGTTTGTCGCATAGCGCCGCAGGAAAATAATCAGAGCACTTTGGAAAACTTCTGCTGTCCCGAGCTCCTGAGGTATCATTTATCGCCAAATAGCGCATAAGGATAAAGTTCGGAATAAATTAAGGTACATTTGAAAGCACCAACGCTTATTGCAGCTGATAACCTCGATGTACTGCACCTACACCATCGCACTTATACAGTGGAATAATAATTTTATGATGATGAGTGTTTTAAGGGGCCTATGAAATCTGTTTGCAATAATCACTCCCCTTGACTGCAATTTATAAGCAGCACAAGATGTAACTATTTTCACAATTCTGCACTGGAACACTGGTAAGGGCCGCGTGATGCAGTCCACATTGCCAGCCAATAATAGACTTATTAAAATACATTCTTACAGTTACACTACTATGGACATGAACGGTTCTAGGGCCTTAAAACGAGGGTTTCAAGTTCACTTTGTCTGTTATTCTAAATGTAGGGAATGGAGAGCGTTGTACAAGATATCAAGTGGGCAGTGTTACCTCCAGGGTTTCAAAGGGTAAGTATCTAAAATTCGGTGCAATTAGGTGAAACGGTGTGGATTTGTGCTAAAAGGCCTAAATGCAGGGAATGGAGTGGTCTGTTGGAAATTTAAAGTGGACAGTGCTACCCACAAGATTCCAAAGGGTAAGTATACAAAATTTGGTTCAGATCGGTGAATCGGTGTAGATTTGTTTAAATAACAGACAGACAAACCTTGAGCTATTATATAAACTAGTAATAACCCGTCAAAACACGACGGTCACTTGGAAATACTTACTGAACGATTCTCTTATATGCATTTTTTGAACGATTACTTTTTGACACTGTCGTAACTTTAAGGGCGTCGAAGGATCGACTTCGCAACATATAACTGGCCATGACTGAAACCTTGACGAGGCAAAAAGAGACCTACACGTTCCAGATTTTCCCTCGAACTTTATTGATTGTGATCAAGTACGCCAAGTAAATTGAGAATTGGAAAATTGAAGTGTGTTATCGGATAACGCAGGATAAGATGAAGAATCTGTTAGGAGCTGACTTGTTTATTTATTTATTTATTTAAAACGCACAATGTGCAAGAATATATCAGAGTCATTCTGTACAGAACCTAGTTAAAGGAATTGTCCTTCCTGCACAAGGTAGCTCCCGACATGTGGAAAGAAGCCAACTACGAATCAAGACACTTACCCACCAGACTAGCTGTGCACGGATTTCATTTCAAGCTATGCTCCACGAAGACGCACCACTCGCCGATTGAGGAATGTGTGTGTGCTTTATGCGGGAAGCAATGTGGTCGTTATCACGGACCTTGGTGGCCAAGAAACGTGCCCATAGCAACAGGTGTACCAACACACGAAACGACAACTACCCTGGTTACGTACCAACATCTGTATCTTGGTACGCAATACAAATGGGACACATGCTATATGGAATTCTTTATTGCAATTCATTTATACTACCACCTCCTAAAATATTTACTGTTCCTCCTGAAACACGCCGTATATACCAATTACATTCTTTGTTGTAGTTAGATAATACTTGTACATACATTTAAACCTCAACACAGTGATAATGCCCGCTGGAAGGTCGAAACACGTAATCCTAAAATTGCCCCATTATAAGAGTGAACATAACTAATCCATGTACAGAACTGTTATTTACTTAATATTCATATATGATATACATTGTACCCCGTCCAGTGTTGACCAACTGAAGAGTTACAAGTGACAGTTTGTATAGGTAACACTGATCAAATGGTTTGAAAATTTTACATATTATTATTATTATTATTATTATTATTATTGTTGTTGTTGTTGTGAGGCATCATTTGATGTCATTCAGAGAAAATGGCCCATTTTGAGAGACTCGTTACGTTAGTAACCATACACGAGGGATGATCAAAAAGTAAGGTTCCAAGGCCGATATTCCTGGAGTATCATCTGTTCTAGAGAAATTAGTAGTGTGTGGTAATTCGAATACATACAGTTGGTAACTGTGGAGTGTTTCAGCCACCAGCCACCTACAGTGCTATTTGTAGGTAAACAACTAATGGCGAGTCGTTTGGAAAACTGGTCTCGCAAAGAGATCCGCTCAGTTATTCGATTTCTGTAGGCAAAACACGTATCCACATCCAGGACTTCTCACCAATGGCGTCATCTTCCTTCGTGACAACGCGTAACCTCTTCCATTACCACTACGCTGTTGAAGCGGTTTCGCTGGGACATCATTGACCAGCCTCCATACAACCCGGATCTCGCTCTTGTTTCCTCACTTGAAGGAGCTCCTAGGAGGTGAAACGCAACGTGGCTCAACACGCAAGGACAGGAGGGAATATTCAAACCCACCCCAGGAAGTGACAAGAGCCTAAACCGATATGGAGACCATGTCTAGTGCATGGAGCCTACTATCAGTTGGTTGTATGGAATATAATGTACACGTTTCACCACAGGCTTTGTATCCTTAGTTTCTGATCAGCCCTCGTAGATAACTCGCGCACTTAAAATAGCACAATCAAAAGTAGTAGAATTTAGTAAATATCAGGGATGCCAACCACACCCCACCATTTGTTAGAGAGATTAATGGAACAAGTAGTTGGGTGATAAAAGTATTGTCACATCCCACCCAATCTATTTGGGTACACTTGTGTTCACCGACTAAAAAATAATTTTGTTGACACTAAATTTTCTTAATGTAGATAGCAGTGGTTTTTAAAACTTAATATTTCACTCGGATACGCTTAAAGAACCTGTTTACCGGGCGGCCCGTGACAGCGCCTACTACTGAAATGAACCGTAATTTTTGCCAACATATTGATACGGTAAACCATTTTGACGCGGTGATAGTCCCATGATTTCTCTTGGTATATAAAGAATGTTCATGCAGAATGTAAGGTAAATCGGTTGCGTAGATTCTGCGGGAAGGCGTAATAACAGATGTGCAAATTACAGTAAGTATTGAACGTAGTGTGCGATCGGTCAACACTGGTGACGCTGGACTTGGAGGGGAGGCAAATGTACATGTGACACGCCATCAGTGCGACTTGGTTAATTATTGTCGTTTTGAGGGGCGGAACAGCGAGGTCATCTGCCCCACTGCGAGTTAGAACTCTCCAGAGTCATATTGGTTGTCCATAGCGACAATGCGTCTTTTCACACAGCGATTTCAGTGAACTAGTATTTGGGCCAGTAAGAACATTCCTATGGTTCCTCAGCCTGCTCATTCACCAGATTTGAGTCCTAGTGAATATTTTCTCTTCCCGAGATTGAAAATACATCAAAAGGGACGTCGTTTTGTGGCACTGGACTCCATTCAAACGGCTGCAACCGACCATCTGAAGGCGATTCCAGTATCCGAGTTCCAGCACTGTGTGGCTTCCAAGGGCGGTTACTTTGAAGGGAACGGTGATGAATTGTAATGGAATTGGCCAGTTTTAATCTGTCTCATTACTTAATTAAGACACCTCGTATGTTAGTGTAGATAATACATGTGACAATGGGTTATGTCGCGAGAGTAAGGAGTTGTGCAGGGCTTAATTTGGTTAATGACTTACCTTCATTCCTACACGCATCAACGGTGTCTATCCACTTCTGGCTTTCCGCCTCATTTGAGAATTTCATCTTGGCAAATTCAGAGAGCTTCTCCTTATCTAACTCGCCATTCTCTTTAACCTGAAACATTGACAAGAGGAAGTGGTTACTGTAACCACACGGCAACTACAGCGGAAAGTTAGCCTTAGGAAAGTAGAACCACATGGACTTCACCCATGAGCATATCGTGCTGTGATTTCTGTTTGTTAATAATAATGGAAGAATGTTCATCACAACTCAGTTCGGGACATGTTTCGGTTTCTTGGTATTGTTCTATTGTTCGTGCGGCAAAAATGATGCATATTATTTTAAACAAAAATGTTACAGAGTTGATAGTAATGACCGTCGACTAAGAATCAATAAACACAGTTTGGAAGAAAGATATTTATTTCATGAATTTGTCGTGAAGCAAAACACGTCGCCTCTTGTGGCGGGACCGAAATATCACATAATCCCTACCCACACGGGAAAGAAGAACAACAAGCAAAAGAACAAGAAGAGGAGGAATAGGAAACAGAGGAAGGAAAAGAGGAGTAAAAAGAGGAGAAATAGGTAACAGAAGAAGCAAAAAAGAGGAATAGGAAACAGAAAAAAAAGAAGAAGAGGAACAGGAAACAGAAAAGCAAAAAATGAGGCTAAGGAAGCAAAAGAAGAGGAATAGGAAACAGAATAAGATGAAAGAGAAGCAAAGAAGAGGCAAAAGAAACAATAGAGGAAAAAGGTGAAGCAAGATGATGATGCTTCATTGAGGGGTTTGAACATCATGGCCGTTCAGCCCCGTGTATTTGGCTGTGTATGTGTGTGTGAAATTTTGTCTGATGACCTGAGTTATTGTGATGGCTGTATTAGTATTTATAATTACGGTGACGTTTGTTAAAGGGTGGCCGTGGCCTTAAGCTAAGATCCATCCCAGCATTTGCCTGCATTAGAAGTGAGGAAACCAGGAAAAAACACTTCCAAAATAGCTGAGAGCTCCCCGTTTCAGGTCTCAGACGAGAAGAAGATATTTTGGCAGAGCCGGGAATCAAACCCGGACCTCCGGAGCGATAACCAAGAGTGCTAGCCGCTACACCACGAGAAGCAAAAGGTCTTCCATAACATATTCTTACGATAGTTTCACAAAAAGGAATAATGTTTCTATAATAAAAGGCATTTTGCTAGAAGCATTTACTTACCAGATCCAGAGCTTCTCCGAGACACGTCAAGAAACACTGTGAACAGAAGACAGCTGGTAGAATTTAATATCATTTTGAGTTTTATTCATATTTATTCAGACGTAGCCTATACGAGAGTGTTAACAAAATACACTGATGCTTGCTTCAAGTCACAACGGAAGAAGATTCTTCCTTTGTTTGTTGTATTTCTGTTCGTCACCGGTTTAAAGTCCAAAGAATAATGAGATTACAATATCTATGTAGCTTCAAAGACTACGCCGACATAAAAGTGAGCATCTTATATTAACATACTGTAGAGATATCGATCTCTAACAATAGAAAGACACATAATGCAAGTAAAATTAAAATACATTGGACCTGGATAAAAAAGCCAAAACTCAACTTTATTTTACAACACTTAGGCCTTTGTTAGGATACAAGATCCTGCTGCCTAGCTGTAGTTAAACTAACACCGGTCACCAGTTTCCAGCCGAGTGTGCAAAGCTAGTCAGTTATGACCGGGGCCCCGAGCCTCTACTCACGCCAACTAATACAGGAAGCTATTCTCACCTTGGCCTCTCTGGACTGGGGAACTTCTTCACCCAAATTCTCCATCTCATCTGAAAAAGACAAACAGTGTCAGAGTTAGAGCTAAACAATTTATAAATTGTGTAGATTAAGGTTTAAGGTTTAAAATTATTCATATTTTGGGATATTGCTGTGGAAATAAAAAATTAAGATTCCTAGACGTTCGAGAGGGACCTTGTCTCCTTTTTCCTTCGATCATAAATTAAATAGATGGCTGATAACGTCAAATTGTTGAAACCAACATCTCGATCATCTGACTAAACTTTAGTCACTAAAGGGAACTGCGGTAGTTTGGAACACTGAAATACTACACGTGCTGATAGAATTGGGCTATTTAAAGTGAGTTCTATTCATTACTAAGCCAGAATGGTGTATTACTGTGTCGCGTATGGATGTAAGGAGACGTTTAAAAAAGGATCGGGCATTTCTTTCCATAGGTAAACTAATTCATTGTAAAATAACCCTAAAATTCATGACTTAACTACTTACATTTATTTAGCCTAAGTTTCCACTTAACTCCGAAACATGAAGGAAAAATAATAACATGTAAGTGCTGGCATTTATTATAAATTATTATAATTTACCCTATCCCTTATTCCGCTGAGCAGGCATGTATTTATGCTCGAATGTATCAAGTATTTACATGTCCATAGACTTTTTCTTTGTGTTTTGTTGAGACAGCTAGTAAATGCGTTTATGTCCCTATGCTGGATTAAATGTAGGCAATGCAGTCGTCAATCTTGTTCAGTTTCAAATTGCAGGTTATGCTACAGATGTGACGGTGTTGCCATCGATAATAAATACGCTGAGGTAGCCTAATATTTGTCATCTTATCAAACGTATGGACAGTGCGTTTGGTTGAGGAAATTTTGAGATTCTTCTAGGATACATTGCATCCCTAAATTAGTCAATTCTTCGTAGAATTTAAGCCTCCGTGGCTTAGGCGGCAGCACGCCGGCCTCTCACCGCTGGGTCCGTGGTTCAAATCCCGGTCACTCCATATGAGATCTGTGCTGGACAAAACGAAGGCAGACAGGTTTTTATCCGGGTACTCCGGTTTTCCCTGTCACAATTTCATTCCAGCAACACTCTCCAGTATCATTTCATTTCATCTGTCATTCATTTAATAATTGCCCCAGAGGAGTGCGTCAGGCCTCGGCAGCCGGCACAATCCATATCCTCGCCGCTAGATGGGGGCTTCATTCATTCCATTCCTGACCCGGTTGGAGACTGGAAGCAGGCTGTGGATTTTCATTTCATTTCTTCGTAGAATTTCAAAGTTCTGGGTTATTTTTGCGAATGTTTCTATGAATCATGGAAAATGGAATTTAAAAGGAAACAGTTCATTGCTCTTGTTTTCCTTTGTAGCAAATGTAATGCATAGCAACGCTTATTTCCATTTGCCCATGTTGTTTTGTTCACTTTCATAAAATACTGAAGTGCAAGGTAACGCTGAAATGAGAGCTCATTACGATAAAATTTTCCAGTGTACCGGTACTGAAATTAGCCAAAATACATTTTATAATGATGAAAAATAAATTAGGAAATGATGTAGTAATAGATTGAACTTGTTGGGAGCCCCCGGGCGTACAATCAAAAATGACCGGCTACACAAACACACACAAACACAATTCTGTTCAAAAATCAGTAGGCCTAATTCAGAGTTGGACTTGGTATTAATTATGAGTATTACGGAACACGACAGCCACTTTTTACACCAAATATGTTACATTCTTAAGCTTTGCTACCTTCCGGTACGTAAAGAAACATGCAATGCTTTTCCCAATGCCGTATAAATTACGAAAATGTGTTTTTAAACCCTCATTAAAAAGCACTTCCCCACCTACTCCTATCACCTTCCATTACCGTACTCTGTTTCCCCTTCAGTCAGCTGATCGTGATGTTGGTTTCACGTCACAGTACAGGCGCAGTGTGGCAATGCGCACTCTATTGTATTTATGCTCGAAGCCTTTTTCAATAGAATCCGCCGTTCTCCTTAATATGGCGCGTTTTCTACCAAGGTACATACAGTAGCTTCTGACTGATATGTGGTGACGAACAGAGGAAGCTCTCTAGTTCTTTCATTGTAACCTCATTGACACACATTCTTTGGCCACATTGTTTTAGTTCTATTGAAAAAGGAGGTAAGGCACCACTGGAAACGTCTAGGAATCATTTTTTTAAAATAAATTTCAATCTTATCTTCTTTATATATATAATTCTTCGACACGTGTGTATGTCACTGAACTCCTCCTAAACGACTGTACCGATTTTGATGAAATTTGGTATGTACATTAGAGTGGGTCCATGCATGGTTTAGATTCACAATCTGACCCGGTAGGTGGAATGAACACAATTTTAGAACCACAATTTACACACAATTTTAGAACGACAATATACAGTCAAAAACAGTCGTTATGGAAACCACTAGCATTGGCCTTGGTGAAAGCTGATGTCTTTGGACGGTTTGTCTCTGCACGTTAGAGCCACCTGGTCGCAACCTGTGCAACTACCACCATAACATACACTCCGTCCGTGGCGGAAAGTTGTGTTTTATACCAAAGGTGGCAGTGATGTCGAATTCTACTGTTTGTCTCTGCACGTTGGAGTGTTTCAAAGTCACGTATGCGTTCATATACCGTTCATCCCATTTCGATGAAACTTGGGTGAGATGTTGAGTGTACTCCAGGGAAGGTGTTTGGCTTGGTAAATTATTTTACAATAAATAGCTCACGACTAGATTCAACAAATGAGCGACGACGCACGAAGCGATTCAAGAAGGTCCCGTATGCGTTCAAATACCATTCGTCCGATAGCGATGAAACTTGGGTGAGATGTTGTGTACACTCCAGGGGGAGGCTTCTGGATTAGTAAATCCATTTTACCATAGGTAGCGCACGAGTAGCTTCAACAAATGAGTGACGACGCGCGAAGCGTTTCAACAAAATCTCGTATAAGTTTATATACCATTCATCGATTGAGATGAAACTTTGTTGAGTTGTTGTGTACACTTACCTGAAGGTTTCTAACTTAGTAAATCCATTTCACAGGAGGTTGCGCACGAGTAGATTCAACAAATGAGTGACGACGTGCGAAGCGTTTCAACAAGGTCCCGTATGCGTTCAAATACCATTCGTCCGATCGCGATGAAACTTGAGTGAGATGTTGTGTACACTCCAGGGGGAGGCTTCTGGATTAGTAAATCCATTTTACCATAGGTAGCGCACGAGTAGCTTCAACAAATGAGTGACGACGCGCGAAGCGTTTCAACAAAATCTCGTATAAGTTTATATACCATTCATCGATTGAGATGAAACTTTGTTGAGTTGTTGTGTACACTTACCTGAAGGTTTCTAACTTAGTAAATCCATTTCACAGGAGGTTGCGCACGAGTAGATTCAACAAATGAGTGACGACGTGCGAAGCGTTTCAACAAGGTCCCGTATGCGTTCAAATACCATTCATCTGATTACGATGAAACTTGGGTGAGATGTTGAGTACACCCTACGGAAGGTTTCTGGCTTAATAAATCCATTTTACAATAGGTAGCGCACGAGTAGATTCAACAAATGAGTGACGGCACGCGAATCATTTCAAAAAAGTACCGTATGCGTCCATATACCATTTATCCGATTGCGATGAAACTTTGGTGAATTGTTGTGTACACTTCAGTTAAGGTTTCTGGATTAGTAAATTCATTTTACAATAGGTAGCGCACGAGTAGATTCAACAAATGTGCGATGGCGCGAGAATCGTTTCAACAAAGTCCTGTAGGTGTTCATATACCATTTATACGATTGCGATGAAACTTTGGTGAATTGTTGTGTACACTCCAGGAAAGGTTTCTGGCTTAGTAAATCCAGTTTTTAATAAGTAGCGCATGAGTAGATTCAACAAATGGGTGATGGCATGCGAATCGTTTGAAGAAAATACGTATGCGTTCATATGTCATTCATCCGATTCCGATGATACATTGATGAGTTGTTGTGTACACGCCAGGGAAGATGTTCAACTTGGTAAATCCATTTTACAATATTGGTAGCGCACGAGTAGATGTAACAAATGAGTCACGACGCTCGAAGCGTTCCAACAAAATCCCGTATGCGTTCATATACTATTCATCGATTGCGATGAAATTTTGATGAGTTGTTGTGTACACTTTCGTGAAGCTTTCTAACTTAGTAAATCCATTTCACAGTTGGTAGAGCGCGAGTAGATTCAACAAATGAGTGATTGCGCACGAATCATATAAACAAAATCCCGTATGCGTTATATGTCATTTATCCGATTGCGATGAAACTTTGGAGAGTTGTTGTGCACGCTCTCACGAATGCTTCTAGATCAGTTAATTCATTTCACGATAGTTTAGAGGCAGTTAACAAAAATTGAAAAAATATTGTGTGTCCAAAAGCAATTCAAGAAACAAAGTTACGACACTTTCTTTGGTTGGTTGGTTGGTTCCTTAGTTTAGGGGCTGCGACAACGCGGTCATGTAGCCCCGTGTACTTTGGGTGTGTGTAGAATCTGTCTGATAACCGGTGTTAATTGTGATGACTGTATTACTGTGTGTATCTGTTTTTTTAATTCAAGTAGGGACTGCAACTTTGAATTTTCAAATAGTTCCTACTTTTGCCGCCAAGCGCCACCGTCAACGACTACTAGGCCTAGTTCAGAACTAGCTACTAGACGCCACCGCAGTCGGCTCTTGGCAACGAACGTAGCAACCTAAGAGCGTTGTTTACATTCTTAACCTATCCAATTTAGTTTCACACAGGTGTAATTAGTGGAAAGATCTTTAACATGCCATAAATCTATGACATGGGACCGCCAGCTTTACTTCCCCTCCGAAGGAAGGCATACTGAGGAATTTTTAACGCTCTTAAAAAATCCGACGGCTTCGGCCGGGTTTGAACCCGCTATCTTGGGCACAGAAGCTCACACTTTCTTTGATTGGCAGGATAACGTCTGCCAGGTCAGCTAGTATATATATAAATTATTGTTCGTTTGTTCGTCTTTTATGCGTTCATAAACCATTCATCCGATTACGATCAAATTTTGGTGAGTTGTTGTAAACACTTCCGGGATGGTCATAGGCATAGTTACTCCACTTCACAATAGATAGCGTGCGAGTAGTTTAAACAAATGCGTAATAGCGATGCGTTCATATACAATTCGTCCGATTGCGATCAAATTTTCGTGAGTTGTTGTGCACAGTCCCGGAAAAGTTAGAGGCGTAGTCAATCCTATTTACAATAGATGGCGCGCGAGTAGCTTCAACAAAATGGCGTGCGTTTGTTTCAAGAAAGTCCCACATGAGTTCATATACCATTCATCCCATTGCGATGAAACTTGGGTGAGACGTTCTGTACACTTCAGGTAAGGTTTCTGGCTTAGTGAATCCACTTAGCAATAGGTAGCGCACGAGTAGATTCAACAAATGAGCGACGACGCGCGAAGCGTTTCAACAAAGTCCTGTATGCGTTCACATACCATTCGTCCGATAGCGACGAAACATGGGTGAGAGGTTGTGTACACTATAGGCAAGGTTTCTGGTTTAGTAAATCCATGTTATAATAGGTAGCGCACGAGTATATTCAACAAATGAGCGACGACGCGCGAAGCGTTTCAACAAAGTCCCGTATGCGTTCATATACTATTCGTCTGATAGCGATGAAACTTGGGTGAGATATTGTGTACACTACAGTGAAGATTTATGGCTTAGTAAATCCACTTTACAATAGGTGTCGCAATAGTGGATTCAACAAATGAGCGACGACGGGCGAAGCGTTCCAACAAAGTCCCGTATGCGTTCATATACCATTCGTCCGATAGCAACTAAACTTGGGTGAGATTTTGTGTACACTACAGGGAAAGTTTCAGGCTTACTAAATCCATTTTACAATAGGTGGCGCACAAGTAGATTCAACAAATGAGGGAAGACGAGCGAAGCGTTTCAACAAAGTCCCGTATGCGTTCATATACCATTCATCCGATTGCTATGAAACTTTGGTGAATTGTTGTGCACACACCAAGAAAGGTTTCTGACTTAGTAAATCCGTTTTACAATAGGTAGCGCACGAGTAGATTCAACAAATGAGTAACGGCGCGCGTATCGTTTAAAAAAAAACTCCGTATGCGTTCATATAGGCTACCATTCATGCGATTGCAATGAAATTTGCTGAAATGTTGTTTCCACTCCCACGATGATTTCTGATTTAGAAAATCCATTTTACAATTGGTAGCCCACGAGTAGATTCAACTAATGAGCGACAGCGCGTGAATCGTTTCAACCAAATCCCTTATGCGTTCATATACCATTCATTCGGTTGTGATAAAACTTGAGTGAGTTGAGTACAATCCTGCGAAGGTGTATGAATTAGTAAATCCAGTTTTCAATGGGTGGCGCACAAGTAGATTCAACAAATGGATGACGGCGCGCGAATCGTTTCAACAAAATCCCGTATGCGTTCATATACCATTCATTTCATTGCGATGAAACTTTGTTGAGTTGTTGAGCACGCTCCCATGATTTTTTAGATAGTAAATCAATTTTGCAATAGTTTACAAGTGGTTAACGGAAAAAGAAAAAAAATATTGGGAATCCAAAAGCACTTCAACATGCAAAGTTACAACGCCAACACTTTCTTTGATTGGTATTGCAACACATGCCTGGTACAATTAGTAATTTATAAATTCTTGAACGTATTCAAAGCTTCTTTATGAAGCGTGTGCATTATTCTGGTTTAAGACAAAGGAAAAAGAACTAGCTTCTTAGAGTAGGAATTCAGTCTGATGACTGGTTCGCCCCTACGACAAGTCTTCTCCAACTGGGTCGATCCTAAGCTGTATGTTTGGCGTCTGCATAGATCCTGCATCCTGAGTTCATACGAAAAGTCATCTTGAATGTCTTTCTTGGTCTTCCACGAGAGCATTTTCCTGTTATTTTACCTTCCAATATTTCCGACAACACATTCCTATGTCGAAGCATATGCCCCATCCACAAAAGTTGTCTCTTCCTAATCTGACTCATCAGCTGTCTCTTTTGTTCAACAATGTTCAATACCTCAGCGTTAGTCTTGTTCTCCACCCAACTTATCCGTTGTAGCCGACGCCAACACCACATCTCAAAGGCTTCTAGCCTCTTAATATCACTCCTGGTCTCAGCACAATACAACGCAACAGACCAAACAAAAGATTTCATTATTCCTTTACGTAAGCTGAGGGACACCGTTTTCTGACATCTGTTTATCTCTGAAGGCTTGCTTTGCTATTGCTATTCGTGTTTTTATTGCAGTGTGACACTGAAGATTTTCTGTTATGATCTGGCTCAGATATTTGAACTGTGCTAATTGTTGTACAAGCTCACCGCTGATCATCACGTGCAATGGACGTGGGCTTCGACTAAACATCATGAGATGACTTTTGTTTTATTAATATTTATTTTCATACCAAATTCCTTAGCTTTTTCATTCAGCTTTCACAACATTTTGGATAAAGTTGTTGGACTACCCGCAACTATAGCTTGATCATCGGCAAAGGTTATGGTCTGCATTAGTCTTCCTCCTATTTTCACCCCAAGCTTGGTTTTTGTTATTGATTCGTCCGATGATTTTCTCAGCAAAGGCATTAAATAGGAATGGAGAGAGCAGACAGCCTTGTCTCACTCCTTTCAGTATCTGTACAGGGGCTGTTAGTTCAAGCTATAGTTGCGGGTAGTTCGTTAAGAACTAGCTAACAAGTAATAAATCTACGTGGGAATGATACATAACAAAATATGACAATTAGTAAACAAAAACGTATAAAATAAATTGGCTACTAATTAAAAATGAGATTACATTAGCTTTGTGTCTGGATTGTTTTGATTTCCCGAGTTAATTTTTCTTACGCTCGGCATTGAAGTCAGCGACATCATTTCCGTATCGGGCTTGTAACATACTGCGGCAGTATCTAGCAGTCAGTTGAAATGATGAACCATGATTTGTTATGATTATTAACAGTATAATTGAGTACAGCTAGTGTTCTAGACAGCAAAGTGAAAAAATCCCTTGAGTCACCTTAAGAAAAACCGCTTTTAGTGGTAGAGAGTCAGGACAAATATTTCTCCATCAGTATCAAAGGCAAAGATATTAATGTTTCAATTGATAGGCTCAAACCTGTTGATATACTAGTGGATCAAGAGACAATGATCTCATGTAGGGCTAGGGTGGTAAAATTTCCTTCCAGATATCTGGATAGAATTCAGTTTTTTTACTTTTTAGGTTAGATTAGCCATTGTACCTCATCAAGATATTCATTCCCTTCCGTATTAACGTAACTAGTTCCTGGCAGGAGAGTGATGTGGCAGTAGTATTTAGCAGGCAGTGGAAAGAAAGGAGAAGATGTAAAATCTCTTTGTTAAGAAAAGTAAAAAAGAAAGATCGTAAAGTTGAACCATGATTTGATATGATTATTAATAAACAGTATATGTTAAAAACGGAATGTCTCTTTGCCAGTGAATGCCTCTCGATGAACTATAGCCTCGAGAAACTAGAAGTCCTGGAAAGGAGAATTCTAAGAAAAATCTTGGGTGCAGTTCAGACTGAAGACGGATGAAAACTGAGAAGCAACAGTGAAGTCTACCAGAACGTGGAAAGAATCTCAGAGACTATGTGGAAGAGGAGGCTGACATTCCTCGGACATCTATACAGAATAAATAAACACAGATTGACCAAGCAATTATTCGACTATCTCTGGAAGAAGAAGACCACTACAACGTGGACTAAGGAAGTTAGGAAAGATTTAGAACAGTTGAACATCACAGAGTGTCAAATGCTAGAATGAAATTAATTTTAGGTTTTAGAGTAAAGTGAAACATCTGGAAGTGTTTCAAGATGCAGGAAGATCTATGAGAAGTGGACGAACTTGGCCAGAAGAAGAAAGGAAACACGCCAGTGAGCGCATGCGGAGGAAATTCCAGCCAAAGGAAAATAATAAATAAAAAATGAAGTTGTTGCGTTATCCTAAGTGGTCAATTCGCCTGATCTAGTGTTCTAGACAGCAACAATACTATCATTTTACGATCAATTAACACATTTAAAATCATTAGGATTTTATTGGCCAAGTATAATACTTGACTCACGGGACGGTCGTGTGTGAGTGGACCTTCCGGGCCTTAACCCACTGGCGCGACTAGTCGCTAGCGGCGATATACACGCGACTAGTCGCTAGCGGCGATATACACGTGACTAGTCGCTAGCGGCGATATACACGCGACCAGTCGCTAGCGGCGATATACACGCGACTAGTCGCTAGCGGCGATATACACGCGACTAGTCGCTAGCGGCGATATACACGTGACTAGTCGCTAGCGGCGATATACACGCGACCAGTCGCTAGCGGCGATATACACGCGACTAGTCGCTAGCGGCGATATACACGCGACTAGTCGCTAGTGGCGATATACACGCGACTAGTCGCTAGCGGCGATATACACGCGACCAGTCGCTAGCGGCGATATACACGCGACTAGTCGCTAGCGGCGATATACACGCGACTAGTCGCTAGTGGCGATATACACGCGACTAGTCGCTAGCGGCGATATACACGCGACTAGTCGCTAGCGGCGATATACACGCGACTAATCGCTAGCGGCGATATACACGCGACTAGTCGCTAGCGGCGATATACACGCGACTAGTCGCTAGTGGCGATATACACGCGACTAGTCGCTAGCGGCGATATACACGCGACTAGAACAAACGACAAGGCGCGACAAGGATCTTAATTAAAATGGAGGTTGTTGATGATGATAATTGTTGGTTTAAGGGGCCGAACATCTGGGCACAATTCTTTGTAACTACTTACCAAGTGTCTTTTTTCCTCGAAATTCAATATTCCTCTCCTCCAAATTTCTGTAGGCTACTATTTCTTCTCAATTAGCCTTTCTCACTGTACTCCTTTAACGTGCTGTTCCAAAGTGCAGGTCTGTCTTCTATTTCTAAAATGAATAACTCTGTATCAAACTGCTCGGACATATCGAAATCTGCTAATAACTACTAATAATAATGTAACTTCTGTTTCCGCGCGCGCGACTGGCCTCGTCAGTGAGTTTTGTTTGCATGGATTACGTTACTTTCCTCCCCGCGCGCGGCAGGTCAGTCGCCTGTGAAACGCTCTTCATGAATTAGCCGCGAGAGGCGCAGCAGTCGCGCCACGTTACTGGGTTTTGCATCTATATAAAGCAATGCTAATAAATGCGGGAACATTCTCTCCCCCCCCCCCCCCCCCCCAGCCCTCTCTTCGCCCCACCCCCACCCTCCCAGTAACGAACACGAGTAAGCTAGCCTCGTGCTTACTTTATCGGCTTGTGTTGGGCCAAGAAGTGGGTATATTGTATGGATCTTCATAAATACACAACTTAAAATTATGGATTTCAAGGAACATTCCATGTTTGTCACCGATATGCCTAACCGACAGCGATAGCTACGCTCGCTAAGTGCAGCATTAGACCATAGAGCCAAACTGTCTGCTGACTCGGTAGACGTGAGTTTGAGCCCCAACGTCGGCCTTCCTTGAAATGGTTTTCCGGATTTTCTCCATTTTCAACTCCTGGCAAATGCTGGGACGGTACCTTCTGACAGGCCACGGCCGCTTACTTCCACATTCCATTCATTCATTTCATCACTCATCCCGGCGCGCAGGTCGCCCACGGGCGTTGACCAGAAAGACCTGCACTCGGCCTCTCAGAAGGCCACATGACAGAAAAGAACCGATATGCCTTTTATGTTTCTTGGTGGTAATTGATATTTTAAGGTGGGGAGGGGTGGATCATCATGTATTTGATTATAGACTCACCATCGGGAACTTTGAATTCATCGAGACACTTCGCTATGGCTTTCTGGATCTTAGCACCGAGGTCGTCCTCCTCAGCCTGCAACAGTAAGACATGGATATCATGGTTATCAGCCCCCAATGGTTTGGATCATAGTGAGAATGATTATGAAATACAACTGTATCTACTTACTTACAACTAACTCACGTGGTAAAATAATACTCAGCTCAGGTGGCCGCGAGTGCTAACGTGCTAACTCGTGTCTCACTGGCATCGGGGGAACGAGGGTTCGAATCCCACCTCGGCCGTCCTGAACATGTTTTTCGTGGTTTCCCATTTTCACCACCAGGCAAATGCCAGGACGGTTCCTTTCAATAGGTCCACGGTCGATTTCCTTCCAATATCCCTTCCCTACCCGTCCTGAACATGGCCATTGGCTGCATTAATAACATTTAAAGAATACATGCATACTGTGTCCATAAGCGATAAACGCCGAGAGTCGAACCAGGAACTTTGACGATGCGCGAGATCTCAGCAGCGAGAAGTGACGCTACTGCGAGACTGAACTGCTTTGATGTGACGTTAGCAGAGACCGCCGCTTTTGTTTAAACCTTAGATAGGGGTTTCTTTTCATTCGTCACTAACGTAGCTTGCATAATTAGCCTACTTTCGATTTTTGCAAAAAATGAAAGTAGACTTATGAGATCAACACAGGGCCAAACATTGTGTGTCTGTGTGTGAGTGTGTGTACTCTGAATGTCTGTCCCCCCCCCCCTATCAATTCGAACACGGTGAAACCGAATTGAACAAAATTTGGTACAGACGTAGCACTAGCAGCGGGCACCTCAGTGTCATGTTTTATATCACCGCCATCTTGACGGAAACGTAATGGCGGCCACCCAAATGTTCAAAGTTTAAATCAAATTACGACTAACCTAATCATCCGATCTCTACCAAATTTTGCAACAACATCTATTTATATGGGGGGGGGGGGGGCTGCGTGGCGCAGTCGGTAGAGGCGCTGTGCTTCTAACTGAAAGAGAGTGGGTTCGATCCCCACCCAGGTAGTGGATTTTAGAAACAAAACCATCACTTTCGGAAACGCAAATGGCCCTGGGGTTCACTCAGCCTACACCAGAAATGAGTACCAGGGTAATTCCTGGGAGCAAAGACGGCCGGGCATGGAGCTGACAACTCCATCCCATCTAGCGCCGATGTCACAAAAAGTGGAAGCCTCTACCTTCCACTACTCCCAGGGCCTCCATGGCCTGTACGAAGTAGGCTTAGGCTAGACTATATTTATATGGCGAGCGTCCTTTGACTTAACTACAAGGTCATCGGCCCAATCGTTTGCGTCCATGTATGTGTGCAAATCGATTCCCCCTATCAATTCAAACACAGTGAAACCGAATTGAACGAAATTTGGTACAGAGATAGCACTAGCAAAGGGCACCTCAGTGTCATGTTTTATATTGCCGCCATCTTGATGAAAACGTAATGGCGACCACCCAAATCTTAAAAGCTGAAATCAAATTACGACCAACCTAATCATCTGATCTCTACCAAGTTTTGCAACATTATACCTTTGTGTATAAAGAATCCTTTGACAAAACTACAAGGTCATCAGCCCAATAATTTATGGATAGCGGTCATGTATGTGTGCAAATCGATTCCTCCTATCTTTTCAAAACACGGTGAAACCGAATTGAACGAAATTTGGTACAGAGGTAGCCCTAGCAAAGGGCACTTCATATTCATGTTTAATATCCGCATAACACGTTGAATTTCAACAAGCTACTACAGCCAACATTCAATTATACTCCTTGAAAAGGACAAAGAGTTATATAAATACCAATGCATTCAGGAGAAAGTAGGCTATATGTTCTTTACTGAACATCTTGTTTTTGGATCACAGGACTTCTTTGAGGGCTTTACTGGACTTCAAGGTAGGATGTTTCATGTTGAAGAAGTGTGTTAGTTAACTAGAATTTCAGCCTAATTTCATTTATGAAAAAAAATATAGGCTTATGACATCACCTTTAGTCCGTGTGTGTGTAGCCTATGTGTGTGTGTGTGTGTGTGTGTGTGTGTGTGTGTGTGTCCCCTGATAAAATCTAAACGGCTGGAGCGACTACAATGACACTCGGTAAGGTCATAGCACAATTTAGTCTGACCCTGACTGTGCCCTTCTAATTGAATTACGTCTCACCAATCCAACATGGCGGCTGTGCGAAATATTTCACTGGCATTCTATATCTCCGAAATTCACCCGGACGGCCGGGGTTCGAATCCCGGTGACAGCGGGGTGGAATTTTCACCTGAAAAATCACGTGGCGTCAGGAAGGGCATCCGGCCTTAAATCCCCGGCCAAAACCAAAATGAGCCTGGTTGGCTCCGGCGACCCCAATTAATTGGGAAAAGCAGAAGAAAGAAAGTTTTCTATATCTCCGAAATTATTACTGATATCACCCTGAAATTTTGTACGGTGATAAAGGCCACTACTACAAGTTCATCTATGTGATATTAAAAAAAACCTGTTAAATACAAAACGAACATGGCGGCCAAGCGAATTTGAAACCTTTAAATAGACTTTTCTCGCGATGTAACCATCCGAGCGCTGTGAAACATGGTACAGCAAATATTTATGCACATTTTAATGCACAGACATCTTATTTATTTCAATTGTCTACATAACCTCAAGATGGCAAAGTGAATTATTTTTATTTTGTATTATTTGTTTCCTAATCATGCGATCGAAGTCAACGTTTGAATAATGAACCTACGCAATAATCGTCATCTAATGTCACATATCTCTATGGCCTACATACTGTACATAAAAATTCAACATGGCGACCATCAGAAATATTTACACGGTTCTCAATATCTACTAATCTATGACAGCAATCAATCTGAAATATTGTATGCTGATAGAGGCTATGAACATAAGTTTACCTATGGGACTTTCAATAACTTGGTGAGCACAAATCCAACATGGCGGCGACACGAAATTTAAATATTTAAATGGACGCTTCTCGCGATTTAACCATCCGAGCTTTGGTAATAATGCTTTTACAAATTTTAATCCATTGGCATCAAATTTATTTCAATTGTTTTCATAACCTCAAGAAGGCGGCTGTGCGAAATTTTAAAATCTCGTTTTTACTTCTTGTGTCCTAATCATGCGATTGATGTTTGAATACTACACGTACACAATAATCTTCATGTAATATTGCATAACTCTATGACCTACATATATAAAAATTCAACATGGCGACCATTCAAAATATTAGACGGTTCTCCATATCTCCGAATCTATTACAGCAAACTAACTGAAATTTTGTATGTTTATAGAGGCAATTAACATAACTAGGATATATGAAACACGGAACTACTTGTTTAAATTTAATTTTCGATACCCAAGATGAAAGTTGGATAAGATCTTTAAGTAGTTTTCCAAGGCTGTATTTATTATTTATTATGAATTTTAAATTCCATATTTTGTTCCTTCGATTTTGCTACAATTTTGTAAAAGAAAACCTGATGAAATTTTACCTATTTTTTTGGCTGGTTTTCTCATTTCTATTTGTACTCGGCATTGGGGCTCATCCCATATTTCGAATCCTTTACCCAATACACACCGAGACAGGAATCTCGTCCCTTAGAGCCTAGTTCTGAGGAAATACAGGGTCTTTATATTTACTTGCCAAGGACATTCTCGCTCACGCACTCCAACAGTGACGGCTGAGTTGCCGGCTGCCGCGCGCGCATATGTACTGTGCCCGTTTGGACCGAGATCCAACGACCACATTTTGTAAAATACCGAAATCAGATCAGCACGAGAAAATATATCCCAGGGTCTATCTAGGTGAATACTTGGGTCTAATCTGGCATCCCTGATCTCGGTAATTCACAGGTAAGGTAAGATGAGAAATTATTTTTGAACTAGAACATTTCTTAAAATTCTCAATTTATTTATAAATAAAAAATATGATTCAACTGGTAAAAACCCTCAACAAAGATAAAAACACATCACACATAAGAAATCAACAGTCCCTATAATATTATTAGAATTGTCGTAGATGTGATAATCAGAAAAAAATAATTAGTCCATTCTGATATCCATAAAAAATTTCAAAAAGAATATTTACACTCGGTAATCACTGTTCAATAAATAGTTCTGAGTGATCCCTACTATTTACACGTTCGTAGTTCACTTTACAAAGATTGAAATTTGATTTTATCAAATATTCGTAGCAAAAATTTCTCAAAATAAATAGTCACTTGATTCATTCGGAGTTATTCCAAAATTAAACTTATTTGGAAAATTATCATATCACTGATTCGTTGTTTCAAAACAATATCAATACTCGACTGACATAAAGTCGAATGTTAATAATTGTTCATAAGGATTTTCAAATTTAAAAAAAAATGTTCAAAAAACTTTCATAATATTTTGAAAATTCAACTTTCTTCTTTTATCACTTTCATTTGTTTAAATGTCATAAACGATTTTAAATTATTCTCATATGTTATTAACATTACACAAAAATTGTTGTAAACAATGTTGTTATTTCTATCCACCATCAGCGGATTAAATCATCTAACTCTTCACCAAATTTTTATGTTAAAAAAAATTCTATCACCAAACTCTTCATATAGGCCTAATCTCACAAAAATTTGAATCATTTTTTTTAAAATTATTATTATTAATTAATTTCAAACTTTCCCTTCACTTTATTTATAACGAGTTTTCTCAACCTCTCACATGATGAATATTTTATTTGCTCATTTCCAATGTTATTATTATTGTTATTCAAAAATAAAAATAAACATTAATTATTTATTTTAATTAATTTGCACTTTTCATCTTATTATTATTTTTCCTCGGTCAGGTTCAACAAATCAAAATTCAAGTTCTTCAATTATTTGTTTAGGCATTCCATTTGAATTTTGAGTTGATCCAGAAAAAAATAATTAATATTTGGATTAACAGAATAGTAAAATCTGACAAGAATATGGGGCGGTCCATATTGTCTAACCCTTCTTTTACAAATATAGCCCACAGGCTCCTTCAAACATCCGCACATCTTTCTGTGCCCACAACTACGGGAATAAAACCCACTTTTGGATGACCTCCTAGGCCTCCACAACTTAAAGTGTCGCCAAACGCGCACTAAAATCATCACCGGAATATTCTGCACATATTATTACTATTATATATATATATATTTTTTTTTACATATTATATTTTTTTCTTGTAATATTCTGTCAATTACTAGACTGTGGTTCCTCAGTATTATTTTACCAATTAAATAAATTCTGGTCAATATCTCCTTGCCTCCCCTTTACATAAATTCTCCCTATTTGATACATTAAATACCTGTCGTTCCTTTTTTTTTATCTGAATATTTTCTTTTCTTAATTTTTAAATTTTTTTACGTGCTTTTGAAAAAAATAATTCTGAGCTCAAAAATCTAATACTTCATTCTCTTCATCCATAAACTCATTTAAATTTATCTAAACTTCCAAACAAAGTTATTTAAATTAATTCCTTCCAACTAATTAAATTATCCACAAATTATTATTATCACCACAAAAAATATTTAAGCATCATCAATGTCAAATGATTATTATCGCCCTATTCTTTTAAATAAATAAATATTTAAGTCTCATCTGAGAATTATTATTATCAACGTCTCCTATTAATTTTTATTTAATGCAATAATTATTTAATCACAATAAACAATTAACAACATTTCATTTAATTTCTAATGTTCCGTATTATCACTCCCTAATAATTTATAACTTTAAATAGCGTTGTTATGATTTATAAATATTATTAACTTATTCACTTCACACTCTATTATTATTTTTATAAATATTATTAACTTATTCACTTCACACTCTATTATTATTATTATTATTATTATTATATAAATAAATCAAATTATTTAAATAATCCAAGCCTCAATTACTTCTGTTCTCATAATCAGAATTAACGAAAAATATTTATATCCCTTGGAATAATCGAAATAGTTCATGTCGAAACATGAACTAATGCCTGTCCTAACAAAAATCTTAGATCGAAAAATAAATTGTCAGACAGCAGTTCCATTTGTCATCCAGACAAATACAATCGAAGATCTAGCTAATATCTAGCTATGGTGAAAAATGTGTGTTGATTTCTGATCGTGACTGTTCAATAATATGGAATTCTCTAATACTACTGGTTAGTGGATAGTACATGAAATGGTTGTCTTACTTCATTCTTGATGTAGATGACGGGCGTGTCCTGCGGTGTACACTATTCCCACAGTGTCTTCCCATGGCCATCTGCCGTATCCAAATACCTCGTTCGTCTCCATGTCCTTCCAGTCCTACGAGTAGTTTTAGCGGCGCATGATGATGTTTGCAGTCATCCGTTCGAAATAACTCCCGTTATCACTAGTACCGTGTAACATGACAAAACGTTGCTCAGTCATAGACTGGTACAGTACTCCTGTAGATTCGAGAATAAATCTCATGTTCCAATAATGCGGTTTCGTTTGCACGCTAAGATAGGAACACCTATTAGCTGCATAAACGAACTAAATGAAATAAACTTCTCCTGATGAATTCGAAGTGCCTGATGTATAGTCACCACAAGAAATACATCGTTCTGTAGGCTAACTTCTGTGAATGGTTTCGACACTACCATCACCTGACTATAGAATAAGTGACCTGAAAGTTAGTGAATATTCCATTCGCTGCCAAAAGTTAAGTTCGTTCACTTGAACAAAAACTAAGTCGTGCTGACCACTGGTACGGCGACTAAGTCCTCCGACCGTCAGAATCTCGGCGTGTATACTGTCACTTTCACGTAGCGTAGATCCGAACATAAGCAAATGCTTTGAAGATATGATGACTCTCTGCTCAGCAACGTGGCCTTTTATAGTTCAGCGAGACATTGTTCGAGAACATTCCATCTCGTATCTCGGCTTCTACTGGACCGATTTTAATGCTTGATAGCTCAAAATCCTCCTCTTGTTATAGCCAGAAAAGTGTGCTAATTTCCTAGCGTCCATCTCTTCTCCTTAAGGTAATTCTAAAAAATTATTTCTCGTGATGTATTCAGGCTCCACGTCATAATCTCGCGTCACTCGCCCCTGCAATGTATGCTTCCCTCAGCACTCTTGAGTCTCCTCCGCGCGTTATTCAAATCATCCATTCCTTCAACCTCTTCAACTAACAACTCCTCTTTCCAAAATAAGAATGTCAACAATGTCACGGACGTGTGAACGATCCGGGTATAGTACGGCATAGTACGGTGCTTACAATCAGTATCATGCATTTTTACTCACCATGCCATTCTTACAGTATGTGCTCAAAATGTTCCCCATGCGCTGCCAAACATTACCGGCATCTCCTTATGATGTTTCCGGTTACTCCGGTTAATTTATCTTCAGTAAGGAAATAACGAACGTTATGTCTATTTTATTGTTTACTGAACCTGTACGTTTGAATGCCTTAGCCAGTTGTTTATTGTCCGATTTATAGAAATCGGTCTCCCAGGAAATTTCACTCGAAACATTTGTTTTGTTTTAGCGCACGATTACCTGCACTTTATTTACGAATTGTGGAGATATACTCGTTCACGTAACGAATATTTCGCATAAGGCATTACAGCACTATACACCATCACAATAAGACAACTGGCTAAGAGATTCAAACGTACAGGTTCAGTAAACAATAAAAATAGGCGTAAAGGTCATTATTCCCTTACTGAAGGGAGCCGGCAACGTCATAAGGATTATGTTTGGCAGCGGATGGGGAACATTTTCACCATCTACTGTGAACATGGTGAGTAAAAATTCATGATTCTGATTTCAAGCACCGTATTTGCCGTAGACTACATACGCATGCGCGGCAGGCGGCAACTGAGCCGTCACTGGTGGAGCGCGTGAGCCAGAATGTCCTTGCCAAGCAAAATAGAAGGCCCTGTATAACAGTCCTTGAGCGGTTGCTCATGAACAAGGCGCATTTGGGAATGGGCTATCACACCGCCACGCCGGCCTTGGGAAACGGGCACAGTTATATACATACATACATCATATATCTGCGTCCTGCTAAACATTTTTAATAATCTAAATTTGGAAACAGAGATAGGGCGAATCAAAAGGGTCAAAAAGTCCAAGTACCTTGGTGAGACCATACAAGCGAATGGACTAGAGAAAGATGCTATAGAAGAGCGGATCTCAAAAATGGAGAGAGCATATGGCTTGACAAAACATGTACAATAAAAAGTGCCTATCCTGGAACGCCAATATAAAACTCTACAGCACCGTGGTGAAGACAGAATGTCTCTATGCCAGTGAATGTCTGTCTATGAACTACAAGCTGGATAAACTAGAGGTCTTGGAAAGGAGAATCCTCAGAAAAATTATGGGTGCTGTTCAAACCGAAAGTGGATGGAACCTTCGAAGTAATGAAGAAGTTTATCAGAAATTAGAAAGAATCTCTGAGACTATGAAGAAGAAGAGGTTGAAGTTTCTCGGGCATCTTTACAGAATGGACCAAAATAGACTCACCAAACGGATATTTGATTACTTCTGGAGAAAGAAGACCACAACAGCATGGATTAAGGAAACAAAGGTGGATATGGAAAGATTGAACATCTCTGAAGACTGTTAGACAGAAATAGATTTAGGAACGTAGTGAGTAATTTGGAAGGGATTCAAGCCGCAAGAAGACCTAAGAAGACCGGAAGAGCCTGGATGGAAGAACAGCGTAAACAGGCCAGCGAACGCATGAAGGAGTATTGGGTGCAGAGAAAACTTCGCACCAAGAAAAATAAATGAAGTTGTAGCGTGATCCTAAGTGGTCCATTCGCGTGTAAAATAAAATTAAATTTGTGTAATTTTTTCCATGTTAAGAGAGCAGGTAACCTCACTGTTCCGCCCCTTAAAATAAAAAAAACAAACTAAGGAAAGAAAACATACTGCACATTTTCATTCGGGACTGTTTCGTCTTTCAGCGTCCAGTCTAGTCTGCAAGCCTCTGTTTGCGAACAAGTCCCCCTATTAGCAGTTAGCACTGTAGCCTCCTCAGCTTTGAACACGTTCAACGCTGAATCTAACCATCGCCTGCAAGGTCTACCTCTGCTTCTCTTACCGTCTACAGCCTGGTGTGCAGAAACCAAGGAAATACAGAATTAGGATTGAGCAAATCCGAAGAGACCTACAAATCGGCCTGACCATGGAAGAAAGATTAAGTGTTGCAAGGTTGAAATGGCTAGGACACGTCACAAAATCCAAGGGGGTATTTTGAGAGGATCGTTCCAGGAAGCAGACCGATTGGACGCTCTAGGAAAAGGTGGTTAGACCAGATTAAAGAAGACCTTGAGAAGAGAGGAGAACCATGGGATGCCCAAGAGACAGAAGAAACATACCAAGACAGTAATAAATGCAGTCACTTCGTTCTTAAGCATCCTACCGGACTCGTTGGAACCAGTTCCTGATGATGATGAAATCAATAAAGAATTGTAAAACTGAAAAATCCTATAAGAATAATGAAAATATTCCCACTTTTTGCAATTCTCGCCAGTATTAAGCAATTCACTTGTATGCGCTATGCTAACAATCAACAGTGGTTACGTATATGTAACGACTAGCAGAAGTATCCGCTCTTCGAACGGTCTTCAGTATTAATAACCAGACGTTAACAATTGAGATTCTGTTGCAATGGTTAGGGGCTTGTCATTCCTTCATAAGTTTATCAGAACGAAGTTAGTTGTCTGGGTATATCTCAAAAACTGTTGGTTTTAGGACCTTAAAATGTGGTTTTCGTGTCCCGTGGGGCTCCCGAGTTTTGTTTCTCACAGTGAGACGCTGAAAATGAGCTTTGTCTCGTCTTTCTACGCCCATTTCAGCATGCATTTTAAGGGTGTAGGCCCTCTTTTATGAGAGGTATGGAGAAGAGTTACATCAATGATTACTTTCGTGCCTCTGATGGACATCTGTACCAAATTTTAAGTTGATCCACTCAGCCGTTCTCGAGTGATACGCGAGCAAAGTTGTACACAGACAAACAAACAAACAAACAAACAGACAGACAAACAAACAAACAAACAAACAAACAAACAGACAGACAAAAAATTTGTTTTTGCGCGAAACCGTCATAAACCAGTCTGAAACGCGTTAATAACTCAAATTTCCGTAGAAATTCAGAAAAAACAGACAAACTTTCATTTATATTGTTACGGCTGTGAGTTTGTGTCATCGCTCGCCGCATGAGTCACAACTGCCCCAGGGCTGGGCTGTGCCCTGCCTCCTATATTGCGCGCGCCTTATGCAACAGGCTACTAGGACAAAAGGGATAGTCCAGAATATTCGTGACTGGACCAGCGATGGAAACCTCGAGAAGCCGTGGACCCTGGATGGATCTAGAAGAATTCATTGAGTCACCGGCCTGCTATATAAGCGGCTTCAACAGTGAGGGGACCGAGTTTTCTGTGGGTGTGTGTTTTCGAGCCAGTGCGACAGAAGTGTGGTGACGAAGTGCTGTGCGAGTTACGAAATCCAGTGACATTGTTTCTCCAGCTTGTGGACAGCGAAATAGCCTGCAGCAAGTGATCGTAAGTAATTGAGGTCGGTGAACATAAAGGAGAGGAGCAGGTAGTTTCTGTCAAGGCCACCGTACTCATTAGGACGGATTAACTTCTGTGATCTGTTGACAAGTGGAAGGGCCAAGAGCGCTCAAGGAAGAGACTTGAGGAAACTGGAGTAAGGCTCCTAATTGCTTGTAGTTGCTGATTAGTGTAATTTTCTGGCCACAATAAAGTTAATTATTTCTTTAAGCAGTAATTGGTGTTGTGCTTTGTACTCCCACCGTAATCCAGTTAACATAAGTGCCACTAGGGGGTGGCACGTAACAACTGGTGTCAGAAGCCGGATTACGAACTCAAGCACAACACCTGACGGTCCTGGTTTCAAAACCCGAGCAGGTCATTTTCTCTAATTTTCCTGTGAGTGCATGCCCTTTACAAGACAAACAACTAAAATGGAGGAGAAATTGGCAGCATTGCTAGAAAAGTTAAATGGCATGGAAACCAAGATGGAGGACGGCCAGAAGAATTTAACCAAGGAGCTAACTGCCAAATTAGCAGACGGCCAGAAGAAGCTAGAAGACGGCCAGAAGAAGATGGAAGACGGTCAAAATAAGTTAGCGGAGGACCTGAAGAAGATGGAGGACGGCCAGAAGAAGATGGAGGACGGCCAGAAGAAGTTAGCCGAGGACCTAACTGCCAAACTAGAAGACGGCCAGAAGAAGTTAGCCGAGGACCTAACTGCCAAACTAGAAGACGGCCAGAAGAATTTAGCCGAGGACCTAACTTCTAAATTAGAAGACGGTCAGAATAAGTTAGCAGAGGACCTAACCGCCAAATTTCTGGATGCCCAGAAAAAACTGGAAGAGTGTCTGCTGACGAAATTAGAAGAAAGCCAAAGGAAATTAGAACAGGGTCTGCGTGAGGAAGTCACGGCAGTGGAAAAGAAGTTCGACGCCTTACAAGTGGAAGTTGCCGACCTGCGCCAACGCCCGCTGATGGGGGTGGAGGAGAAATTCAACGCCTTACAAAAGGAAGTTGCCGAGCTGCGCCAACGCCCACTGACGGGGGTGGAAGAGAAATTCAACGCTTTACAAGAGGAAGTTGCCGAGCTGCGCAAACGCCCGCCCACCGTTACACCGGGAATATCAGGAACGGGACACAGCAGAGTGACGCCCCCAACCTTCGACGGAAAGGTCCCGTGGAGCACCTACTTACGTCAGTTCGAGGCGGCCTGTTCCATAAATAACTGGAACAACACAGAAAAGGCTACAGCTCTCATTGTAGCGCTGAGAGGTGACGCCCTTAACGACCTTCAGGCCATCCCGACTGGATCCCAGGACTACGCTTCACTGATCGCCCATATGGAGTCCCGATATGGAGATAGCCATCTTCAGCAGGCCTACCAGATGCAGCTCCGGACCCGGGTACAGAAGAACGCGGAAACCCTGCAGGAGTTCGAGATGGACATCGCACGCCTCGTAAGGCTTGCCTACCCAACAGCGCCGGCCGACTTTCTGGAGCAGATAGCGACTCAGACCTTCACCGACGGGCTACGGGACTCGGACACTCAACAGGCGCTGCGACTCGCGCGCAATAAGACCCTGGCAGATGTGCTGAGCCACGCACTTGAATTCGAGACGGCAAAACAGGCATCTAGAATGCACGCGCGGGTGCGTCAAGTGGACGTCGACAAACCAGCAAAAATCAACGAGACCAAGCCCCTGGCCGACGAATTGATGGAGGCGCTAAGCCGTTTCTTCGATAGCCGCGGCACCACCAGCAACGACACAGCCGGAAGACAACCGGAGAGGCGGCCCGGAAGAGGACTACCGACCTGCTGGACCTGCCGTAAGAGAGGCCACCTGAGCAAGGACTGCGGTGATCGCCGCCACCAAGGGTTTCCGTCGGGACAGTCAGTCGTAGGGAAACCGCGCGGCCCAGGAAAGCAAGTATCAGCCAGCCTTGGGGGGCAAAGGTTGGCTTGCGACAGTCGTCAAGCCCCGGCAGTCCAAGTTCGTGTGACGCAGTTACGGAGGGATAATAGCAGCCTGATGGTCGAAGGAGTCGTCAACGGAGAGAGCTGGCCCATGCTAATCGACACGGGAGCATCAAGGACCATCGTCAGTCCCACCGTGATCCCGAAGTGGAGAGTGCAACCCACACAAAGGAACCTCCAGCTAATAACCGCGACCGGAGAGACCGCACCGGTACATGGCGAAGCATCACTAGAGTTCGTCATTGGTCGACGGGCGATAAAGCATCCAGTGCTTGTGGCTGACGTATCAAATGAAGTGATCATCGGACTGGACTTCCTGGACCAGAACAACATCATCTTGGATCTGAGTACCAACACTCTGCATTTCGGAGGTGAGGAACTTGCTTTGCAACCTGCGCACGAGTCCATCACCGCACGACGAGTAAGGTTGAGAGAAGACGTCATCGTTCCCGCCAGGACGGAGGTCAGCGCTGCCGTAATTGTCGACGGAACTGCTGAGGGAGTGGCGGCTGTCATCGAGCCAAAATATGAGGACATCCAGACAAAAGGATTGCTAGTTGCCAAGACTCTCATCAACACGACGTCTCGGCCGTACGTACGCCTGTCCAACCGGAACGACTACGACATTACGGTTCACCGGGACACCAACCTAGGAGTCTGCGAGCCCGTTACCTGGATTGCCCACATCACAGATACGACAGACGGACACCTGCAGACGGACAACCGAAGAAGACGCACACTGCCAGAAGAACTACAGAAGCTGTACCAAGGATCCCAGGACCATTTAGACGAGGAACAATCACGCCAACTTCAGGACCTGCTACGCGAATTCCAGGACGTCTTCTCCGTGGGGAGCAAAGACTTCGGCAGGACAAGCTTGGTCCAGCACAGAATCGACGTTGGGGACAGCGCACCGATTAGGGCCCCATTCCGACCTGTCCCGCTCGCCAAGCAAGCCGAAGTCGACCGGATGGTAGAAGAGATGAAGGAGCAAGGGGTGATCGAGCCATCACATAGTCCTTGGAGTTCTCCGGTCGTGCTAGTGAAGAAGAAGGACGGTTCCACCAGGTTCTGCGTGGATTACAGGCGGATGAATGACGTCACGAAGAAGGACAGCTACCCTCTACCCCGGATCGACGACACCCTGGACACCATATCAGGGTCGAGATGGTTCTCCACCTTGGATTTGAAGAGTGGCTACTGGCAGGTGGAGGTCCACCCTAAGGACCGCGAGAAAACGGCGTTCTCTGTGGGTAGCGGGCTCTGGCAGTTCACCGTCATGCCATTCGGTCTGAGCAACGCCCCTGCGACCTTCGAAAGGCTAATGGAGTCCATTCTGAGGGGACTACACTGGAAGACCTGCCTGGTATACCTAGACGACGTCATCGTTCTGGGGAGGAGCTTCGAGGAGCACTACAGCAACCTGAAGGAGATCTTGTTGAAGCTACGGGCTGCCCAGCTGAAGTTGAGCCCCAAGAAGTGTCAGCTCTTCCAGAAGCGGGTCCAGTACCTTGGGCATATCGTCTCCGAGGAAGGGGTGCGCACCGACCCAGAGAAGACCGCAGCTGTGAGGGAGTGGCCAGTTCCGAAGGACAAGTCCCAACTACGAAGCTTCCTGGGACTCTGCACTTATTACCGTCGCTTCGTGAGAGGATTCGCCGACATAGCCAAACCTTTACATCGACTGACTGAGAAGGACCAACTCTTCACGTGGACAGCAGAATGCCACAGTGCCTTCGAACAACTCAAGCAGGCTCTGTGCACCGCGCCTATTTTGGCCTACCCCAGACCTGGAACAAGGTTCATCGTCGATACCGATGCCAGCGACTTTGGCATAGGGGGAATCCTGTCGCAAGTAGTGGACGGCGAGGAGAGAGTAGTGGCCTACTTCAGCAAGGCCTTGTCAAAGCCAGAAAGGAACTACTGCGTCACCAGGAAGGAGCTGCTCGCCATCGTGAAGACCATTGAACACTTCCACAAGTATCTGTACGGGCAAGAATTTCTCATCAGGACCGACCATGCATCCCTGCGGTGGCTCCTGAACTTCAAGCAGCCCGAGGGTCAACTCGCGCGGTGGTTAGAGAGGCTTCAACAGTACAACTTTGAGATTCAGCACAGGAAAGGCCAACTGCATTCTAACGCCGACGCCCTGTCAAGAAGACCGTGCCCCGAAGACTGCACCTTCTGTATTAGGAGGGAGGAGAACACTGGGATACAGTGCCGAAGGACTACCGTGGAACTTCAAGGGAGCTGGAGCCGCGAATCTTTCACGCGGGCACAAGCAGAAGATGATGACCTGGGACTGATAGCCGAATGGAAGAGGGCCTGTGTCCCCAGACCCGGGTTGAACATTGTGAGTGACTGCAGCCCAAAGTTTAAGTCCTACTGGGCGCAGTGGGACTCGCTGATTGTAAGGGATGGCCTCATCTGCCGTACCTGGGAGAGCACCGACGGGAAGACATCTCGGGAACAAGTCGTCGTTCCAAAGGCTATGACGGAGGAAGTCCTGAAGGAAGTTCATGGAGGATCATCTGGTGGACACCTAGGGATAAAGAAGACCCTGGAGAAGCTGAGAGAGCGGTTCTACTGGATCGGATGCCGAACAGACGTGGAGAACCACTGCGCGAGGTGCCACGATTGCGCAGCCAGCAAGGGCCCAGGACGAAGACGATGGGGTTCACTGAAGACCTACAACGTGGGCGGCCCCATGGAGAGAGTGGCCATCGATGTTGCTGGGCCATTCCCGTTAAGCGAGGCAGGGAACCGCTACATATTAGTCGTCAGTGACTACTTTACCAAATGGCCGTAGGCGTATGCGCTCCCTAACCAAGAAGCCGCGACGATTGCAGAGACCCTGGTGAAGGAATTCGTCAGCCGGTATGGAGTACCCCTGGAGCTGCACTCCGACCAAGGGAGGAACTTCGAGTCGCTGGTGTTCCAGAACCTATGCCAGCTGCTGGGAATCCGGAAGACAAGGACAACGCCACTACACCCTCAGTCCGACGGGATGGTAGAGCGATTCAATCGCACCATCGAGAACCATCTTCGAGTAGTCGTCAGCGAGCACCAGAGGGATTGGGACAAACATCTTCCACTATTTCTCCTGGCCTACCGCGCCGCCGTGCATGAAGCCACCGGGTGCACTCCAGCCCGGGCCATGTTTGGGAGGGAGCTCCGTCTACCTGTCGATCTTGCCTTTGGCCGACCTGGGAATGATCCGATCCCGGTAAGCCAGTATTGTCAAGAACTGGTCGACCAACTGGAGGACGTGCACGCGTTCGCGAGGAGGAAACTGCGGATCGAGACCGACCGAATGAAGACCCGATACGACCAGCAGACGGACGCCGGAGGATTCCACGAGGACGACCTGGTCTGGCTCTTCAACCCATTACGGAAGAAAGGCCTGTCACCCAAACTGCAGAAGTCCTGGGAGGGCCCGTACCGAGTCGTGAAACGGATCAACGATGTCGTCTACAGGATCCAGCGGAGCCCGAGGGCGAAGATGAAGATCGTGCATCGAGATCGCCTGGCAGCCTACGGAGGGACACAGACGGACCAATGATTGATCGGGACGATCAGCCTTTTTAGGAAGGGGGTGGTGTTACGGCTGTGAGTTTGTGTCATCGCTCGCCGCATGAGTCACAACTGCCCCAGGGCTGGGCTGTGCCCTGCCTCCTATATTGCGCGCGCCTTATGCAACAGGCTACTAGGACAAAAGGGATAGTCCAGAATATTCGTGACTGGACCAGCGATGGAAACCTCGAGAAGCCGTGGACCCTGGATGGATCTAGAAGAATTCATTGAGTCACCGGCCTGCTATATAAGCGGCTTCAACAGTGAGGGGACCGAGTTTTCTGTGGGTGTGTGTTTTCGAGCCAGTGCGACAGAAGTGTGGTGACGAAGTGCTGTGCGAGTTACGAAATCCAGTGACATTGTTTCTCCAGCTTGTGGACAGCGAAATAGCCTGCAGCAAGTGATCGTAAGTAATTGAGGTCGGTGAACATAAAGGAGAGGAGCAGGTAGTTTCTGTCAAGGCCACCGTACTCAATAGGACGGATTAACTTCTGTGATCTGTTGACAAGTGGAAGGGCCAAGAGCGCTCAAGGAAGAGACTTGAGGAAACTGGAGTGAGGCTCCTAATTGCTTGTAGTTGCTGATTAGTGTAATTTTCTGGCCACAATAAAGTTAATTATTTCTTTAAGCAGTAATTGGTGTTGTGCTTTGTACTCCCGCCGTAATCCAGTTAACATAAGTGCCACTAGGGGGTGGCACGTAACAATATATACAGAGAGATATGGGTAATTAAGCCGTAATACATTGTTACAGACATGCTGAAACTTGATTTTCATTCCCTACGATCTAAGCATAACATTATCCGATATTCATCACATGTAGCTCACTGGCAAGACGAACACAATCCATTAACCGATGACTGAAGGAGCACCTCTGCTTAAGACATGATGGAATTTGGAAATCAATCTTCAAAATATCCAAAACCCGAGCCCATGAAGGGCCTAGGCCTACCAAGCGACCGCTTCCCAGCCATTTGGCTAGCAGATTATGGGGTGACGCGTGGTCAGTTTGGGACACGCATTAAATAATTAATAATAATAATAATAATAATAATAATAACAATAATAATAATATCGTATGGCCTGGGGTGCCGGGCGTAAGCTGTGTTATTTGACACCCAGAGGGTAGCTTGCATGTTGAATTTCGTTGTTCCTTGAAGCACTATGAAAGTCAATGAGGTTAGATATCTAAGCTCCTTGACACTATAGCGCTTTCTAGTAGAGAAATGAGGAACTTTGTGTTGGCGGAAACTCCCGAGTTTAATTTTGCCATTATGAACACGGCCTACCGAATTCATTAAATAATAATAATAAAATATTTATTTTTGATTGGTAATAATAATAACTTGACATCTTTTCTTGTTGAACACTGCATTTCAATGAACAGTGAAGATATGAATATTTATTTATTTCATTAATTTATCGTATGGCTTTTAGTGCCGGGAGTGTCCGAGGACATGTTCGGCTCGCTAGAGTCTGTAGTCGCTTCAAGCGGATACCCATGGGGTAAGCTACAAGTTCCGTTCAATTTAAAGTAGTTCCAACTTTCGCCACCAGATGTCACTAATACCCTACCTAGTGGTGAACGTTGGAACTTGGATAGAGCGTTCCATCGAAATCTAACCTAGAAATGTAGCTTCACACAAGTTTAGTCTGTTGAAGGATCTTTTTCTTGCCATAAATCTATGACATGGGACCGCCGGCTTTACTTCCCCTCCGAAGGAAGGCATACTGAAGGATTTTAACGCTCATAAAAAATCCGACGACTTCGGCCGGGTTTGAACCCGCGATCTGGGGCACAGCAGTTCAGCATGCTACCGACTACGCCACCGAAGTCGCTGATCTGAATATAATTATGTGAAATAATGAATGAGCAATGATAAAAGTTATAGCTAATTATTTGAGCCGATCCTCAAGCTGAGGTTTAGTAAATCAAAATTTCAAAATTATGCTTAGTAAATCAGGATTCCTCTTAATGAGGCACAGCATAGAATAAATTAGGGACTGGACACCTGACACAACTAATAATATGGCACACGACGAAATGAAATACCGTCGGGGTCGGAAAATAACAAGAGTTGACCAAGGGAGGTCGACAGGAAAGATAACGGAGAGGACCCCGGCACAAGATGGTGGAAGTGATGCCAAACTCAGCTAGGGCCCCGTGGTCACCAAACCATGTCCCACAAGTTGTGAGCCTCTGGGGGAAGTTTCCGGTTGAATGAAGATCATCAGAAAGCGTAATGAAAAGTGTCGAATTACAGAGAAATAGGAACTGTATTATGCGCCCCGCTATACCTCCCATGTTATCTACCAGTTTGTCGATGAAACATACCCTCAGTCACCATGGATGAGGCATGTTATGCTAGCCACTACACCATGAGGTGGTCTTCAATTAGATACACACTACTAAAGTAATAAGAGGACACAGGTTGGGGCTTTGAAATACCGGTATTTCGGTTCGCCGGGGGAAATACAAACTAGAGTGACAATATTACTGTATCAATTTAGTAGTGGAGCTTTAAAAAGTGCTGTGAGCTAAAGATAGCATGTCCCTTAGCGAGCCGTGTGGCAGCCGATCAGTCTTGCACAGCCAGACGAAAATTATAATTCTCAGTACCGTACCGGTACTGGTATGTTCTTAGAATTGTTCAATTACAGAAATACGTGATAACTAACATTTCTCTGACAACCTGTGTTTTGGTAGTGGCTGCAATTGTGTGTGTGATTTTGTAATTAAGGCAAGGAAGCTCACTCACTCCTTTCTTTTTTACCTCACGAGGCCTAGTGTACCCCGTTCTAAACCTGAGACCAGAACTAAGTTTCTTGAATGAATCGTGAATCGAATCACGACCTCTTGGGAGACAGCTAAATATGCTAGCCACTACACCAGAAGGTGATCATATTGAATTGTTATCTGTATTTCTATTACGATACCTACTTTATAAAGAGTTCATGTGGTTGGGGGGCGTCCATTAATTACGTGGGGCTTTCAGGACGGGGGGGGGGGGGGGGGAGAGGGGTGTCTCGGCAAATATCACGTAATTTACCTCCCCCCCGCATGAAACAGTGTAAAATTGCGAGAAAACTGCGTTAAATTAAGTAAAAACAGTTTCTCCATTAAAATATGGCTAAATCATATAAAATAACATGAATCGCGGTTATGCGAACATGAGTCTCCGTGGACTGAAATAGAATGAATAATCTTTTACGAATTTTAGTAGTTCCTACTTAAGTATTTAATTGGTCAATTTTCTCACTGTGATTCTAGACTACGTTCTTAGAAGTCTTAAATTAAATTAGGGTGTCATATCTCCTCCAAGGACGTAGGCGACCTGAATTAGAGCCCTTGACTTTGTCAAGGGATCACTAACCAGGTATCCCGAGCCGGAGTTTGCGTGTGGTAGGGTAGCCAGTTCCTTTCCACTCCATCTCCTGCCATAGCATCCGGCAGGTTCTCAATTTGCAACACGAGGCTGGGAGACCCCGTACTAGACCATACGAAGACTTGTAAATTCTTGGCAGAGCCGGGGATCGAACTCGGTACCTCGGGGGTGACAGCCAACAATGCTAGCCACTGCGCCACGAGATGGTCAGACGTCTTAAATACTAGTCTTAAATAAAAACAACTACCAATTTCTCCTCACGTATATAATGGATGCTCCCTTGCCATTCGAACACACACTCAAGTTCACGGAACTGTTATAAAGATGCCACTAGACCCTCAAAAACTACAGTACCTTAATTGCAGCAAAAGCAGCTACCAGCAGTGTGAAACTCAACGCTAGCTTGTTCATGATGGCGGCAGTTCTCCAATAGGAAATACAATTTTGAATGTGCCATAAATTTATAGGGGAAATAATCCACTGTGTGTTTATTTGCCATTAGTTTTTTACGCATCTCCACGTAACAATAAGAAGTTATTATACTCATGCTGAATCTATAGAGGACGGAAGTTTGTCTTACGTCACGTAGACTAATATTCATTATGAACAGGAAGCTCTACTTCCGCATATTTTGGTATCACTCGTGGGCAGAGGAAGAAATACATCATTATAATGTGCTGAGTTGAGTGAATGGCCTTCAGAAAAGTGTGCAAACATCAATCCCAAGTTAATCGCTGTGTTGAGTGGGAGAATGGCCTTCAGATAAGTGCGTAAACATGAATCCCAAGTTCATCGCTGTGCTAAGTTGCGGCAAAGGGGGTAGACAGTGAAAACTCAGTTTAACGTACGGAATCCTGGTCTTATGACGTGGTATTGTGAGTATGTCAATAGTGTTGGACTAGCAGGGAGGTCACGGCCCCCAAACGTACTTCCTGTAAGGAGGTAAATATGAAATGTTGTACCAGGATAGGAAATGTATGGGAATAAAGGTAGAGTACGGATGATATGTGGTGAGGCTTGAAGGTCAAGCTGTCCGCTCTGGGCAGACAGATTTCCAGCCAAGTTCAAGTGGTGGGGGAACTGCAAGAGCAGTCACTCCTCTGTACAAGCTCGGCTGAGTTACGTGAGGGGTGTCTCCTCCTACCCTCCAGCTCCCCACTACGCAGGCTCTATGGCGACCTTGAATCCTAACCACACACCACCCGTACTCTACCGTAACTTCTTTCATAGGTGATTTAATATTCTTCCTCTCCAAGGATAGCAGTCCAAATTCAACAAATAACATCTCATTATCACAGTTTAACCGGCCGCGGTAGCCGAGAGCGCTACCTCGTGCCTCGCTGGCTTCGGGAGATCGTGGGTTCGAATCCCACCTCAGCCGACCTGAAAATGGTTTTCGTGGTTTCCCATTTTCACCCTCAGGCAAATGCCGGGACGGTTCCTTTCAATAGGTCTACGGCCGATTACCCTCCAATATCTCTTCCAAGTTCTGCATTAATAAAATAAAATTATCACAGTTTAATGGCCTCCACGATTCCAGTGACATCTACCTGCAAGGAAGAACAGATACAGAGTTCGCTCTCTGTAAATATATAATAATAATAATAATAATAATAATAATAATAATAATAATAATAATAATAATAATAATATCGTATGGCCTCGGGTGTCGGGTGCAAGCTTTGTAATTTGACACCCAGAGAGTAGATTGCATGTCGAATTTCGTTGTTCCTTGCGAACCCTTCAGAAAAGCAGTGTTTAATGTAAGAAATCTTAATCAAGGGGTCGCGCTCATTTCCTATGTGATGTTTACGTTCGCCAAACAACATGCTCTACTGAGGTAAGGGTCATAGGATGCAAAACTATAAATAGAAAGAAAGGTGACAAGATGCAAAATAATAACATGATTTAATGACTAATAGTGCATAAAAAGAAATAAACAACAATAAAATATAAAACAATCCTCCCTGAATTTTCCATGACAAGAATATCTATAAATCTGAGGAGTCAGACGGATCTCCCCTTTTATTTAAAATGTGGATCCTGGTTCCACTACCTTGCAATTTGGGTTTTATGTGCGCGTAATGACTAACTACGAGGAATGAGTACTTTGGATGACTGTTCGTTTACAACGGGTTAACAGCCACGATGCTCACGAACAATCATCTCGTAAATCAACGTTTACGGATATGGAACATGACATTAATAAAAACCCTTAAAAAAACGTAATGCTGACACACGCACTAAATCTACTATTTACAGGGATCTCTCTCGGGACCCTCATTAGCGCGAAGACGCACTTGACTTTGAGCTGCCAACAGTGGCCAAATTGCTCCACACAAACAAGGAAATACAGCATAGCATGTGACTCACGGGTCACTGAATGGAATATAAACATGAAATAAACCAACAACAACAAAAGCCTGACTGGCTGACATTACTTTATATGAACAAAACTGCATGTTAAGATAACGCTTCGGAGATTATCGTGATTCGTAGGCAACTCCCATTTATTACAACAATTTTTATCATTGATCAGTTCTTAATTCTGTAATTCAAGTTATTACTGAGCCACACAGGCAGTCTCCCTAATGACCTGGCTGGCAACCTTCAGTCCATCTTGCGAAACATCTCCCCTCTTCCTTAATCACCTGTCATCGTCCCACTCTAGTGTGTATAAATATAACTGACCAGCTGTGCCATTATCTCAAGGGATCAACAGCAACAAACTCAACCACTATGGTCAGACATTAATCAAAATATCCAGAATTGCCCTCGCGAGGTCACAATATGGATTCGTTATCAAGCTGCCAGAAATCAGTCTACGCTGAAATTCCCGCTTGTAATAACACAAAATACACACACTCACACACACACACTTCTGGGAATGACAATACTTTTTTTTTACACAGACCGGCTGACTGGATGCTCGCCAACAATAATTTAAAAAAAAATAAAACCTACGATAGAGCTGACTGCTCTTCGTCACAAATCACATTGCTCCAAAGGCAATAATTTCACTGAATCTGATCAATAATAAAACAAAGGAAATTAATTACCCTCCAATCTACTGTATAATTATATTACTTCAGTCCTACTTCTGAAACACAACATATCTCCGAGAGACGTTTTTAACCGCATTGCGTAGCATATGCAAACACGGCCGTCCACATAGTTACGTTAGTTAAAACAACAAACAAGAAAAGAACCTTCTACTAATAACAAATGCGAGCTGTTTCCATGCAAACGGTGTGTCAGACCAAAACTAAATAGACTACGTAAATCACACAAGCAAATTATTTACAAAACAAAATATGTCCCATATACCATAAGTTAATTTATCAAATAATAAGAATTATTTTGTACTCAGCCTCAGTAAGCCACCCGTCAAAGGACATCCGCGGCCATCTCCCAACCGGATTCTTCTTATCTCATCTCAACCATCTTGGCGGAGTCTTGATATTTCCAGGCTTCCTCCATGGTCAATGATGTCATCTCTCGTGCTGATTCATAAATTAAATTATTATACACTTGATGTCTGACTACTAAATTCGCCGTTCGGGTACTTCTTTCCCCACAACAGTTTGTTGGCGAATTATCGAAGATACTGCCCCTACAAATATAATTGCACCAATTGTCGAGAAGGTGAGGGAGGCTCGTCTACGCTGGTACGGTCACGTCATGAGAAGACAGAACAACTCAGTTGCCAAAAGAGCACTCCACATCAACCCAGGTGGAACAAGACCACGTGGAAGACCTGCAAAGCGGTGGACTGACAACATCAGGGCTGACATGCACGCTGTTGGTCTAACACCAGAAGATGTCAACGACCGAAATAAGTGGAGGAGATGTAGCAAAGTAGCAGACCCCGCAAGGGATTAATGCTAGGAAGAAGAAGACTGCCCCTACAAATATAGTACTGTGACTATCTAACACTGAATTTAACACTTTTAATAATAGTTTCTGTGTCCTTCATGACACGCAAAGTATAAAAGCCTGTGTTCACTGACACACAAAATAACAGCCTCCGTCCTCAGACGAACCAAAGTATATATGCTGCCGTCCTCAGACGAACAATAATAATAAGCAATGTCTTGGCTCTTCACACCACTTATAAATGAACCAGCCCTAGGTGAAGATAGAGGGGGAAACTAGATAAAAATTTCACAAAATAATAGTGATACCGGAATGAAATAAATATCACTGAACTCGAAAAATAGCGCAGGTCAAGAATATGCCCATTAATCCTAGAATCGATCGTAGAGATTTTGTCTAGGCGATCTCCCGCGTGAATGCTAGCCGAGCGTGCCCACGCTAGACCTGCCGCGCTAAATAAGCATTTTTCTCTCATTGGTTCCCACCTTTTCTGTATCTTGCCGGTTTTTATTCAGACCTTGGCTAGTAGGAGTGTTCAGCACGTACATCAGCCACTCACGTTAATGCATCATATTTCTTCTAGGCGCGAATATTACAATGAACATACCAGAGCCGTGTCTCACTGCGCGTCGCTTCTATTTCGAAGCAGCCACCACCTGTCCTTCTGAATCATAGCTATGGTCATTCCTTTCACCATCCTAAGTATTTAGCCTTTTGTCAAACATCTTCAGGTATGCCCCACTGTCTCCAGCAATGCTTGAAATTTCCTCATCTCCGTCTGGCTATTTTCATGATGCTTGTAGAAATATTTATTAATTGAAGAAATAAAACATAGAATCATTTATCCAACAGAGGATAAAGGGTTCACAACTCTCCCACTCACAAAATTTCGAACTTAGGAATAAAGTCGACAATTTTAGAAGACTTCCGTAGGGCAATTTGTTTTATTTCAGAATCACCCCTTTTCTATTACTTGGTCTAGCCGCTCCTGTCTTTGGCATTTACTCGTTTCACATCCTGCTTGTATCTCCCTTCTAAGTCTGCTTGCGTGACGCGCTGTTGCCTCGGGCAATACTCTGCTCCCCTCGTTAATGTTTGTCAACACCAACTCTACTTCCTTGTTCACGTGCCGTACTCAACTGCTCCCCGTGCACTTTGTTGATAGTAGGACGTGCATATATTCAAACTGCATCATTATTTCGGCGCTCCCATGGTTCGCTTCTACGATACTTTTTTTTAGGTTGGCTGCGTTGTAAACCGACATTGTTCCTGTGCTTAACTCTTTCACCCTGTAAGCATTATTTCCAAGGTTCCTGACAATAGAATAGGGTCCTATGAACTTTTCACAGAATTTGCTGAAAATCTTCTTCTCTGGGTCCGATGTAGCGGGTCGTTTCACCAAAACAAGCTGGTTGATTTCAAGATCACTGTGAAACCTCTTATTTCTTACTCGCCGTAATCTGCGGTCTGCTTGTTTCCTCATGTATGCTCTCGTCCTCTCAATTCGCAAGTCAGGTGCTATCATTGGATCTTGTGGGCAGTTAATGATGCTTTTCCACGATCTCACTGGATACTCGTTTTTGTCCTGTTGACTCGTGCCTGGTAGAATTCATGCATGTCTCTACATCCTTGATTTTGTCCACCCATCTGTGATGTTCATTAGGAATGAAGATTCTCAAATATGAAGTTACACATTTAATTGCTCTCTCACTTGGATTTGCTTGAGCATGTCGGATACTGCTTAAAATGTGTTTTATACCCATGTCCTCCATACCTTTCTTGAATTCGGCGCTTGTGAAATAACTGCCATGATCTGATAATATAAATTCTGGTTTTCCAAGGATTGGAATAACTCTATTCCGAATACGACTGAGTACCTGTTTTGAAGTAGTTTTCTGAATGGGGCATAATACGACATACTTAGAGAATACATCAATGCACACTAGTAAGTGTCGGCAACCTCGC
This sequence comes from Meconema thalassinum, assembly GCA_946902985.2. NCBI lineage: Eukaryota > Metazoa > Arthropoda > Insecta > Orthoptera > Tettigoniidae > Meconema > Meconema thalassinum. The sequence goes on from OX336400.1 coordinate 3,465,583, forward strand.
CTTCCCTTCGGGATTGGACCGAAACAGTCTAGTGCCAGTAGCTCGCATGGTTTCTGAGGTAGCAATGGTCTAGGATACTGCCTCATTAAATAATTATTTGGCTTTGTCCTCTGACAAGGATCACAAGTCCTAATGACGTCACATATAGTTGTTCTCATACGTGGCCATGTAAATGTCTCTCCTATCGTCGCTTCGCACTAATCTACGCCCACGTGACCGTAACTTTCGTGCGTATGCCATGTCAGTCCTCGCTGTAAAGAAGCAGGAACTAATATGCGTAACTTGGTGTGGTCATTATCTACCCATTTGTGCAGCAAATTGTTGACATAAACATATCTTCCTTCTTTGGCTTTCGCTTCTCGAAATGCAGGTGTTCCTGTTGGTAGTTGCTTTCTGAAGTATTGAATTAATAGCATCATCCATGGTTCCGCTTCTTGTTCTCGCTGTATCTCACGTAACTCCTCCAAGAATCTCCGGTCCGTCGGTGTTTACTCCAAGTGTTGTACCATCGCTGTTTCTTCATTATCAGGCTCGGGGTTCCTGCTGGGTGCATCCGGAATCACGTTCATCTTCCCTGGGAAATGTTCAATCTCAATGCTAAACTGCTGAATATATATAGACCAACGTGTCACACGTTCGCTTGCCATCGACGTCTTAAACATGAATGTTAATGCCTTGTGATCAGTCCTGACAACAATAGGGTAGCCGTAAATTATTCTTTTCCATTGTTGAAGCGCATGAAGTATGGCCAACAGCTCTAGTTCCGTTACAGTATAATTGCGCTCGTGCTTACACAATTTTCGGCTGTCAAATGCCAAGTATGTTTTATGCTGCAGGTTAGCTGGATCCTCTTGGTAAAGCATAGCACCTATACCAATTAGTGAAGCATCCGCTTGGATTATAAATTTGTGCTTGAAATCTGGATATCCTAATTTAATGCAGTTTTCCAATAGCTGTTTTGTTGCTTGGAATGCCTTCTCACACTCCGCATTCCATATCCATTTATTATTCTTCTTTAGCTTTTCCTGCATAGGGGCGACAGTCTCCGTGTAACCTGGACAGTTTTACATAAAGAATCCCGTTACGCCTAAGAAAGCCCGAATGTGCTTGACTCTCGTTGGTGTAGGGAAATTCTTTATCGCTTCGATCTTAGCTGGATTTGGCTTCACTCCCTCCTTGTCAATGATGTGACCCAAATATAAGATCTCGCTCTTGAAGAAATGCGATTTCTTCAGGTTTACTTTGAAATTAGATGCATTCAGTTTGCCTAATACTTTATCTAAATTTTCCATGTGAGTTTCAATGTTGTCAGATGCCAGCAAAATGTCATCAATGTAGCGTACCGTCATCTCCTTAACTTCCTCGGTTAGATTCCGGTCCAGGGCTCGGATTAAAGCACAGCCCGCTGTTTTGACTCCAAAGGGCATTCGAACGAAGCAAAACGTTTGGTTATCGAATAAGAAGCCAGTTAGAAGCTGTGACTTCTCATCCAATTCAATATGGTGGAAACTGAACGTCAGGTCAACTGATGAATAAATGCTTTTGTTTTTAAAGCCTTTTAATACGTCTCTGATGATTGGCGCTCTGTCATACTCAGGAAAAAATGAGTCTCGTGTTGAGATTTCTGGCATCTAAACAAAGTCTAATAGATCCATTTGGTTTTGTGACTGCCAAAATCGCATTTAGATAAGGTGTAGGTGTCTTCCTTATCACTCCAGCTTGTAACATCTCGTCTATAATGACCTTAACTTGACAACGATATTTTTCAGGAATTGGATACAACCTACTTTTGAAAGGTGACCAATCCTCGAATTGAATTGAATATTTGAAATTTAATATTTTCCCAGGTACTGTATCAAATACTGTTTTGTGCTTCCTTAATATCTCTTCCAATTGCTTTCTGTGTTCACCCCCAAGTTGAATATCATTTAGCCGCTCCTGTAGTAACTCTTCAAATTGTGCATCACTGTCGTCCCCTTCTGTTAATAAAGACCATATCTCCTGGGATTCACTCTCCTCCTCTAGTTCCACAACAGCTCCTTCTATGATGTTATCTTCTGCCTTTCGTACCTCCTCTTCCGTCTCTTCCGATATTGCTTCCAATGCCCAAGAATTTACATCTCTTCCGGTGGTGATTTCATCCATATGCAATCCCACATTCTTCAGCTGATCATACTCTCTAAAACTGACAGTATTCTTGTGCAAATCTATTACTGCTTGATAGTCAGAAATAAAATTTGCACCAAGAATTATATTGAAATTCATCTTTGCCATGATAATGAATGTTTGCCCAAAAGTGTGTTCCAATATGTTCAGCTCTAAGTATACCTGACGTTTACAAGTGACGGTGCGTTCAGGAATAACACCCCTCACTTTGAGCTGTGGTACGGGAATTACAGGAATGTTTTGACTCCGTCCCAACTCTCGAACCAACGCCTCCGATACCAGACTGATCTGTGACCCCGTATCCAATAAACATCTTATATTAATTCCACCAATCCTCGCGTAAATAATGGGTAGCTGCCTAATTTCATCGTTCCGTGGTTTCACCGTCTCCTCCAGGCAGTCTTCTGGTTGTTGTTGTTTGAGTCTTCAGTCTTTTGACTGGTTTGATGCAGATCTCCATGCCTCCCTGTCCTGAGCCAATCGTTTCATCTCTACGTAGCTACCACATCCTACATCAGAGGCTATCTGTTTAACATATTCTAACCTTGGTCTACCCCTACAGTTCTTGTCCTCGACCCTTCCTTCCATAACTAAGCTTGCTATTCCTGGGTGTCTTAGTATGTGTCCTACCAACCTATCTATTCTCTTCATTAGCAGTCGCCAGAAACATCTCTCCTCTCCCACTCGCCTTAATACCTCTTCATTTGTAACCCTATCTACCCATCTGATCTTCATCATTCTCCTGTAACACCACATTTCAAATGCTTCAATTCTCCTCTTTTCTGCTGCACCAATAGTCCAAGTTTCACTTCCATAGAGCGCCACGCTCCAGACAAAGGCTTTCAAAAGTGACTTCCTAATACCTAAATCTATATTCGATGTCAACAGATTCCTTTTTTGTAGAAAGGCTTTCCTTGCCTGAGCCAACCTACTTTTTATATCCTCTTTGCTTCGTCCATCACTGGTTATTCTGCTTCCTAAGTAACAGAAGTTTCCTACTTCCTTCAGCTTTTCACCTGCCAATTTGATCTCCATAGAGGTTTCTGATTTATTTCGGCTGCATTCTGGTAAAGCAATCCATTCTTGTATGTTCGCTACTATCCATCCCTCTTCAACTTCCGACTGTTGCGTTTGTAGGCTGTCTTCTTTATCTAAATTTAGCATTTTTTTTAGCTCCAGTGCGACTCCCATCATCCGTTTGTCGCCGATGCCCTTGATATTCCTCTTGTCTCAGTAGACTTCCAGCTTCCTCAGTATGTGTATCAGGATTCTTCATGTTCCCAATGGCTTTTTCCCATCTTCCTAGCTCTCCACCTTGACTAGCGTGTAATTCCTCTAGGTAATTTTGTGATTGAGCGTGCCTATTTTCCCAGTCATTTCGATAATTCCGTGGCTCTCCTTGATTTTGGTCTCTCCTTCCTTTCCATCTTTGATTAGCATTGTAATCACCGTATCTTCCATAAGGCCTGTCATTTCTTCTATTTTCACGCCAATGTTGATATCCTCTCTGTTGGTACCTATTGTTGCCTTGATATGATCTATTATTATAGTTATTTTCGTTACGCTGGTATGGTCTATTTTCTCCTTCTTCCTGGTTTCGCCTAGGTGTGGAAGTGCTTGTATTAGTGCCCTGCGTTTTAGTGTTTGCCTGTTTAGGTTTTATGACCTCTGTCGTGTTGACTAACTCCATCTGTCTACCTCCTCTATAATGATTATGAGACGTAGTCTCATCTATCTGGCGTAATATCTGCTCTGCATGTATGGCCGTACTAACGTTCGCTGCAACTAGTACTTGTTGGACATTGACTGGCAATTGCCGGGCTATCGTCATCACCAAATCTGCTTCATTTAAAGGGCAATCAATGTCGCGAAATTTTAACATTTGCATGTTAAAGAAATCTGAGTATTTTGTTTGCTGGGTGGTCTGGTACTTTCTAGAATAAAGCTCCATCCTTAGGCTCTGTTGTATCGCGGGCGACCAGTATTTGCGCAGAAACGCCAATCTAAAATCTGACATGGTTCCAAATGTATATTTGAAGCTTAAAAACCATGTAAGGACATTTCCTGATAAAAATCTCTCCATCATCCTCAGTCTACGTGCTTCAGGTACCCCAGTGTCATTGAAACGGTCTTCAATTTCTTTAATAAAGGCTTTAGGTGTCACCCCTGAATTTTCCGTGTATTTCTGTGGTTTATAATCACTTGAGCGAATTACTTGGATAAGTTGTGTAGCCTGATGACCGTCTTGTGGCGTTGAGCTCCTATCGATATTCTTGCGAAACCCGTCCGTGTTTGTTGTTAATGGGCTCTCCGCTTGAGTCTGACTTCCTGCTGTGCTGGCCTCGGGGCTATTTGAGTCATCCTGCTTGTCCTTCAATGCTCCCGTTCTAAATATCGATGATTGCTCTAATGATGAGTTCGGCTTTAATGATCCTGTCCGTCTGTTCTTTAAGCTTGCTCTTCATTTCTTGCTCTAAGGCTTGAATACGAGTGTGATTTTCGCCTACTGTTTTAATAATGGTGGATCTTTCCTCCTTAGAATCGATATTCATTTGTTTCCAATCTTTTCTTATCTGCTCTTTAATCGTGCTTACTTTCTCTTCAATCTGGCTTTTAGTGTCGTCCAAGGTACTCTTTAATTGCTCCTGATCCGCTTCTAGGCTTTTCCACTGCTCTGCTGATTTTATCTCGAGACGATCCATATCTTTAATTATGCCGGATATGTTCTCATCTACCGCTGATAATTGTTGTTGAATGACTTTGCCGCTCTTTTCCATCTCCATAAATCGTCCTTCTAATTTCTCCTGAGCTATCTTGACCTCGCTTGTATTCATAGTGCACGCTATTTCAATTTGCTCTAATTTAGCTAACACCGTTTCATCCAGAATGCTAAGTTTTTGATCAAAAATACTTTCCATTTTCTTAATCTGGTCTAATTGCTTTTCATTATTTTTACTAACATCTAGGGCCAGTAATACCATCTGTTGATTAGTGTGATCTTTCATCTCTGCGGTTAACGAAGCTAATTGGTTCGTGTTTTTAATGTTCTGCGCTTCTAATTGTGAATTGATAGTGTCATTTATTTCACTTTTTAATAATCTAGCTTGTTCCGCCTGATATTCATTTTGTTCAATTCTACTGTTATTTAATTGTGTCCGCAATGATTCACTTTGTTCTGATAATTTGTTTATCGACTCACTTTGTTCTAAGATAGTATTGTTTAGGGATTCACTTTGTTCTGATAGTTTAATGTTTATTTGTTCAGATAATTGTGTGTTTAATGTTTGACTCTGTTCCGCCAATTTAGTGTCCAACAATTCCTGTGTTCTCCTAGCTGCACTCTCAATGATTTCTTGAATCTGTTCAATCGTTGCCATATTACACACTTTATATGAGACATTAGGGAAATGGCATAAAGCAATGCCCTTTGACACACACATAAAATCCAATGCACATTTAACTTCTTTACCCTACTCAGTTCATTTATTTTTACATTTAATCCCACTAGTCGATTGCATCTCTGAGTAGTTCTAATTTTACTCAACTTAATTTAAACCCAAACACATATTCAGTCATTAAATTGTTATCCTGATCTGATATTAACACTGACTAATTAACAAAGTATTAATTGTCATTTAAGGCTACAGCCTCCTAACATTTTCACGAGTTTGACTTTTTACACAAATCTAGTTTCAACCGGTATCACATAAATTACCTTTTACTTTAATTCAATAGACAAAAATGTGAACCGTATTTTACATTGCAAACTCCTGATTTTACTTTATATTTCACACACTTGGCGGTATCCTTTTCGCCTCACTTACTTTTAATAAAATATCACTTCCCGGTAAGTTATGTACTTGTCCACTATACAATACAAAATATCTTTTTATTTATACTTTTTGATACATGTTTCGGCCCTGTGAGCCTTCTTCAGTCAAAATCAAAAAATTCTCCTAGATCATTCTAAGGGTTGGTCTCTCATAAAAAATTTTGTAAATCAAATTTTACATCGTCAGGATGCTTAAAATACATGAATATAAAATGCTTAAAGACATTAAAAGATTTAAAAATGCACGAAATTTTGAAACGTGGGTTCCATTCTTGTTAATCTATTTCCAAAACAAGGGACCTGAAACAATAAAATTACCTAACAATCTATGGTTCCTACTTGGAAACATGAAGAAATGTTGACTTTAGTTATGTAGAAAACTTACCCCATTGTACAAGCATCTTTAAAAAGGAAAGTAGAGATAGGAATCGAACGTTGTTTATTTAGAGCTTGGTCAAAATGTTTTCAACAACCTGTAAAACGAAAAACTAAATGAAAATGAAAAATTGAAAAATAGAAATTATAACAAAAACCCACGCATAAATGACCAATGTTTACATACCGCAGTTTGGAGACCATAAACTGTCACTTCACAACTTGAAAGAGCTACTACAAATGTGTCCGTCTTGTTGTTCACCTTGATCACATGTTGACTAGAATACTGCAAGTGTGGGGTCAACGGTCGCGGAAGGGGAGGTGTAGCATACGTCAGAACTTTACGTTATGGAGGAGGGAGGGCCGTTTCTTGTTTATGTCGGTCTCTTCGCCTTAATTTCGAGATCGTGTTAAATAATATGTTGTCGTTGAGAGTTAATTCGTTCAAATTGTTTACAGGGTCTGTTTTTTGGGCGATATAAATTTCTATGTTCTCTAATACATTAAGTTTTTTACTTTTATTAACGATATGCACAATTTCCAAATCCTTATCTATCGAACTGAAATTATGTTTTTTCTCGTCCATGTGGTTCGCCATGGCCGAGAACTTGTTATATTTCAGCGCACTGGTATGTTCCCCGTATCTTACGTTGAACGCTCTACCCGTCTGTCCAAAATAGGTGGAATCGCAATCCTTACATTTTAGTTTGTACACTCCCGATTTGCTGAATTTATTGGTCTTATTTACACTATTATGATTAAAGAAGATATTGCTGTTATTATTTTGTGTTTTGTATGCAATGTTAATATCAAATTTTCTAATTGAGTTTGTTATTGTATGTGCTTTTGGGTTTACATATGTGAAAGTAGCGAAATTTTGGTTCTTTTTGCGATCTTTTTCTAAAGTTGTTTCAAATTTGTTAATAATTTTATTTTTGATTCTGTTTACGTAATTTTTCGAAAAACCATTTTTCTTTGCGATGTTGGCTATGATTTTTAGTTCCTTGTTTAAACTTTCTTCACCGAGTGGAATATTTAGCGCTCTATTAATTAAGCTGTAAAAGGCGGCTTTCTTATGGCTCTCTGGGTGATTAGAATCTTTCTTGATTGTTATGTCTGTTTGGGTTGGCTTGCGATATATATCAAAATGCAACTTATTCTGTGTTTTCTTTATTTTTAGATCTAAGTAATTTAAGCAATTTTCTTTTTGGGATTCTAGCGTGAATTTTATATTATCTAACTTGTTTAACATATTCAATAATTCGTCTGCTTTTACCATTTTTTCGTCTATTATAGTGAACACATCGTCCACATATCTTCCCCAGAACACAATACCTGGTAGATGGTTAATGATTTTATTTTGTTCCAAGAAATCCAAATAAACGTCTGCTATAATACCGGATGCCGGAGATCCCATTGCCAAACCATTGGTTTGTTGATATATTTTATTATTAAAGGTGAAAAAAGTGTTTTCTAAACAAAAATTAAGTAGTGACATAAACTCATTAATTTCTATTGCACTTACTTTTCCATATTTTCGTAAGTTATTTAGGATTATTTTCTGTGCTTTCTTTATTGGAATATTGGAGTACATGTCTTGTACGTCAAATGAATGCATAGTGTGTTCATCTTCTATGATTAGGTCTTTTGTTTTTATGCTGAAATCGATGGAATTAATGAAGCCTGTATTAGCTTCAAATTTTATATGTTTTTTTAGAAACTGCTGTATGTACTTTGCTAATTTATACGTTGGGCTGTTCTTAAAGTTTACTATGGGTCTAATAGGTATTTCTTTTTTATGGGTTTTGGGTAGTGCCCTGACTGTGGGGAGTCCGGGGTTCATGTTCACTAAGTTTGGGGGTTGTTTACCGTCAAACAGGACTTCTACATTTTTAATTACTTGTTTTAGCTTATTTTGGATATTCGTAGTTGGATCTTTGTTAACCACTTTAAACTTTGAGCTTTCGAAAAAAAATTCGGTTTTTTCTATGTATTGTTCTTTTTTTAAAAGGACTATTGTATTACTTTTGTCTGATTTTGTGACTATTATATTGTTACTGTTAATTTTTCTTTTTAGTTGTTTGATGCTTTGCTTATCAGATTGCGTTATGGGTTCTGTGTTCTTAAGAATCTTTTCTATTTTTCTGCTAGTCTCGTGCCGTATTACATTTTTATTTTCCTGGCTTAGATCCTGTATAGCTACTTCTATTTCAGCAATGGTATTAGTGATTGTGCGTTCATCATATGTTTGGTTCCAATTATACTTGGGACCTTTATTTAAAATTAATTCTTCATCAGTTGAAAGTTTTATATCGGTTAAGTTAATGACAGGTTGTTGAAAACAGGGAACAAAATAAAATCATTAACCATCTACCAGGTATTGTGTTCTGGGGAAGATATGTGGACGATGTGTTCACTATAATAGACGAAAAAATGGTAAAAGCAGACGAATTATTGAATATGTTAAACAAGTTAGATAATATAAAATTCACGCTAGAATCCCAAAAAGAAAATTGCTTAAATTACTTAGATCTAAAAATAAAGAAAACACAGAATAAGTTGCATTTTGATATATATCGCAAGCCAACCCAAACAGACATAACAATCAAGAAAGATTCTAATCACCCAGAGAGCCATAAGAAAGCCGCCTTTTACAGCTTAATTAATAGAGCGCTAAATATTCCACTCGGTGAAGAAAGTTTAAACAAGGAACTAAAAATCATAGCCAACATCGCAAAGAAAAATGGTTTTTCGCAAAATTACGTAAACAGAATCAAAAATAAAATTATTAACAAATTTGAAACAACTTTAGAAAAAGATCGCAAAAAGAACCAAAATTTCGCTACTTTCACATATGTAAACCCAAAAGCACATACAATAACAAACTCAATTAGAAAATTTGATATTAACATTGCATACAAAACACAAAATAATAACAGCAATATCTTCTTTAATCATAATAGTGTAAATAAGACCAATAAATTCAGCAAATCGGGAGTGTACAAACTAAAATGTAAGGATTGCGATTCCACCTATTTTGGACAGACGGGTAGAGCGTTCAACGTAAGATACGGGGAACATACCAGTGCGCTGAAATATAACAAGTTCTCGGCCATGGCGAACCACATGGACGAGAAAAAACATAATTTCAGTTCGATAGATAAGGATTTGGAAATTGTGCATATCGTTAATAAAAGTAAAAAACTTAATGTATTAGAGAACATAGAAATTTATATCGCCCAAAAAACAGACCCTGTAAACAATTTGAACGAATTAACTCTCAACGACAACATATTATTTAACACGATCTCGAAATTAAGGCGAAGAGACCGACATAAACAAGAAACGGCCCTCCCTCCTCCATAACGTAAAGTTCTGACGTATGCTACACCTCCCCTTAGTAGGTAATATAAGCCGAAGCTGGGGCAGGGGCTAATGGGCAAGATGGCCGCCGCGCGCAATCACTCTATGTTATTCTTATGGAGGGGTCAGTCAGAGCTGGGGCAGGGGCTAATGGGCAAGATGGCCGCCATGTCCTGAGACCATGGATGATGTCACAGGGGGAGTTCGGCCGTGTAGTTTCTAAATGGAATATTTATTATTATTATTATTATTAGGTAATTATTAATTGATCATGTATAATCAAGACCAGCCTTATATTGTCAACCACTTGGTGTAGTGACTAGCATTCTTGGAGGTCATTCCTGAGGTTCGAATCCCTGCTCTGCCAAGAAATTTAATTTCTGGTCTCAGGAGTGGAACGGGGTACACTCAGCCTTGTGAGGCAAAACTGACAAGAGCTGGCTTTTGATTCATACCTCAACAATTCTGCCTAACCCAACTTCACCTAACCTAACCTAACCTAACCTAACCTAACCTAACCTAACCTATCCTAACCTAACTTCAAAGTCAAAGCAAATATAAAAGCAAATGTGAAAGCACACATAATAAACTAAGTTATAACCTAACCTAACTTCACCTAACCTAACCTCACCTAACCTGTCCTAACCTAACCTAACGTAACCTACCTAATTTAAAATTGCAAGCGAAAAAAATTTAGCAAAAAGTATGAGAAAAAAGTGAGAGCAAATGTAAGAGCACAAATAATAAACTTAGTTATAACCTAACCACACCTAACCTAACCTAACCTAACCTAACATAACCAAACTTCAAAGTGAGAGCAAAAATGTAAGAGCAAATGAGAGAGCACAAATAATAAACTTAGTTATAACCTAACCTAACCTAACCCACAGAAACCTCATTTAAAGATTTTAGATTTTATGTTTTAACATTTTAGATTTTTGATTTTTTCATTTTACATTTTTTAGATTTTACATTTTACATTTTTGATTTTTTGTATTTTAGATGTTAGTTTTTTTTAGATTTTACATTTTAAATTTAAGATTTTTTGATTTTAGATTTTACTTTTTACATTTTCCGAAAAGAGTAAACTACTAGGTCACATACCTAACCTCACCAAACCTAACTTTGCCAAACCTAACTTATGCTAATTCAAAGGCTAATGCACATACACAAAGTATATAAGGGTACAAGCAACTATCCTTATGCTAGTTTTATAGGTTACTGTACAATATGATAACTACCCGAACCGTTTTTTTTTCATTTGTTGTTTACACATATGACAATTTTCCAATTCCCCATTTTCATTTTTTTAAATGTTAGTTTTAAGTTTTTCAATTTCATAACATGGAAACATGGATTTTGCATTATGTTGTTTACACATTTATCAATTTCACAATTTCCCATTTACAGTTCTTAAAATGCCAGTTTAAAGTTTTTCAATTTCATGATATAGAAACATGGATTTTCCAATTTGTTGTTTACACATTTGTCAATTTACCAAATTCCCATTTACAGTTTTTAAAATTTCAGTTTAATGGTTTTTTTTATTTTGTCAATATGGAAACATGGATTTTCCAATTTGTGTTTTACATGTTCATTTTGCATTAGGAGTGGAGAGAGGTGAGTAGTAATAAAAAATGTACAAGCAGTTTCCATACGGTACAATATTTTTTTATTTAAATACATGTACACTATTTACACATAATACATTTTTATATATATTCCTTATTGTTATAAATTGTACACTTGTTTTTATTTTGTTTTCTATTTTATTTATTTTTGATTATGAATGCCATTTCTTATTTTGTTTTATTTTTATTTTTGTAGTGCTATTGTTTTATTTCCTAAATTGTTTTGTTTTATGTATTTGCTAGTTGCAGGCAGAAGATTTTGATATTCATAACTTAACTCTTTAAGCATGGTTAATGATTGAGTAATGACCATAGGCATGTGTACCTATACCATCAGCATCAATCACTCTTTTATCATCACCAGGACACAAAGCAATTTTGTTTAGTCTTATAGATGATATGTCATGTTGTTTAGAAGCGATAATGTTCATTGGTATTCTTTTTACATTGTTTTTCATGACACAATCCTTATAATCTTGAAAGCTTATACAATTTTTGACAACACCTCTGTTAATACCTTTAATCTTTTTGATTTCTTTACCATTTATGTCTAATGCGTACATTTTAGCTCTAAGTCCAACAAATGCTTTTATAATTTGTCCACAAGCCTCGTCTTTAAATTTCCCCAACGTTTTCTTGTTTGATGTAGAGTAACATATGTGATTAGTAGGATAATCTGATGTGTCCAGGTGTTGTAGGAAATCCAACTTGTCTTGATATACATCTGGGGTGTTAACCAAATATATGAACGAGTCAGTATCCATATACATGAGTTTAAGATTGTTCATGCCATAATAGGGTAGCAGGACATCATAGTGGTGGGAATACATGAGAGTTTTTGAAATATCCAGTATACACATTCCAATATATATAGGCTTATTGAATACAATGTTACGTTTAGACATGTGGAAAGCAGCTAGGTTAGGGCCATAAATTGTTCTGTCGATAAATGTCGGCTTTGCTATTAGCTTTTCTGCCTTTTTGCTGTCAGTCACAAGACGTATGTCTATTCTTTTACGGATATTTTCCATTGTTTTTCCAAAAATGGCATTGTTGAATAATTTGTACAGATTTTTCTCAAAATCATTTTTGGCTTGTTTTCGAAGGTTGTTATTAAAATCAACGTATGCCTTTAACCAAGGTCTTTGTTTAAACTTTAACACACGATGAATTTTTATCAATTTTATTCCATGATCTAAAGCCTGTTTTAATGCCATGTAGTGAACAACATATCGCCTTCGATTTCCAAGATGAGGAATTAGTTTTTTCAGAGACGAATCCTTAGGTTGTGTACACTCTGGTAGGAAAGGTAAATCGTTGTGTAGATCATGAAGGTCAGATGGGTAATCAACATCAACGTCTAGAATGTATCCCACAGGATCGTCTTTCTTTAGTTTTTCTAGATCAACGGTATCTGGAGAAACCCACTGAAATCCACCATAAGGAAGGGAGTGACACATAGCCCACCCGTATTGGTTGTTGGCATCATCATAGGTAATAAACTGCGATGGTTTCTCAGAATCATAGGTTTCCATGTATTTATTGTTAGCTTCAGCATACCGATGAGACACCTGGCATATGCCTCCACGTATTCCAGACTCGATTAAAAGAATCTGATCGTAATCCTGTAGCAATTCCAGTTCAATGCCTGTGTAAAGGAGCATTGCCTCGAAACTTAAACCAGGCGAAGTAAAAAAGTGTGCAGCATCCACTCGGTGTGTTTCTAGTGTTTTGTTTCTAAAGGTTTCAAAGCTGTCTGCAAGAAGGAGTACATCTGAAGTTAGGTAGAGGTCACTATATTCCCCTAGAGTTTTAATGTTGAACTGATTCCAGACACTTTTGGCATGTTCATAGTCTTCTTGACTAACATCTTCTTGACTTAATTTGTTAAAGAATGCCTCTTTTGGAGGTAAACACGTTTCACTTAACTTTTCCCATGAGTCAATGTAGTCATAACAAAATACCCCTTTACGAGTCATGAGCATTGCATTTTCTTTTCCAAAGTACTTGTCTGTTTCAGGGTATGATGTTAAGTTGGAAACTAAGTTTTCCAAACTACTCGGCATTAACCGAAACGTATCCACAAATCTAAGCTTAACATTTCCTACATATTTGGTAAAGGAAATGTACTTTTCTTTGGAGTTAGCGATAACATTCACTCTCTCAGTAGTACACCCCAATTGCTTTACAATGAAATTTGCGTCGTAGCCACTCATATTATGTAGAAACACAGGAACGGGGTTTCGTGTTTTACACCTCAAATTACAGTTATTGTGAGCACTTCCACGGTATTCCCCTGTAATATGACAATGGTCTCGAACTTTCCAGTCCTCTTTGGTAAATGGTTTATGACACAAATAACAGGTTTCAGAAGATTGGAACTCTGCTTCTTGATGCTCAGTTAAAGCTTTTGAAACATTTAAGCTGTAAAGGCGATCAATTTCATTTGCTATTGAGATCAAACAGTCCATAAACTTTTCTGCAGCGTCAGGTCCACGATAAATAATAGGTTGGCTCGGAAGGTTTGTCTTTATGTGTTCCACAGCAGGTGAGGGTTTAACATATATACCAAAGCTCATAGGAACATGACTCTGGTATGGCACTGTATAACTTGCCTCAGGATTAGGTAGACATGTTTGATAGGGTAACAGTATACTTTCAAAATCAGCATAGATAACGTAAGGTATTCTCAGCATTTTTTCCACATTTACGAATTTGACAATGGGGTTTTTAATAGGCATTTCAACCCTAGCAATGTCATGCTGGACACACAAAGCTCTATGTTCTTTTAATTTTTCCATTCCTTGTTGCCCATATTGATTATCAAAGTGAGTAAAACACCGTTTACACGTATATATCTTATGTCCATGGCGGGTAATCTGATGTCCTACTAGTTTATCAAAATCTTTGATAAAGACGTAGTGGTTCTGGCCGGATGAAGAACTTAGCAGAAGGAGGTCGCGATGGTCTTGCAGCTCTTGATCCACAACCTTTAGAGGGAACAATTTGTTGTCTTGTTCCAATCCAAATACATTAATGGATATATCGTTGGCTTTTTCAAATTTGGGAATGTCAGCTAGCGATGTAGGAAATGATATTACTGAAAAATCATACTTGTTTTCCAGATCCTTGTATTTACTAACGCGTTTAGCATCAGTTTTAACCAGTTTTGCTAAAATGGCATACATAAAACACCTCTCGTCCTTAAAGTTTTGAGGATTAATGCAGGCTTTTCTTGCTTGTATAGCTGCTGGTAATGGAATATATGTGCTACCACGCAAGGGATTGTACTTATTTATTTTCAATCGTACTCCTTCCACTGCTAACAAAGCCCAATTACTGCCTTTTAGCTCAGATTCTTCCATTTCCGTAGTTAACTTTGTAAATTGTGTTTCCAAGAAACTACTTAAGTCCGTTTCCAAAAATAGGGCCTGATTTCGTGTTTTAAAAGCACGATCTGTAATTTCATTGGTAGATGTATGAATGAATCTACATTCAGCCACAAGATTAACTTTTATCGACTTGTGCATTGCTAGTTCTTTCTGCATAGCTTGTATTATTTGCTGTTTGGACTCTTTAAGGTATGAATTTAAATCCCTACACGTATCACAACGAATGAAATAGGATTTAAGTCGACCTTCAAAAGATGTCTCATATTCAATAAGTCCACTTTCGTCAGGGACCAATGACAGTAGGTAATGTTTTGTAGGCTCTGCTTTTTGTCTTTTAGCTGCCGACACAACATTACAACATTCTTCATGCCGACGTCCATTGTACACATTGTTGAATGTACTACCACAGGTCTTGCACTCATGGAATTCACCACAGGATACTTCATGTCGCTTCCTATGATAGTCTCGAAGAAAAGTCTTCCCACACTCTTTACACATATAGCTAGGAATGGCTTCTTCCATTATGAATGTTGATTTCTGCAAACAGCTGCTTACTGCGTATCACAAGGCTAGAGGTTGGTCAGTGAGACGGTCTTTCACGATGTGAACACCGTGAGAGGTAGTAGTCAACTGGTGATATTCTTGTGAAGGGTCCTCTAATATACCCCTAGTCTAGACCAACAGCTCTTTACAGCGTATGACAAGGCTGTATACTGGACAGTGAGACGGTCTTTCACGATGTGAACACTGTAACAAGTAGTAGTCAACTGATTATATACTTGCTAAGGGTTCTCTAATATACAATAGTCGAGACCAACAGCTACTTACTGAGTAGTACAAGGCTGTACAATAGTTGTTTTGACAGTCTTTCACGATGTGGTCACTGTGAATGGTAGTAGTCAACTGATGATATTCTTGATAAGGGTCCTCTAATGTACCCTGGTTAAGGGTAACAGCTGCTCACTGCTTATGACAAGGCTAAAGACTGGTTGCTTCAACGGTCTTTCACAATGTAAACACTGTGACAGGTAGTAGTCAACTGAAAATATTCTTATGGCCTACTCAAGGTTATCAGGTACTTACTGCATATCAAAAGGCTGTACACTCATGTGTGTTAGGCACTCTTTCTTGCTAAGGACCCCAATATTCCCTACACAAGGCTATACATGTTAGTTCTAAACACTTAGTGGTTAATTGTATATTCAATTTTTGTACAAAGCATATACGAGCACGTTTTTATGAGGTAAAACTTTACCAAATAGTCAAATGCGACACGCAAAGTATGTTGCCGCTATCTAGCGGTGACTATGAGAACTACTTGACCGACCAGCATTCTACCTAGCGCTCCATTTCAATACTCGCTCACTGAACGAACAGCATACTATCTAGCGGTCAATATCAATACTCACTCAACTACCAGCCTGCTACCTATCGGTCAATATAACAACTCACTCAACTACCAACATGCTACATGGCTTTTTTGGTCAGTTTTTTGTTGGCTTTTTTTTGGTCAGTTTCTGTTGGCTTATGTTGGCTTTTATTGGCTTTTGTTGGCTTTTGTTGGCTTTTGTTGGCTTTTGTATTAGCTCTTTTATATTTGCTCTTGTTTGTTGGGGCTTATTTGGTCTTGGAAAGTATGTCAGTCCTTTTTTTATGGCTGTAAAATGCTTACAGCCATGTTTGTAAGCAGCAACAACAACAACAACACACAAAATTCCAAAAAATATCGAAAGTACTCTAAGTTTTATCAATGACTCTCAACTCTTACACTTACCTCTATCCCATGCCTAGTCAAAAATTAGTGTATTTTTCAAATTTTTCAAAAAATATTTGGAAAGTAAGCTGTATCATTAAACTAAAAATCCTGAAAAGACATATGTTAACTCCAACACCTACTTCTATACCCCTCTCAGTCCAAAAATAGTGTATTTTTCAAATTTTCCAAAACATATTTCCAAATTGGGTTATATTTCCGAAATTTAAAAGTTTACAAAAACGTTTGTTTGACATAAACGAATGGCCTTTGTCCCCTCTACCGTCGTACCAAGTCCCAGGTCTCTAGGACAACAAACATAAAAATTTGAAAATGGGCTTATATTTCCAAAATTAGGAATTTTACAAAAACGTTTGTCTGACGTAAATCAGTGGTCATTACCCCCTCTATCCCCCACACTAAGTCTCATGTCTCTAGAACAACAAAAATACATTTTTGAAAATGGGCTTATATTTCCAAAATTAGGAATTTTACAAAAACGTTTGTCTGACGTAAATCAGTGGTCATTACCCCCTCTATCCCCATACCATGTCTCAGGTCTCTAGGTCAACAAAAATAAAATTTTGAAAATGGGCTATATTTCCAAAATTAGGAATTCTACAAAAAAGTTTGTCTAACGTAAATCAATGGTCTTTACCCCCTCTATTCCCATACCAAGTCTCAGGTCTCTAGGTCAACAAAAATAAAATTTTCAAAATGGGCTTATATTTCCAAAATTAGGAATTCTACAAAAAAGTTTGTTTAACGTAAATCAATGGTCTTTACCCCCTCTATTCCAACACCAAGTCTCAGGTCTCTAGGTCAACAAAAATAAAATTTGGAAAAAATGGTCACTATTTTGGAAACTAGGAATTCTACAAAAAAGTTTGTTTAACATAAATGAAAGGTCTCTATCCCCTCTACTTGTAAACCAAGTTCCAGGTATGTGAGACAAAAATGAAAAAAGTTCAATTGGGAAAGTAGGCGATTTTTCATATAACCAAACATTCAAAAATGTGTTCATTGGGCTGCAAATAATGGCCTCTATGTCCTTTATTTTTATAATAAAACGTTTTTATTTTTTTCATTTTTTTGAAAAAAGTTCAATTTTGAATTTTTTATAATTTAGAAACTAAAGAGTTTTCAAAAAATTTTGTTTGACATAAATGAATGGTCTTGACCCCCTCTACCCCCAAAATAAATTTCAAGTCTCTAGGACAAGAAATAACAGTAGTGGAGTGGTGGTGCTTCTGCTTTACTTGGCGTGGCCGCCATGTTGGTTTATTGGGCACAGGAGTGTCAAGTGAAGCAGAAGCACCACCACTCCACTACTGTTATTTCTTGTCCTAGAGACTTGAAATTTATTTTGGGGGTAGAGGGGGGTCAAGACCATTCATTTATGTCAAACAAAATTTTTTGAAAACTCTTTAGTTTCTAAATTATAAAAAATTCAAAATTGAACTTTTTTCAAAAAAATGAAAAAAATAAAAACGTTTTATTATAAAAATAAAGGACATAGAGGCCATTATTTGCAGCCCAATGAACACATTTTTGAATGTTTGGTTATATGAAAAATCGCCTACTTTCCCAATTGAACTTTTTTCATTTTTGTCTCACATACCTGGAACTTGGTTTACAAGTAGAGGGGATAGAGACCTTTCATTTATGTTAAACAAACTTTTTTGTAGAATTCCTAGTTTCCAAAATAGTGACCATTTTTTCCAAATTTTATTTTTGTTGACCTAGAGACCTGAGACTTGGTGTTGGAATAGAGGGGGTAAAGACCATTGATTTACGTTAAACAAACTTTTTTGTAGAATTCCTAATTTTGGAAATATAAGCCCATTTTGAAAATTTTATTTTTGTTGACCTAGAGACCTGAGACTTGGTATGGGAATAGAGGGGGTAAAGACCATTGATTTACGTTAGACAAACTTTTTTGTAGAATTCCTAATTTTGGAAATATAGCCCATTTTCAAAATTTTATTTTTGTTGACCTAGAGACCTGAGACATGGTATGGGGATAGAGGGGGTAATGACCACTGATTTACGTCAGACAAACGTTTTTGTAAAATTCCTAATTTTGGAAATATAAGCCCATTTTCAAAAATGTATTTTTGTTGTTCTAGAGACATGAGACTTAGTGTGGGGGATAGAGGGGGTAATGACCACTGATTTACGTCAGACAAACGTTTTTGTAAAATTCCTAATTTTGGAAATATAAGCCCATTTTCAAATTTTTATGTTTGTTGTCCTAGAGACCTGGGACTTGGTACGACGGTAGAGGGGACAAAGGCCATTCGTTTATGTCAAACAAACGTTTTTGTAAACTTTTAAATTTCGGAAATATAACCCAATTTGGAAATATGTTTTGGAAAATTTGAAAAATACACTATTTTTGGACTGAGAGGGGTATAGAAGTAGGTGTTGGAGTTAACATATGTCTTTTCAGGATTTTTAGTTTAATGATACAGCTTACTTTCCAAATATTTTTTGAAAAATTTGAAAAATACACTAATTTTTGACTAGGCATGGGATAGAGGTAAGTGTAAGAGTTGAGAGTCATTGATAAAACTTAGAGTACTTTCGATATTTTTTGGAATTTTGTGTGTTGTTGTTGTTGTTGCTGCTTACAAACATGGCTGTAAGCATTTTACAGCCATAAAAAAAGGACTGACATACTTTCCAAGACCAAATAAGCCCCAACAAACAAGAGCAAATATAAAAGAGCTAATACAAAAGCCAACAAAAGCCAACAAAAGCCAACAAAAGCCAATAAAAGCCAACATAAGCCAACAGAAACTGACCAAAAAAAAGCCAACAAAAAACTGACCAAAAAAGCCATGTAGCATGTTGGTAGTTGAGTGAGTTGTTATATTGACCGATAGGTAGCAGGCTGGTAGTTGAGTGAGTATTGATATTGACCGCTAGATAGTATGCTGTTCGTTCAGTGAGCGAGTATTGAAATGGAGCGCTAGGTAGAATGCTGGTCGGTCAAGTAGTTCTCATAGTCACCGCTAGATAGCGGCAACATACTTTGCGTGTCGCATTTGACTATTTGGTAAAGTTTTACCTCATAAAAACGTGCTCGTATATGCTTTGTACAAAAATTGAATATACAATTAACCACTAAGTGTTTAGAACTAACATGTATAGCCTTGTGTAGGGAATATTGGGGTCCTTAGCAAGAAAGAGTGCCTAACACACATGAGTGTACAGCCTTTTGATATGCAGTAAGTACCTGATAACCTTGAGTAGGCCATAAGAATATTTTCAGTTGACTACTACCTGTCACAGTGTTTACATTGTGAAAGACCGTTGAAGCAACCAGTCTTTAGCCTTGTCATAAGCAGTGAGCAGCTGTTACCCTTAACCAGGGTACATTAGAGGACCCTTATCAAGAATATCATCAGTTGACTACTACCATTCACAGTGACCACATCGTGAAAGACTGTCAAAACAACTATTGTACAGCCTTGTACTACTCAGTAAGTAGCTGTTGGTCTCGACTATTGTATATTAGAGAACCCTTAGCAAGTATATAATCAGTTGACTACTACTTGTTACAGTGTTCACATCGTGAAAGACCGTCTCACTGTCCAGTATACAGCCTTGTCATACGCTGTAAAAGAGCTGTTGGTCTAGACTAGGGGTATATTAGAGGACCCTTCACAAGAATATCACCAGTTGACTACTACCTCTCACGGTGTTCACATCGTGAAAGACCGTCTCACTGACCAACCTCTAGCCTTGTGATACGCAGTAAGCAGCTGTTTGCAGAAATCAACATTCATAATGGAAGAAGCCATTCCTAGCTATATGTGTAAAGAGTGTGGGAAGACTTTTCTTCGAGACTATCATAGGAAGCGACATGAAGTATCCTGTGGTGAATTCCCATGAGTGCAAGACCTGTGGTAGTACATTCAACAATGTGTACAATGGACGTCGGCATGAAGAATGTTGTAATGTTGTGTCGGCAGCTAAAAGACAAAAAGCAGAGCCTACAAAACATTACCTACTGTCATTGGTCCCTGACGAAAGTGGACTTATTGAATATGAGACATCTTTTGAAGGTCGACTTAATCCTATTTCATTCGTTGTGATACGTGTAGGGATTTAAATTCATACCTTAAAGAGTCCAAACAGCAAATAATACAAGCTATGCAGAAAGAACTAGCAATGCACAAGTCGATAAAAGTTAATCTTGTGGCTGAATGTAGATTCATTCATACATCTACCAATGAAATTACAGATCGTGCTTTTTAAAACACGAAATCAGGCCCTATTTTTGGAAACGGACTTAAGTAGTTTCTTGGAAACACAATTTACAAAGTTAACTACGGAAATGGAAGAATCTGAGCTAAAAGGCAGTAATTGGGCTTTGTTAGCAGTGGAAGGAGTACGATTGAAAATAAATAAGTACAATCCCTTGCGTGGTAGCACATATATTCCATTACCAGCAGCTATACAAGCAAGAAAAGCCTGCATTAATCCTCAAAACTTTAAGGACGAGAGGGTGTTTTATGTATGCCATTTTAGCAAAACTGGTTAAAACTGATGCTAAACGCGTTAGTAAATACAAGGATCTGGAAAACAAGTATGATTTTTCAGTAATATCATTTCCTACATCGCTAGCTGACATTCCCAAATTTGAAAAAGCCAACGATATATCCATTAATGTATTTGGATTGGAACAAGACAACAAATTGTTCCCTCTAAAGGTTGTGGATCAAGAGCTGCAAGACCCATCGCGACCTCCTTCTGCTAAGTTCTTCATCCG